>CM021731.1:158317720-158365839 GCA_011075105.1 Heteronetta atricapilla
CACTATTCTATCTTTAGCCTGTTACCTGTAGTGCCTTGCTTATTACAGTGTTTGCAGTGTTAAAGGTAGTAGACCAGGCCTGGATTGCTCAAAAACAAAAAGGGGGAATTGTGGAGCTATGTTTAAATGAGAAGGGGCATGATTTAATTAAAGTGCGCAACTCAGGTCTTGAAGTACTGTGAAGATAGTGTAGGCCCAGAGCTGATAACCTTGAGTGATGTTATGGACTTTGAAGGTATGTGTTGCTTTAACCTCTCTGATCATGGACAATCAATACATGAGCAATTAAAGTGGCTAAAGGACCACACTAAAAAAAATTAAGGTAGAAGATAGTTGGTTTGACGATCTGTTTCGAAAAATGTTTGGAAATGTAGGCGGTTGGATTCTGAGTTTGATTAAGGAAGGATTGCGTATTTTGCTTGTACTTGTATTAATCTTGATTGCAGCAAGAGTGATTTTTGGCTGTCTAACACAGAAATTAGAACAACTAACTAAAAAGGTATTTCTAGCACAAAATAAAAACGGGGGAATTGTAGAAGAATGGTTAACTGAGATAGGTCACGTTGACATAAAGTAGCTGGATCAGCACGAGTTAGACAAATATCGTACACAACTTGTCTGAGCTCATTCGTCGGCGGTTTGGGAAAGTACCGACTGTGCTATTTCAGTCGAAAGGAATGAGGAAGAAGGTGAAAAGATAAGGAACTAATCATGAGCTTAACTTTTGCAATATGTATGAGCTAATTGTCTCAAAGCATATATAAGAAAGCTGCACGGCTAATAAAGTTGAAGCATATGGATCACTCATATTGAGCGCCTGTGTCTTCCTTCCGTCGGTTCCTCCCGGAGGATTGTTCCAACAATGATGGTTTATGAATGTTTGAATCTGCAGTGAGGTGTCAAATGGGGTGTATATGGCCACACACTTAAACCTGGAACATAGTAACCATCTAGGTACAAGGAGAAACAGGATTTATTTTTTACATTTATGTAACTACAATGCCTAGATAAATTTCAAGAAAAATAGATAAGTTCATAGTAAATTTACACTGCATAGATTCAGGCACTTCTACAATGTGTACTAGAAGCCATCCAAATATTATAGGTAGAAATATTTGAACTATTTTCACAGCATGGCTTAGCCTTCAGTCTTCCTGTGTTTAATTCCCTCTTCACCCCTCTCCCCATGTTGCTTAGTATTACATAGTTCACTAATAGACTTTTCTATTAAAAAAAACGTTCTTATCTCAAAACATGCATCCCTATGTTTAAATGAAATAAGTTCTAGCATTATTGTTTTCTAAAAAATTAGCAATCTGTTTTATTGTACTTTGACAATATTCTGCTCTGAGAGAAGATATACTAGACAATCAAGTTCACTATATTTTGAAACATAGGTTGTCTGTCTTGTCTTGTCTACCTATTTCTAGATAGACAAAAAATGTTCTTAAGACCTTTTTTTTTTGGCATTTTTTATACCAATACTTATTTCATTTTGATCTTACAAAAAGGAACGAATAATCCACATGTTAGTACTGTCAGCTCATCCATTGTGTAGATACTTGTAAACATTTCCCATTACAATAAGGTGTTTTGCTTTAACATGTTGTTGTCTTATTTCCTAGCCAACAGAGAATATATTTGTTTTATTTTAGTCTTCCTCTCTCTCTCTCAAAAACAAAACAAACAAACAAAAAAACAAAACAAACAAAAAACAAAAATGACAACAACATCAAAATCCAAGCCACATACACGCATTTACAGTAAGTTACATCTGAAAGCTTGTAGAGTATTTAAGTGACAAGTTTTTCTTCTTGTCACTTCAGTTTTGTTTCCATGCAATAATGAAATGACAGCTATATTTATACTTTCATGAACAAGCTAGTATGTAAATTTTAGTCCTTCATTCCATCTGAAGTGGAGCAGAGGGATGTGATACAAAATAATTACTGTCTCTGTTTTAGTTTAGTTTTCTGCTCAGGATTTCTGATTTTCCCTCTTCATTTTGTAAAAGACTAATATAGGTTTGGGGGATAGTGGGGAAGGAGGGGGGATTTTTAGTGGTATGATGGTCATACAGTGATTAACTAAGGTTATGATTCAGAAAATTCTCTCTCCTTTCTAATATACTTCTTGTAAAGGTGACTAAGACATTCTGAAATCCAAGGAACTTTAATAGGCTAAATATTTGAAGGCTGTTCTAGAAAACAGAGCAAAAATATGATGAAATATTCTAAATAATAACAAACAAACAACAACAATAGACCACGTAATGTTATATTTTTGAAAAGTTGTTGTGTTTTTTACCAGGCAGCTAAGAACAACACAACTGTTCATTCACTAGCCCCCTGTTCATCTCATAAATACATAAAAGGAAGATAATGACATATTATAAATCCTATGAAATAATTACTTTGAATAAACTAGTATTATTCTTCCCCTCCTTCCCCCCTAAAGAGAACATGCCTATCAATATTTACTAAATAAGTCTTGATGTTGCTTTTTCAAAAGCATCTGCTTATATTTCTCTGTTCACAGAGAGACATTTAACAGTCAGTCAGTCAGTACAAAGAACAATGTTATTAAGGACTCCCTAGTTTCCTTTTTTCACCATATAATCAACATAGTTCCAAACGAACACTCCATTTGTTCTTTGTGCAGAATATTTTTTTTATTTTTGTTTGGTTCAGAAATTCAGAAAATAATTTTATCTTTTAGTCGGCAAAACAGAAATATATGTAGAACTTGGACAAGTACTTTTTCCTCATTGTTTCCTCTAGCTATAGAAAACATACATCTGATCATCTTAACAGTTCATCTTCAATAAATAGTAAAGATAGCAAAACTGCATAAACCAGAGGTATCAGGAAGTAAATTTAAGTATTCTTAGTATTGGGAAGAAACTCAAAACAGAGAGCTTCTGTTAAAGATAGATGAACTTTTTTTTTTTTGGCAGCAGCATTAAAAAAATAAATAAATCATAACTGTTAGTTGTGAGGTCTTCAGTACAAATATGTGAAAAATGCCCTACCGGTTCTTTTCAAAAATTTCCATATTCCAAGTTCCTGGCTTCTGGATGATAGTAAAGTCTGATGAAAAATAGAATTTAAATTCTACAGACCTAGTTCTTAAGATAAAGACCTGCAGAAGTACAGGATAGGCCCATTTCTGTCTGTGCACCAAGAGTGTGTTCCACTGGGAACCTGAAACGAAGTGGTGAGAACAGTGGAGTGATGAAAGAGCTTTGGTGTTGCCCAACAGGTAGAACAAAGACCAACTTATACACTTATTCCAGAACTGATTGTGCTACCCCTTTCCACAGATGACAAATGGTTGTTGCAATTTAAGGAATATCCTCCTTATAGTCAGGTATTCAGAACGGAACACCATACTCAAGGTATGGTCTTACCAGAGCCAAGTACAGAGGAAAAATCACTTCCCTAGTCCTACTGGCCACACATTTCTGATGCAGACCAGGCATTCTTGGCCATCTGGGCACACTGCCAGCTGATGTTCAGAAGGCTGTCAATCAACACCCACAGGTCCTTTTCTGCTGGGCAGCTTCCCAGCCATTTCTGCTGGGCAACTTCCCGACACTCTCCCTCGTCTCTTCAGAGGCACACATAAAACCATGGCAAAACAAAAATAAATTAAATATGGTCTGCAAATGAATCTTTGGCTAATATTTTATATTACAATATTATGCCTGTTTTCCTTTTTATTACTGCATTTTTCATACATTTTCAAAGTTCAAAATAATATTTTTACTCATAGGTTGAAGCCATTGCATTCAGGACCCTGAACATTAGTTAAATATTATAAAGTTTTACGGTGAAAAACTCATATATTCAATTTTTGATATAAGACTCAATTTATCTTCTTGAAGTTAACATAACAATGTGCCTAAAATAAGTGGGACTCATTTGATTTAAGCTCTATCGATGTGGTGTTGGGAATCTAAGTATATTATGAGAGAGTAACGTAAATACTAAGTTATAATATCATTGTCTCTGTCTACGTATAAATAATAAGAAAGAAGCACTATCTATGGTGACTTGCCACTATTATCTAAAATCTGAACCAAGGGAAACACAGTATGGTGCTAGACAAAATATCAACTTTTAAGAATAGACTTCAAAAGTTGTTTTTTAGATCTCTCCCTGCTGACAAACTATGTCATTAATGATCCACTTATATGCATAAATTTTCTTTATCTTTTGTAGCCTCAGGTCAATCAGTAACACCTGATACAGAAGAGTTAAACAAAGCAGAGCAATCTACATTGTTATTGAATATAAAAACAAAACACCTTCATATTGCAAATTACTTGATCAGTTCTTCACAAGTAGATATGGTTTCTAAGGGAATCAGGAAATTTATATCAAACTCTTTCAGAATCTTGATGTTCTGTCATATGTGGCTACAGTTCCTAAATAATCAATTTTACATTTTGATAGATTCCTAGTGAAAACAAAACATAGCAACCAAACAAAGCAGTAAAGTATGGATAAACTAATTGTTGTTCATAAGAACTCCTTCCTGATTTTAAATCCCAGTCTTATATGTTTATTTATGCATTCATCTAGTTTGACTAATTAAAATTTAAAATATCCTTTAATTTCATTTATTTCTCACAAGAATATCAGTAAATGCTAGTTTTCAAAGCAACCTTAATCAATGTAAATGTCAACTATTTATCATTTTAGATGTAGGATTCAACATCACAAATTACCCATTTACAGAGCATAAAGGCTGCTTGCTACCCTACAACTTCAGTGGGATACAAACCTAAAATAACAATAATAAAAATGCCAAAATATGTATGATTTTTTTTTCCTAAATTTTGTTGTTCTTGATACTTTATTTTTTAGTGGTAGTGTGTTTTTTTTTACACACGTACCTTGGGTAACGAAAATGAAATGAATGCAAGAAGAAACACTTCCACATTTTTCTTAATTAATGTACAGACAATAATAAATTAGCATTTGTTTCATAAAATCATAGAATATCCCATGTTGGAAGGGACCCACAAGGATCATCAAGTCCAACTTCTGGCTCCACAGTTCTTTCTACTCAAAAATGCTAGCCATATAACTAAAAGCACAGTCCAAACGCTTCTTAAACTCCAGCAGGCTTGGTGCTGTGACTATATCCCTAGGGATCCTGTTCCAGATTGTGAGAACCCTCTTGGTGAAGAACCTTTTCCTGATATCCAGCCTGAACCTCCCCTGTCACAGCTTGACTCCATTCCCTCAGGTCCTATCACTGGTCACTAAAGAGAATAGATCAGGGATTGCCCCTCCAATCTCCCTTGTGAGGAAGCTGTAGACTGCAATGAGGTCTCCCCCCTCTGCTCTGCGCTGGTGAGGCCTCACCTCGAGTGTGCAGTTCTGGGCACCACAGTACAAAAAGGACATTAAACTGTTGAAGAGTGTCCAGAGGAGTGTGACGAAGATGGTGAAGGGCCTGGAGGGGAAGACATATGAGGAGCAGCTGAGGTCACTGGGCCTGTTCAACCTGGAGAAGTAGAGGCTGAGGGGGGAACACATCACGGTCTACAACTTCCTCGTGAGGGGGAGTGGAGAGGCGGTCTCCGCCCAGGCTGGGGGATGCATCTGCCATTTCCCTTTTTGCATGTTCAGCCAGTAGCAAAGGTGAGCATGTATCCCAGAAACACACAGATAGATACAGACAGTGAAAACACACCGGCATGACCATTCATAGAGGCTGCCACAGTCAATGTCTGCCTTCAACAACACACATGAAACATAGACACAGACAGATGAGACCCCTTTCCTCCTCTCTGGCTGGTAGAGATAGAAATTCCCTACTGGAGGCAGGTGCAATCACACCACCCGCTAGGTTCAGAAGCATAAATCCACACACATGGATCCTCTGAGTACCCAGCATGACCCCTTTGTCTGTCCAGCCCCCTTGCCTGCAACCTGGGCTCCTTACCTTGATTCTTCAAATACTGGTGCAGCCTCTCTGTCCAGTATCCCTGCCTGAATCCCAGGCCCCTTACTCGCTTAAGGGGTCACCTACTTGCTACCTAATCTGACTGGAAGTTTCCTGCAAGCATGTACATACTCACCAAACCCCCACTTACACCATGTTTACAAGTTTTCCTGGATGTACCAGCATGGACTGCCCACTCACCTCATACCCTGGTCTGGATCTGAGGCCCTGCCACTTTCTGGCTAGTTCAGCTTCAAGGTTGCTATAGAATACACATGGACACCCCATGCACACCAGGATGGGAAAACCACATACACACACATCCCTCCCAATCCCCACCCTGACAGCAGCCAGCACCAGGCTCATGGGCTGAAACCTACACATGCTGTTCCAGCTGCCAGTGCAGATCCCTGCACTTGCCTCACTCAGTGGCTGGCAGTTATCACTTGGATTTCTCACTTGGATTGTTCAGTCTATGTGGAGCTATGTTTAAATGAGAAGGGGCATGATTTAATTACAGGTGCGCAACTCAGGCCTTGAAGTACTGTGAAAATAGTGTAGGCCCAGGGCTGATAACCTTGAGTGATGTTATAGCTAAAATATGCAGAACTATGTTCAGGAGGAGCGACGACACCGGCGTACCAATTATATTAATGCTAGAGATGTGTGCATAGAAGTTAGACCAATTAAAAGTTGTTGTCTGCGCATGCTGTAATGGTAGCATATATATACCTTGCTAGAACACTCATTAAACAGAGAACGATTATACTCACATCGAGGTTGCATCGTTACTCTAGGTCACTCCCATTCCGACATCTGGTAGCAGGGGATGGTTACTCGCCAGATAGTCAAGCTTGATTGAGACTCCGAGACTGCGGTAAGCATCAAGAGGGGGAGAATGGGAAACAAAACGTCTGGGAGGAGTGCTGCCTGTGTGCAAACTGGGGCAGACATGAACCTCCCCTCCCAGTGGAAGGCGCAGCTTTGGAGGTGGAAGCTGCAGCAACGTTGCTTGCTGGAATACTCTCTAAGAGAGGTATCGAGACAAAGGGAAAGAAACTGATCAAATTGATCAAGTTGGGACAGCAATGGGGACAATTTAGAGAGATGACCCTGCTGTTCTCCATTATGGAATGGCAAGAATTTGGGAATACCATGTGGGAAAAGACTATAACGGGAGATTCAAAAGATAGAAAGAAAGTGAAAACTGTCCGCGAGTTGTGGCATATAGTAATAGAGACGTTAAAAACCATGAAAGCAGAAAAGGAAGTAGCCTGTGCTGCTGCTCAAATGTTAATCCCGGGGATGGTCCCTAAAAAATCTGGGGATTCGGAAAGAAAACCCAGGACTCTTGGGCGTATTTTGGGGCTCTTTGCGGTTAAAGGAATGACCGGGGTTCCATGCTCGGCGGTCTCCGAACTCCTATCACGCATTGACGGTGATGGGCTGGGTAACGGGCCGCCCCCACACTACGCAGCAGTCCCGTTGGACCCACCATTGACCGCAGTGGAAGCGGAAGTTGACGGGGCAAGGCCAGAGCAGAGATCTGAGCCGCTTGCAGAAGTAACACCCCAGGACACCCAGGGGGGATGTCCTGCACCACCCGCAGGCGAGGGAGGGGAGGCGCACCAACCACCACCCTCGACTCCGCCTCTTCACCCACCCCTGCCGCTCTCTGCTGACTCCTCTGCTCCGGCAACTTCACCTCGCTGCGACTGTGTAAAACCACCCCTAGAAAATTCGGAAAACTTGTTAGAAATTGTTCAGCAGTGCCTTGCGGATCTGGACCTGCGGTTAAAAGACAAGGTCACAGATCAAGATGGGTACCAGCAAGGGGGTAAGGCCATGGTTGGCCTCCCCCTCACAATCACCACTGTCATCGGTTATTGCCAGACCTGGGTCCCCATCCAACCATGCTGCAACATCTGGGTCACCCTCAACAACATGACAGGACAAGAAGCGATGTGCCTGTCCCTGGCTAGTGCTAACGACTCATTCACGACATGTCTGGTGGGGTTCCCAGCAGATAACAAAGACTGGACTGTTTACTTGCTATGATCGCCCTTAGAGCCACAGGAATTAGATACTCTGGGTAGTGTAACAGCCACACCATGTGTAAGGTTCAATTACATGAGCAAAAACCAAACCATGAAACAAATTGTCAATGTCACACTCACTCCTTATCGCAATGCATATCTTTGGTGTAATTATACAAAACTAGAATGGCATCATTCCTTGTGCCAGGAGCAGCTCTGCTCGGCTGTGGGATCGACTGTGGAATGGACGCCTCTAGGTGCACCCCGAGCATTTTCCTCGGAGGGGTCTTCACTCTCAGCCGCTCACCACGGGAGTAGACAAGGACCTCCTGAAGCCGCAGACAAATTATTTTAAGTGATATTTTCTTAGTGGTATGAATGAAAGGTACAAGAGGCCTCTTTGCGTGATTGTATGATTGTGCTGTGTGAGTGAGGAGCAGCATCGCTGCGAAGCACTATTCTATCTTTAGCCTGTTACCTGTAGTGCCTTGCTTATTACAATGTTTGCAGTGTTAAAAGTAGTAGACCAGGCCTGGGTTGCTCAAAAACAAAAAGGGGGAACTGTGGAGCTATGTTTAAATGAGAAGGGGCATGATTTAATTAAAGTGCGCAACTCAAGCCTTGAAGTACTGTGAAGATAGTGTAGGCCCAGGGCTGATAACCTTGAGTGATGTTATAGCTAAAATATGTGGAACTATGTTCAGGAGGAGTGACGGCACTGTTGTACCAATTGTATTAGTGCTAGAGATGTGTGCATAGAAGTTAGACCAATTATAAGTTGTTGTCTGCGCATGCTGTAATGGTAGCATATACCTTGCTAGAACATTCATTAAACGGAGAACGATTATACTCGCATCGAGGTTGCATCGTTACTCTGGGTCACTCCCATTCCGACAGTCTAGAGAAGAGGAGGCTAAGGGGAGGCCTCACAGCGGTCTACAGCTTTCTCATGAGGGGGATGGAAGGGCAGGTGAACTGTGATAAGACTCAAGGAAATGGCATGAAGCTGTGACAGGGAAGGTTCAGGCTGGATATTAGGAGAAGGTTCTAAAGCAAGAGATTGGTTAAGCACTGGAACAGGCTCCCCAGGGAAGCGGTCACAGCAACAAGCCCACTGGAATTCAAGAAGGTTTGGATAATGCTCTCAGAGATATGGTCTGATTTTGTGATTGTCCTGCATGGAGCCATGTGTTGCACTCAGTGATCCTTGTGAGTACCTCTGAACTCAGCATATGCTATGATTCTATGACTCACTTGCCAAGGCGATCAGTTCCAGGGCAGATGCGTTCTGCAGCAGAGCGGGGGATCAGGACAGGAAGGGCTATTTTCCGGGCATGGAGGCCGCTCGAGGCAGCAGAGGGAGCCGCCACGACCCGGCAGCCCTCGTGAGGGACGCTGACGAGGCGTAGGCTGAGCCAACAGCGCCCCCTCGCCGGCCGTTCAAAGGCAGCACCTAGGGAGTGCGAGTGACCAGCAGCTCGGGAAACAGGACAGGCAAACAGGGCAGGGCACGGCAGTTAGCGCGGCAGTTTGCACAGGCAGGGTGAGCAGGGAGGGCAGAGTGATCCCCCCGCCCCTAAGAACAACTCATCTGACGGTTGTCTACCACTAGCTAGGCCACGATGGGCCAAGCTAGGCTGAGAGCTCTCTCTAGAAAGTCTGTAGCCTGCTCAAAAATGTGGCAGTGCAGGTCTCTGGAGTGTCAGAGCCTGATGCTCCCATCTGAGGGAGGCAGAGATACTGTGTGCGTGAGGTGCGAGCAGGTGGCTGACCTGGTCTGCCTGGTGGCAGAACTCAAGGAGGAGGTGGAGAGGTTGAGGGCCATCAGGGAGTGTGAGCGGGAGATAGACTGGTGGAACAACTCCCTGCAAGGCCTGAAGGAGAGGCACCAGAGTGAGACTCCCCAGATGGCGGTGGACCCCCTCCCTGGTCACTGCTGGGGAGAGGGAGGGGACCCAGGAGTGGAGGAGGAATGGAGACAGGTTCCTGCTTGACATTGCAGGAAACGCCCCCACCTACCTACCCCACCTTCCCAGGTGCCCTTATGCAACAGATTTGAGGCCCTGGAGCTTGAGAGAGTGGAGGATGAGGGTGTGGTAGAAAGTTTACCCAGGAAGCCTAGGGCGAGGAAGTCTTCTCCATGCCTCAAGACTGCTTCCACCAAGAAAGAAAGAAGGGTGATCGTTGTGGGCGACTCCCTTTTCAGGGGAACAGAGGGCCCTATTTGTCAGCCTGACCCTACCTGTAGGGAAGTCTGCTGCCTCCCTGGGGCCAAGGTCAGGGACATTGCCAGAAAGCTTCCCAACCTGGTTTGCCCCTTCGATTACTACCCACTACTGATAGTCCAGGCTGGCAGTGATGACACTGATGAGAGAAGCCTGAAGGCTATAAAACGTGACTTCATGGGGCTGGGACGGTTAGTGGATGGAGCGGGAATACAGATGGTGTTTTCGTCCATCCCTACAGTGGCAGGGAGAGGTTCAGAGAGGACACGGGAAGCCCACCTGATAAACACATGGCTCAGAGGTTGGTGCCAACACAGAAATTTTGGGTTCCTCAACCACGGGGCGCTTTACTTGGCATCCGGCCTGATGGCCGCAGATGGGCCCCAACTGACTCCAAAGGGAAAACGGATCCTAGCCAAGGAGCTGGCAGGGCTCATTGAGAGGGCTTTAAACTAGTTAAGAAGGAGGATGGGGATGAAACAAAGCTTGTTAGAGGTGTGCCAGGGGGGAACAATGGCAAGGCTGGGGGAGAAGGCAAAGTCTCAACTGAAGTGCATCTACACTAATGCGCACAGCATGGGCAACAAGCAGGAGGAGCTGGAAGCCATTGTGCAGCAGGCAGGCTATGACTTGGTTGCCGTCACGGAAACGTGGTGGGACCACTCTCATGACTGGAATGCTGCAATGTCTGGCTATAGGCTCTTCAGAAGGGACAGGCAGCACAGAAGGGGTGGTGGTGTGGCTCTCTATATTAGAGAGTGTTTTGATGTCGTCGAACTTGAGGCTGGGAATGATAAAGTCGAGTCGCTATGGGTTAGGATCAGCAGGAAGGCCAACAAGGCTAGCGTCCTGGTCGGGGTCTGTTATAGACTGCCAAACCAGGAGGAGGAGGTGGATGAGGAGTTCCACAGGCAGCTGGCAGAAGTTGCAAAATTGCCAGTGCTTGTTCTCATGGGGGACTTCAACTTCCCAGACATATCCTGGAAGCACAACACAGCCCAGAGAAAGCAGTCTAGGAGGTTTCTGGAGAGCGTGGAAGATAGCTTCCTGATGCAGCTGGTTGGTGAGCCTATGAGGGGAGGTGCCCCACTAGACCTTCTGTTCAGAAACAGAGAAGGCCTGGTGGGAGATGTGGTGGTCGGGAGCTGTCTCGGGCAGAGTGACCACAAAATGGTAGAGTTCTCGATACTTGGCGAAGTCAGGAAGGGGACCAGTAAAACCTCTGTCTTGGACTTCCGGAGGGCTGACTTTGAGCTGTTCAGGTCACTGACTGGCAGAGTCCCTTGGGAGGCAGTTCTGAAGGGCAGGGGAGCCCAGGAAGGCTGGGCAGTCTTCAAGAAAGAAATCTTAATGGCTCAGGAGCGGTCTGTCCCCACATGCCCAAAGATGAGCCGGCACAGAAGAAGACTGGCCTGGCTGAACAGAGAGTTGCGGCTCGAGCTTAGGAGAAAAAAGAGGGTTTATAATCTTTGGAAAAGAGGGTGGGCCACTCAGGGGGACTATAAAGATGTACAAGGCTGTGCAGGGATAAAATTAGAAAGGCCAAAGCTCACCTGGAGCTCAATCTGGCTACTGTTGTTAAAGGCAACAAAAAATGTTTTTATAAATATATCAGTACAAAAAGGAGGACTAAGGAGAATCTTCACCCTTTACTGGATGTGGAGGGAAACTTAGTTACCAGAGATGAGGAAAAAGCTGAGGTGCTTAATGTCTTCTTTGCCTCAGTCTATAGCAGCAAAACCAGTTGTTCTCTGGATGCCCAGTACCCTGAACTGGTGGAAGGGGATGAGGAACAGACTGTGGGCCCATAATCCACGAGGAAATGGTTGGTGACCTGCTACAGCATTTGGATGTACACTAGTCAATGGGGGCGGATGGAATCCACCCGAGGGTATTGAGACAACTAGCGGAAAAGCTGGCCAAGCTGCTTTCCAACATTTATCAGCAGTCCTGGCTATCAGGGGAAGTCCCACTTGACTGGCAGCTAGCAAATGTGATGCCCATCTACAAGAAGGGCCAGAAGGTAGACCCAGGGAACTATAGACCTTTTAGTTTGACCTCAGTGCTAGGGAAGCTCATGGAGCAGATTATCTTGAGCGTCATCATGCGGCACTTGCAGGACAAGCAGGTGATCAGGCCCAGTCAGCATGGGTTTATGAAGGGCAGGTCCTGCTTGATGAACCTGATCTCCTTCTATGACAAAGTGACGCACTAGGTGGATGAGGGAAAGGCTGTGGATGTGGTCTACCTTGACTTCAGCAAGGCTTTTGACACCGTTCCTCACAGCATTCTCCTCAGGAAACTGTCTGCTCATGGCTTGGACTGGCATACGCTTCGTTGGGTTAAGAGCTGGCTGGATGGCCAAGCCCAGAGACTTGTGGTGAATGGAGTCAAATCCAGTTGAAGGCCCGTCATTAGTGGAATCCCCCAGAGCTCAGTACTGGGGCCAGTCCTCTTTAACGTCTTTATTGATGATCTGGATGAGTGGATAGAGTGCACCCTCAGTAAGTTCACAGATAACACCAAGTTAGGTGCGTGTGTCGATCTGCTGGAGGGTAGGAAGGCTCTGCAGGACAATCTGGATAGGCTGGACCGATGGGCCGAGGCCAGCTGTATGAAGTTCAACAAGGCCAAGTGCCGGGTTCTGCACCTGGGGCACAAGAACACCAAGCAGCGCTACAGGCTGGGAGATGTGTGGTTAGAAAGCTGCCAGGCAGAAAAGGACCTGGAAGTATTGGTTGATAGTCGGCTGAATGTGAGCCTGCAGTGTGCTCGGGCGGCCAAGAAGGCCAACAACATCCTGGCCTGTATAAGAAACAGTGTGACCAGCAGGTCCCGGGAAGTGATTGTCCCCCTGTACTCAGCTCTGGTGAGGCTGCACCTCGAGTACTGTGTTCAGTTTTGGGCCCCTCACTACAGGAAGGACATGGAGGTGCTTGATCGAGTCCAGAGAAGGGCTACAAAGCTGGTGAAGAGTCTGGAGAACAAGTCTTATGAGGAGCGGCTGAGGGAGCTGGGACTATTTAGCCTGGAGAAGAGGAGGCTCAGGGGCAACCTTATTGCACTCTACAGGTACCTAAAAGGAGGCTTTAGTGAGGTAGGGGTTGGTCTGTTCTCCCACGTGCCTGGTGACAGGACGAGGGGGAATGGACTAAAATTGCGGCAGGGAAGGTTTAGGTTGGATGTTAGGAAAAACTTCTTTACAGAAAGGGTTGTTAGTCACTGGAATAGGCTGCCCAGGGAAGTGGTGGAGTCACCATCCCTGGAAGTCTTTAAAAGACGTCTAGATGTAGAGCTTAGGGATATGGTTTAGTGGAGTACTTGTTAGCATTAGGTCAGAAGTTGGACTCTGTGATCTTGGAGGTCTCTTCTAACCTAGACTATTAAAACATTATTAATAACCTAAACTATTAAAACATATAAAACATTTACATTTATGTATTTTTTACATTACGTCTGATATAACTTTTCACTTTTCCATTTTTTTCCTTATTTCTAAGCTTTGTAAAATAAAAAAGAAAAAAAAAAAAAAGAAAACCCTCAGTAATAAGACTACCAAGCTATATACTTTGCTTACCTTAATGGTACAACTGTTCTCTGCTTACCATTTACACCTTTTATTTCAGTTCTGGATATATTTTAAACTACTGTTGTATTAAAACAAGAGAAGCTTCAATCATTTGGGTGGCATAATAGATGCAGTCCTCTCAAAAAATGGCAGGTTTTGCTTTTGCATACCTTGTATTTCATAAGCAGGATATATCTTTCTGCTAATAACAGGCTGATTCGATCTCACAACACCCATCTTGCACTCTACAGGTACCTTAAAGAGGTTACATATAACTTTTGTATTGCAGTTTAACTGTTGTCAACTGTTAAAAACTATATTGTGCCCCCAAAACATTCTCTATTAAGTCACTCCTTTTAAAATGGTATTAAAGGTATTTTAAATATTTTAATGAAGCCTTGTCCTGGTTTCAGTTAGGACAGAGTTAATTTTCCTCCTAGTAGATGGTAGGGTGCTATGTTTTGTATTAGGATGAGAAGAGTGCTGATAACATGCTGATGTTTTAATTGTTGCATAGCAGTGCTTGCACTAAGCCAAGGACTTTTCAGTTCCTTGCTCTGTCCTGCCAGTGGGCAGGCTAGGGGTGCAGCAAGAGCTGGGAGGGGACACACCCAGGACAGCTGACCCGAACTGGCCAAAGGGGTATTCCATACCATCTGATGACATGCTAAACAATATATAAGGACGGCTAGCCAGGGTAGGGGCCTGGCTGCTCGGGGATAGGCTGGGCATCGGTCAGCGAGTGGTGAGCAATTGCATTGTGCATCACTTATTTCATACACATTAGTAGTAGTAGTACTATTATTATTATTATTAATATTATTATTTCCCTGTCTTAATAAACTGCCTTTATCTCAACTCACAGGCTTCACTTTCCCATTCCTCTCCGCCATCCCAGAGAGGGAGAGGGGAGGGTGAGCGAAAGGCTGTGTGGTGTTTAGCTGCCAGTGGGGTTAAACCACAAGAAGCCTTTAAACCCTTTTTAAAATTTCATGGTTTACTAAGTTAAAACCCAGGATTCTGATATTAAAAGTAAATAGGCAACAGGTGTAAAAATGATATTATTGTGAATCAGTTACTAAAATTTCCATCCTTCTTAATTCTCTGAGTAAGGGATTACAATATGAGGTTCAGAACCAAAGCAGAATTCTGTTTAGCTTTTCTTTGCTTCTCCAACAACAGATATCCCCTGAATCTTTCAAGGTGGCTTTGTGTTAAAGCTGACTTTTTCAGCATTGCATGAAAATCAAATGAGTAAGTGAAAGGAGCAAATTAAGTAGCATATCATCAGTACCCTAATAATGAGTATGGATCTCTAAGGCTCTGATTGTTTTTGTAACCTTTCAGCTTGATACATATTTTAAATGGTGCACCAAAGAGACATAAGATAACTCGTCCTAAACTGAAGATACTTTATATCATTAATCATTCCCAAGTTTAGTCAACACAAGTCAAAATCATTATAAACATCCTTGTATTTCAGAAGTCAGAAGTAAAGGACTTTTGAAAAATTCAAGGAAGAGAATTAATAATCTCAGTAGATGAATATGATTTAAAGTTGATTTTCAACACATTTCAGAGAAGTATCTGAATCTATTTTGCTTTCAGAAATGAAGTGGACTGCAAGTAGCCCAATAAGCATCCACGATATAAAAATGTGTAGATAAATAAACCAAAAGTAGAA
Source organism: Heteronetta atricapilla (assembly GCA_011075105.1). Taxonomy (NCBI): domain Eukaryota; kingdom Metazoa; phylum Chordata; class Aves; order Anseriformes; family Anatidae; genus Heteronetta; species Heteronetta atricapilla. The sequence goes on from CM021731.1 coordinate 158,333,192, forward strand.
TATTAGAAAAAATATGAGTATTGTGTTGTTATGTGGGAGTAATGTCAGAATGTTAGTTAAATGTCAGTTAAAATCTGAATTTGGTTACGGGAGATATTTTATTTGAAAAGGAATTGAAAAAGGAATTGAAAAAATTTGGAAAGGTATTTTTAAGAAATAATGATGGCAAAAAATGATCACTTGGGTAAAAGTTTAACAGTTTTGTATAAATTTTAAAATTAATGCATGGAAGTTTGTTTATCTGTAATATTCTCTGGTTGAAAACCTGTCCTGGTTTCAGTTAGGACAGAGTTATTTTTCCTCCTGGTAGCTGGTAGAGTGTTATGTTTTGGATTAGGATGAGAAGAGTGTTGATAACATGCTGATGTTTTAATTGCTGCAGAGCAGTGCTTACACTAAGCCAAGGACTTTTCAGCTCCTCGCTCTGTCCTGCCAGTGGGCAGGCTGGGGGGGGCAGCAAGAGCTGGGAGGGGACAGACCCAGGACAGCTGACCCAAACTGGCCAAAGGGTATTCCATACCATCTGACGTCATGCTGAACAATATATAGGGGTGGCTAGCCAGGGTGGGGGGCCAGCTCTCGGGGTTGGGCTGGGCATTGGTCAGCGAGTGGTGAGCAATTGCATTGTGCATCACTTGTTTGTACATATTATTATTATTATTATTATTACTATTTTCTATCTTAATAAACTGCCTTTATCTCAACACACAGGCTTCACTTTCCCATTTCTGTCCCCCATCCCAGAGAGGGAGGGGGGAGGGGGAGCGAACGGCTGTGTGGTGTTTAGCTGCTGGCTGGGTTAAACCACAACAGTCCTTTTGGCACCCAACGTGACCAGAGTATGTTAAACTAAAATTAGTATAATTATTAGAGCTGCTTAATAGTTGCTAATCAGAATGTTACAGAATTTCTAGGTTGGAAGAGACCTCAAGATCATCGAGTCCAACCTCTAACCTAACCCTAACAGTTCCCACTAAACCATATCCCTAAGCTCTACATCTAAACGTCTTTTAAAGACTTCCAGGGATGGTGACTCCACCACCTCCCTGGGCAGCCTGTTCCAGTGCCTAACAACCCTTTCAGTAAAGTTCTTCCTAACATCTAACCTAAAGATCCCCTGGCGCAACTTAAGCCCATTCCCCCTTGTCCTGTCACCAGGCACGTGGGAGAACAGACCAACCCCCACCTCACTACAGCCTCCTTTGAGGTATCTATAGAGAGCTATAAGGTTGCCCCTGAGCCTCCTCTTCTCCAGGCTAAATAGTCCCAGCTCCCTCAGCCGCTCCTCATAAGACTTGTTCTCCAGGCCCCTCACCAGCTTCGTCGCCCTTCTCTGGACCCGCTCAAGCACCTCAATGTCCTTCTTGTAGCGAGGGGCCCAAAACTGAACACAATACTTGAGGTGCGGCCTCACCAGAGCCGAGTACAGGGGGACAATCACTTCCCTAGCCCTGCTGGTCACACTGTTTCTGATACAAGCCAGGATGCCGTTGGCCTTCTTGGAGGCCAAAGAGGATCGGCCCCAGCACCGAGCCCTGGGGGACGCCACTAGTGACTGGCCTCCAACTGGACTTGACTCCATTCACCACAACTCTTTGGGCCCGGCTATCCAGCCAGTTTCTAACCCAACGAAGCGTGCGCCAGTCCAAGCCAAGAGCAGCCAGTTTCTTGAGGAGAATGCTGTGGGAGACGGTGTCAAAAGCCTTGTTGATTGCTTTAATCTCAGGTCTGCTGTGGCTGTATTCCAAACTGAATTTTATAGCACGTTAGTTTCTGTATGTGATCCCTGTTGTGCTGTTTTACTTTTCCGGGCCCTGGTTTAAGATCATTATAGTACTGTGCGGTGTAATAATAGCTTACGAGACGATGAAGTATCTGGCCATGACTTTAACTTGGTATTTGTACTCAACACTGTCATCGACTCTGTACTTTGGAAACTGTATCTCGGAAACCATTAGCAATTACACCTGCTGCCTTTTTTCATCAGCGAGCCAGTCTGTGGAGGGGACAGGGGAATATATTTTTCCCTACTTGTTCACTCTCCCTCACTCCTTCAGCACCCTCTTATCCCCTGAGCTAGTTACGATAACTCTCCAAGATGTTGAATATCCTTGGGATACGCAGACAAGCGTGTTGTTGTTGTTATGTCTCTTGAATGCACTTCAGGTTTTGTTTAAGGTTAAACAACTACTTAGGCATCTCATCCAGAGATCTGCCCTGAGGCAGATCTCTGCTAGAGCTCCTGCTCCAGCCCCTGCAGCTGCTCCAGCCCCTGCAGATGCTCCTGCTCGAGCCCCTGCAGCCACTCTAGCTCCTGCTCCTGCAGCCGCTTCAGCCCCTGCAGCCACTCTAGCTCCTGCTCCTGCAGCCGCTTCAGCCCCTGCAGCCACTCCAGCTCCTGCTCCTGCAGATGCTCCAGCCCCTGCAGCTGCTCCAGCCCCTGCTCCTGCAGATGCTCCAGCCCCTGCAGCTGCTCCAGCCCCTGCTCCCGCAGCCACTCCAGCTCCTGCAGCCGCTCCAGCCCCTGCTCCTGCAGCCGCTCCAGCTCCTGCTCCCACAGCCGCTCCAGCTCCAGCCCCTGCAGCCACTCCAGTTCCTGCAGCAGCTCCAGCCCCTGCAGCTGCTCCAGCTTCTGTGGCTGGGCCAGAGAAACGAACTGTTGCAGTGCAAGTTGGCCCTACAGAGTGTATTCCAACCCCTGTGGCAGACCCTGTGGCTGAGTCAGAGAAACGACCTGTAGCAGTATAAGTTGCCCCTGTAGACAAGGTGAAAAAATGGTATAGAGACTCAGGTCGTTTAGAACGCAGAGAAGACGAGGCTGGGCCATCAGGGGTGCAGGACGATGAAGATGGGGATGTTGAAAAAACAACACTAGTTTCCCGAAGCCTATACCAGCGTGAGCTACGAGATATGCGAAAAGATTTTGGTCGCTGCATAGGTGAGCACCTTGTCACCTGGCTGCTCCGGTGCTGGGATACCGGAGCCAATTATGTGGATATAGACGGCAGGGAAGCCAGTCGGCTGGTATCCCTTGATAGAGATGCAGGCATTGACAAAGCAATTGGAGATGGAGTACGATTCTACAGCCTCTGGAGGCGTATCCTGTACGCTGTAAGGGAAAGGTATCCCTACAAGGAAGAACTCGTATGTCTGCCAGGCAAGTGGACCGCTATGGAGAAGGGAATCCAGTACCTGAGGGAATTAGCCGTACGGGAGGTGATTTATGCCGACCCAGACAATGGGCAAGTACCCGTAGATCCAGATGAAGTCAAGTGTACACGACCCATGTGGTGGAAGTTTGTACGGAGTGCACCATCATCATATGCCAGCTCATTGGCAATAATGGCCTGGAAAGAGGATGATGAACCCTCAGTGGGTGATGTGGTTAAACAACTCCAGCAGTACGAAGAAAGTCTCTCCTCTTCCCTACAGGCCTGCGTCTCAGCTGTGGAGAAACTTTCTGAAAGCTTCCACCAACTAAAAGAGAATACTTTGGAAAAACTTTCTGAAAAGGTCCAGCAACTTAAAAAGAGTGTACTTTCCTCCACCCCTGTACAAACCAATGTCTCTGCTATTAGGGGTAAGCGCTCATCCATGCAAGGAAGATGATATGGTGGATACACACCTCGTGCTATCCTGTGGTTTTACCTACGTGACCATGGAGAGGACATGAGAAAATGGGATGGAAAATCCACCGCGACCCTAGAGGCACAGGTACGTGAGTTGCAAAAGAAAACAAGCGGGAAAAAAGGGTTCTCTGAAAAGTTTGCTGCTCCAACTTCCAGCAGGCAGTCCCTTAAACACAGGAATGAAGATTCTGATCAGGATTAGAGGGGCCCTGCCTCCAGCCAGGGGGAGGGACAATTGAGTTTATTGGACTGTGTGGATTCAAAGGCCTGCCACGTCAGACGCACAGAAGTATAAAGCTTTAGTAGATACCGGTGCACAATGTACTCTAATGCCATCAAACTATGAAGGGCCAGAGCCCATCAGTATTCATGGAGTGACGGGGGGATCCCAGCAGTTGACTGTATTGGAGGCTGAAGTGAGTCTAACTGGGAATGAGTGGCAAAAACACCCTATTGTGACTGCCCCGGATGCTCCGTGCATCCTTGGCATAGACTATCTTAGAAGAGGATATTTCAAGGACCCCAAAGGGTTCCGCTGGGCTTTTGGCATAGCTGCCTTAGAGACAGAGGGCATTAAACAGTTGTCTACCTTGCCTGGTCCCTCGGAGGACCCTTTTGTTGTGGGGTTGCTGAGGGTTGAAGAACAAAGAAGTGCCAATCGCTACTACAACTGTGCACCGGCGGCAATATCGCACCAACCGAGACTCCCTGATTCCCATCCATGAGCTAATTCGTCAACTGGAGAGCCAAGGAGTGATCAGTAAGACTCATTCACCTTTTAATAGTCCCATATGGCCAGTGCGAAAATCTAATGGTGAGTGGAGACTAACGGTGGACTATCGTGGCCTGAATGAAGTCACACCCCCACTGAGTGCTGCAGTGCCGGACATGCTAGAACTCCAGTACGAACTGGAATCAAAGGCAGCCAAGTGGTACGCCACAATTGATATCGCTAATGCATTTTTCTCCATCCCTCTAGCAGCAGAGTGCAGGCCACAGTTTGCCTTTACTTGGAGGGGAGTCCAATATACGTGGAATCGGCTGCCCCAGGGGTGGAAACATAGCCCTACCATTTGCCATGGATTGATCCAGTCTACGCTGGAGCAGGGGGAAGCTCCTGAACACCTGCAGTACATCGATGACATCATTGTGTGGGGTGGCACAGCAGAGGAAGTTTTTGAGAAAGGGAAGAAAATAGTCCAAATCCTTCTGAAGGCTGTTTTTTCCGTAAAACAAAATAAAGGACCTACACGAGAGATCCAGTTTTTAGGAATAAAATGGCAAGATGGACGTCATCAAATCCCAATGGATGTGATACACAAAATAACAGCTATGTCTCCACAAACTAGTAAAAAGGAAACACAAACTTTCCTAGGTGTCGTGGGGTTTTGGAGAATGCACATTCCAAATTACAGTCTGATTGTAAACCCACTCTACCAAGTAACCCGTAAGAAGAACGATTTTGAATGGGGTCCTGAGCAACGACAAGCCTTTGAACAAATTAAGCAGGAAATAGTTCATGCAGTAGCCCTGGGGCCAGTCCAAACAGGACCAGATGTAAAGAATGTGCTCTACACTGCAGCCGGGGAGAATGGCCCCACCTGGAGCCTCTGACAGAAAGAACCTGGGGAAACTCGAGGTCGACCCCTAGGGTTTTGGAGTTGGGGATACAGAGGATCTGAGGCCCGCTACACTCCAACCGAAAAGGAGATATTGGCAGCATATGAAGGAGTTCGATCTGCTTCAGAAGTGGTCAGTACTGAAGCACAGCTCCTCCTGGCACCCCGACTGCCAGTACTGGGCTGGATGTTCAAAGGAAGGGTCCCCTCTACACATCATGCAACGGATGCTACATGGAGCAAGTGGGTTACACTGATTACCCAGCGGGCTCGAATAGGAAACCCCAGACATCCAGGAATCTTGGAAGTGATTATGGACTGGCCAGAAGGCAAATATTTTGGGATGTCATCAGAGGAGGAGGTGATCCGTGCTGAAGAAGCCCCACTGTACAACGAGCTACCAGAAAATGAGATGAGATATGCCCTGTTCACCGATGGGTCCTGTCGCATTGTGGGAGAGCATCGGAGATAGAAAGCTGCTGTATGGAGTCCTACACAACGAGTTGCAGAAGCTGCTGAGGGAGAAGGGGAATCGAGTCAATTTGCAGAAGTGAAAGCCATCCAGCTGGCTTTAGATATTGCTGAATGAGAAAAGTGGCCAGTTCTCTACCTGTACACTGATTCGTGGATGGTAGCAAATGCCCTGTGGGGGTGGTTACAGCAATGGAAACAGAACAACTGGCAGCGCAGGGGCAAACCCATCTGGGCTGCTGCATTGTGGCAAGATATTGCTGCCCGGGTAGAGAACCTGGTCATAAAGGTACGCCACGTAGATGCTCATGTGCCCAAGAATCGGGCTACGGAAGAACATCAAAACAACCAGCAGGTGGATCAGGCTGCTAAGATTGAAGTGGCTCAGGTGGACCTGGACTGGCAACATAAGGGTGAATTATTTATAGCCTGATGGGCCCATGACACCTCAGGCCATTAAGGAAGAGATGCAACATACAGATGGGCTTGTGATCGAGGGGTGGACCTGACCATGGACACTATAGCACAGGTTATTCATGATTGTGAATCATGTGCTGCAATCAAGCAAGCTGACCAGTCAAAGCCTCTTTGGTATGGAGGACGATGGCTGAAATATAAATATGGAGAGGCCTGGCAGATTGATTACATCACACTCCCTCAAACCCGCAACGGCAAGCGCCACGTATTTACAATGGTGGAAGCAACCACCGGATGGCTAGAAACATATCCTGTGCCCCATGCCACTGCCCGAAACACTATCCTGGGCCTTGAAAAACAAGTTCTATGGTGTCATGGCACCCCAGAAAGAATTGAGTCAGACAATGGGACTCATTTCCAAAACAACCTTATAGACACTTGGGCCAAAGAACACAGTATTGAGTGGGTGTATCACATCCCCTATCATGCACCAGCCTCCGGTAAAGTTGAGCGATACAATGGACTCTTAAATACTACACTGAAAGCAATGGGTGCTGGGACATTCCGAAATTGGGATACACATTTGGCAAAGGCCACCTGGTTAGTCAATACTAGGGGATCTGCCAACCGAGCTGGACCAGCCCAATCAAACCTGCTACGCACAGTAGAAGGGGATAAAGTCCCTGTAGTGCATGTAAGAAACATGTTGGGTAAAACAGTCTGGGCTACTCCTGCCCCAGGAAAAGGCAAACCCATTTGTGGGATTGTTTTTGGTGAAGGACCTGGATGCACTTGGTGGGTAATGCAAAAGAGTGGGGAGGTCCGTTGTGTACCTCAAGGGGATTTAATACTGGGTGAGAATAGCCCATGAGTTGAGCTGTATTATGTTAATTATTATATAATACTGTGTGTCATCACTACCATAGATGAAAATAGTGATTAACTAGAATTTATTGGAAAGAGTGTAACTTGAGCATGACATAAATGGAATGGAATAAGGGGTGGATATATGTCCTGGTTTCAGTTAGGACAGAGTTATTTTTCCTCCTAGTAGCTGGTAGAGTGCTATGTTTTGGATTAGGATGAGAAGAGTGTTGATAACATGCTGATGTTTTAATTGCTGCAGAGCAGTGCTTACACTAAGCCAAGGACTTTTCAGCTCCTCGCTCTGTCCTGCCAGTGGGCAGGCTGGGGGGGCAGCAAGAGCTGGGAGGGGACAGACCCAGGACAGCTGACCCAAACTGGCCAAAGGGGTATTCCATACCATCTGACGTCATGCTGAACAATATATAGGGGTGGCTAGCCAGGGTGGGGGGCCGGCTGCTCGGGGTTGGGCTGGGCATCGGTCAGCGGGTGGTGAGCAATTGCATTGTGCATCACTTGTTTGTACATATTATTATTATTATTATTATTAATAATAATTATTATTATTTTCTATCTTAATAAACTGTCTTTATCTCAACCCACAGGCTTCACTTTCCCGTTTCTCTCCCCCATCCCAGAGAGGGAGGGGGGAGGGTGAGCGAATGGCTGTGTGGTGTTTAGCTGCCGGCCGGGTTAAACCACAACAAAACCTTTCCAAAATCAAGATGAACAACATCTAGTGTTCTTCCCTTATTCTCTAGGTAGGTTTTCTTATCCTAGAACACTGGCAGGTTGATTAGGCATTGTATGCCCTTGGTAAATCCACACTGACTGTTCCCAATTTCTTTCTTTTCTTCATATGCCTAGGCATATTTTCAGAAGGACTAGCTCCATAGTATTTGTAGGACAGAGGTTATGCTGACTGGTCTTTATTTCCCTGGATCTTACTTCTAGCTATTTTTGAAAATAAGTGTGATATTTGTCTGAATGTACCTGTCTTGACTATTTCCCAAAAGACCTAATGTGAGGAAATCTCAGTCAAGAACATTCAATATTTTGTGACCAAATTAGAATTCTCTGATACTTCCCCTTTAAGCATTCTTTTTCTCATGCTTCTAGTGGCCATGAGTATGCATTGTTCCTCTGAGACTCAGAATGAGAAAGGATCCACTGGGAGCATTTGCCAGTGAATTAGCTGGCAAGCTGATGTAAATATATGTATATATATACATACATACATATATGTGTATATGTGTATATATATATATCCTATATACATCCTACAACACAAAGTGCTCTACATCTCCTTGCATTTTGAAACATGGACACAAGTTTATTCGCCTTTAGTATTTTTTAAGAGAAAAAGTAATCCCCCTCCCAACAATACCCCACCAAACAACATCAACAAAAAAGTCCATATTTCTATGTGTATTTTAAACAATAGATGTTTCATTTAGCATCTTTTCCATCTCATATTAATTCAAACATTGGATTACAACTAAAATTTACTCTTGCAACATGTGTAGGACATTAAGCATCAGCTTACAAATTCTCAGATTTCAAAGCAAGACAGGCTACAATCACTTGCTAAGTAAGAGGTAATAAGACAGTAGTTGTTATACATTTACCACCTGGATAATTATAACTTTTAGATCAGAGACAAATATGGTTTGTAAGAGTAGATGTCCACTCTTTAAGGATATCTAGCTGAGGGTAAAATATGAAACATTTATGCAAACAGATTTAGAAAAAATTGCAGTGATGTCTGTGATACATTCCCAATTAGAACTAGGATGTTTTTGCAAACTTTGCAACAATATAGCAATTTTTATTTTATTTTTACTTTTTCAAATCTAAAGTCCCTTAAAATATAACAATGCTCATGTATACATTTTTTAAACTGCACTATTCTTTTTCATTTTACTAAGTCAAAAACAAACAAACAAGCAAACACACAGAAGCAAACAACAATAACAAAAAAAGCAGGAATTTCAGACAGAAAAGTTGTGTCCATCTTTTTCTGATATTAAGTTGAAGAGTTGAAGAAGATAATTCTTTTTTTTTTTTTTTTTGGCCACATGTTATTTCCATGTGAGTTGCGACAAGCTTAAATCAATATATCAGACCATCACCTGAATCAATATATCAGACCATCATCTGCCATACAGAGATTTTTTTAATATTACAGGAGTCTGTAATAAACCTTTATTCTGATCTATTTGGAGGATTTATATAACTATCTTGGTGTTATTCCCTCCTAATTTGAAACCATTATATAATACTAAAAATAAAAATAGCAATGCATACCACTTAGCTATCATGCAAGAATGAAACTAAACAAACAAACAAAAATTTTGTCTATCTGCTCAGTTGCATTATATAAATATCATAATCAAGCATGTGTCTAAGAGTAAGCAAAAAGACTGACACAATTATCATCAGTCCTTATAAAATGTCTAAAAATCTTAGTTGCAATTTCTAAACTATTGTCAAAGATGACAGCTACAGAGTGGGTAATGAATTATTCTAACCAAATTAATAGATGGAAGAAACCTTCCACATTTCTGACACCAGTTCAGAGTTTTTTATCTTACACATTCTTTGTTAGATATCAAGTTTTCATGGTATATCAGACTGAATTTTTGAGCTTCACTATCTCTGAACTAGATCATAGCACATAAGCAGTGTACTCCTTGAGTACAAGCATTAAATCCAACATTATGTTGGATATGTAGCAGATGCTTCTTTTTTTTTTTTTTTTTTTTTTTTTTTCCTCTCTCTGAGGAAACAGACAATCATGGTATACAGAGAGCAACTGACTGTTCATCTACCTGCTTCACTTCCCTGTCTGCTCTGCACTCTCATCCCCAGATCTGCAGTAACTAAATTACCTGAACTGATCCAAAGAAGTACAACCAGAAAGAAAAAGATATTCTGAAAGACAAATCTTTTGCCTTCCCTGCTGCTTTATTCTCCTAAACTCATTAACTGCTGGCCTAGGAACACAATAATGAACAAATTGCTTCAAGCGGCATTGTGTTTTGCTTCCTTTGTCAATCTAGATTAAAGTTTTGGCCAGCCAAGTTCATAACTCTAATTGAACTGATTGAATACAAAACTGTTGCATATAAGAAACATACTGGTACAAGATATGGATTGAGAAGAAATTCTCTGCAACATTTCTTCTTGCATATGTAATTCTATTTGGTGAAGAACATATTTATAAACTATTCTAATGTTTGAAAATTCCCCTTCATAACTGTGTTTTCTGGTGTGTATAATGTTTTTTGGTTTATTTGCATAAGACAATGTTTGATTTTGCAGTCTATGAAACGTGCACATATTTAAACAAAGAACTTTTTAGTAAACACATTTGTGCAAACTATTCTAATATAGTAATATTCCTAATATGTTAGTGCTATAGAGAAGACTAATCAAACAGTTATCAGGTTTACCACATTCTTCCCATGACTCATTTAGCTATCTGTTCTTCATTCAAAAGAAATTAAGATACACTCTAGAAAGCCAGAAGGTAGCATAGATTTATTTTGACCTAAAGCAGATAGATGATTCTCTGCATCAGTGAATATAGTAATGAATGAAAAATCAGCATACCCTATCTAAAACTTGATATGCATCCCATTTAACATTAAGCTATTTAAAAGTTAATGCTTCACCTAACCTGAGCATGTTGTTTCAGTAATATCTGTATATCTGAAAACCTTCTTTTCGCATCACTGGAGCCTTTGTTATTGATAGAATGCAGTAGACAATTTGTTCTCAAATAAAAGAGACCATGTTTTAGCAAGGTTAAATACTGTTTTTGATAGTGCTGTGGTGTAGTGGAAATAGAAATATGATTTTGAAATCATCTCTGGATTTCAACAACATGGAAATTTTAACTCAGAACTGCATTGAAACCTCTAATCTTACTCCAGTCACTACAGAGTACATCATGAGGAAAAGGGACATAATTAAATTTTCTTTTGCTGCTATGATTCCCAAGCCAACAAAATGATTCCAGTTGATTCCAGTGAGTTTTTCACAAATAGTACAGTATTGAGGAACTCCAATGCTGCCCTATATATGTCAAGAGAAAAAGTGTATAAGAGAAAAAACAGGATCAGGCAGTCACCTTTCAAGCATGAAAACTGAGTTGGAGTCTTAGTACTCTAAATTTTAGTGAAAATTTAATATTGTAGTATTGGTACGATTACATTTGAGAGGTATCACTCCGAAACTCACTACTAATCATACATTATCTATCTCTGCATTCTTTTTATCCAAAGTCTTATTAAGTTGCAGGCCAAGTAAACATTACAGTGTCCTTCTTCTCAGATGTTAGGCTGAACTCTACTTCTGTTATTATTTATTTACCGAATATTTAATATAACTCATGGACTTCAAGCAAAAACTATCTCAAAGACATCAAAAGGATTTTATAGGGAGTTGAAATTAAGCACGCCTGTAAATTGTTTTTAGGACTGTTGCTTAACAATTACCATTTCTAGGGTGATTAATGATTTTTTGTTGTTGTTTGTTTGTTTGTTTGTTTGTTTTCCACACGGATAAAGAGATTATTCCACATTCTTTCTAACAAAAGCAGAGTATTACTGGACGTAATTTACTAGTTGAGTTTGTAGGTTAAGGAACTCTGTAGCTCTTTAAAAGTAGAGAAAAATAAATAAATAATTAAAGATTTCTAATAGAGTTGACTGTTCCCTTACCCTTTCACAGTCTGATTTCTTCTACACTTAGCCCAGAAGAGAACCAGAGACAGTTATTTTAGGAAATCTGGCAATGAATACTCTCAGAATCTTGGGTTCATTTCCTCAAGGTATCCTCTCCTCAGAGAGTGTTTGGGCATTAGCCACTTCCATTTTTAGCAACATTGCTACAAGGCAAATCTTATATCTGATCTATACATAGTGGAAATGTACTTTCATGATATAGTCAATGCTTCTTTTAAAGAACCTTATTCTCAGAATGTAGGAAATACTCTTAGTGCTATAATTTTTATTTATTTATTTATTAATGAAAGTGGCAACAACAGCTTTTCAAGGGTAATAAAGAAATAGGACCACCTGTGTCAGGAAATATTTTCACATAAACATTTTCATAGATTAACCAGAGAATTCTCACTAACAGTCACTAAAATCTTTAAATTTTGATCATTATTGTTTAACTGTTAGTTTCATATTTAAGTGTTAAAAGTTAGTTTAGATCTTAAGTATGAACTAGACTACCTACTGTTGAAAATGTTGAAAATGTTTCCAGGTGTTGTGAACACCTGTCATTGGTGTTCACAACAGCTGAAATAGTTTTTTGGGTTTTTTTTGTTTGTTTGTTTTTTTAGAATGATCTACTACTCACTGAAACAGATCTCTTTGCTGATGATGCAGCTAAAATTCATTAGGTAATTCATGAGGTAAAGGAACTGTGTGACCTCTCAGAGAACTGATCCACAGTATCCGCAGTAAAATTGTAGCTAGGCAGAACATTTTTTTTTCTTTACTATATCCAAAGATATATTCACTTGACTAAAACCAGAGATTACACTGCCTTTCTGCTTTGCAGAAAGACTTGTTAAATATTTCTTATTTGTTTGTTTAATGAAAGCTCATGTTTCTCTTTCTGGAATGGATAATATTATATAATATTCATATTTATAACATTCTCTGACCCCTCTATGCAGCATCAGTGCGTTTGCAAAATATGGTAATCCTTTTTCTTTTGTTCTTTGTCCTTTATTGTCACTTAAAGTAAGAAGTGTAAGAAGTGTAAGAAGATCAGAAGATGAAGCACAGTATCTTTTTTGTTGATAAACATTAAAAAAAAAAAAAAAAAAAATCACAGCCAGTTAGTGTTTAGACTGCAGGAGGCTGAATCTTTGCAATACTTATGTTGTGGAATCATCCATTTCCATGCAAAATGGGAATAGAAAGTCTTCAGGACATAAATAGGTTTGTTTTGCTTGTGTGTATATGACTACCCAAAGTGCGAGAAAGCAGAAAAACAAGCACCAATATTTTGCTTTTTGCAGCTTTATTTGTAGTACAAAAAGACACCTGATTTAAGGAAACAGATTCTAAGAAAATTGAGGATAATGGGTACATAATTTATAGCATGCCATTTTTCAGCGCATGTAGAGGTTGATTGATGTCAGAGTTTGATTGATTTCAGAACATGTAGAGGTTGACTATAAAATGGCAGCTTCCCCATGTGAGTACACTACTGTTGCTACTGTTCTTAAAAATCTACTCATTCTTTTTCTAATCTGTGATTCACCTGAGGTGTCTATTATATTTATCTGTGTAACAGAATTCAGTTTATTCCACAGCTTTTTTCAAGTGACTCACAGATTCTCATCTTTATTCTTTTGATCTTAACATTCCCCAGCCTTTATCTTCCATGTCTTGCATGTATTTCTGCAAAGTTAAGAGGATAATATTTCTGAATATTCTGTGTGTTATCTGCTGATACAGTTTACAAGCATAACAATAAGTGTTTTTACCTTTGCACAAAATTCTGCATCTCTTTAATAAATTTTCACACATAGTAATTAAGAGTCATCATTTGTGCCTTTGAATGGTGGAACTGAAGTTGTCTTGTTCAAAGGCAAAGAACAATGTGTTTCAGGAGTGTGGTGTATGCTCCTGATCATGTTATTAAACAGAACTTAAGTACATGTTAAACATAGAATGATAGAATCATAAATTCATAAAATGGTTTGGGTTGGAAAGGACCTTGAAGATTTTGTAATGCCAACTCCCCATAGGCAGGGACACCTTCCACTAGACGAAGTGGCTCAAAGCCCCATCCAACCTGGCCTTCAACACTTCTCCACATCTTCAACTTCTCATCTCCACATCTTCACTCCACATCTTCAACTTCCACAACTTCTCTGGACAACCTGTTCCAGTGCCCCACCACCCTCTGAGTAAAGAATTTCTTCTAATCTAAATCTGCAGGCATGAGCCATATTCAATACATTTGAAATATTTTTTTGCATGTGTGGTAACCCTCAAAGTAACCCTAAGTAAGATAGTCTTTATATGAGAATCAGATTTGCTTCTGGATAAATAGCAAAATCAATAATATAATTAATATGTTGATCCATTCAGACTGCCAGTCTGAAACAGTAAATTCAAAAAGAATTTTTGTTCTTGAAACTATAGATATTCTTCTTCCCTTATCATAAAATAAAGTGAGCCAAATGTCAATCACTTCTTTATGCAAATATATCTATATTACATTTTAAAGCCTGACTTCAGAGTAAATAGGGAGTTTTGTATGGGTAACATTTTTGCCCAGTTCAGTACATGTAGAAAAAATATGCAAACAATCATCTTGCTTCTCTTTATCCAACTTTATATCTTCTTATAGATATATTTGATATAAAAAAAATAGTAACATCTTTCAAACTGGGAAAGTAGTATACACAGCATAAGACTGGTGTTACCCTGATAATATCAGGTGAGTTTGAAAAGAAATAACTTTAAATATATAGGCTAGAATGGTTTATAACAACACTTCTAATTCTGGAAATAGTTTCTGTGGAAAGAAGTAAAAAATATAGGAGAAATATATTTTGAACTCTTCAAACCTTCTTAATGAAATGTGTATGTTCTCATAAGCTCACATTAATAGTTATTTTAGGTAAGTAGTTAGGCTTAGTTTTATGGTTCACCTGTAACTCTAGAATTTGTGTTTTATTGTATATGTATGATTTTTGAAGCAAAAAGACTTGTACAATCTTAAACAAAAGTTATAAGGTCTGCAAGACAAAGACATTTCATCAACATCTCTAAACCTTTACCTTTAGAATATAGCACTAGGTAGTTGCTAGGACATTAAAATAAATAAATAAATAAATAAATAAATAAATAAATAAATAAATAAGTGTGAGAGAGAGTTTACTTTTAGATTGTCCCCAAAATTCTGAAATTGCCAATTCCTTTTGCATGATGTTCTCCTTTTATTTATCTTTGGATATTTTTATCACTACCCATCAATTCTGACTGTCCTCCAAGTACGAACAGTCATAACTATAAAATCTGCAATAGGTTTCATACTTATCCATTTCCCACAACACTGTCTCACAGACCACGTAACTCCAGACCACTGTCTCACAGACCACGTGAGATCTGGTGAGTGATACGTAATACCTAATAACACTAACAAGAAGAAATATATAAATATATATATATATATATAAAAGAAATATACTATAAATATATAGAGAGAAAGAGAAAG
Organism: Heteronetta atricapilla; assembly: GCA_011075105.1. Lineage (NCBI taxonomy): Eukaryota > Metazoa > Chordata > Aves > Anseriformes > Anatidae > Heteronetta > Heteronetta atricapilla. Next base: position 158,348,448 of record CM021731.1, read on the forward strand.
AAATAAAAAGAAAAAGAAAGAAAACAAGACAACAAGAAAAAAAATAACCTACAGTAAACCTCATGTATTGGATTGGATGTTTTCTTAAATTTGAGCTATGGTAGTAATAAAGATCAAGTGTAAAGAAATAGTATGGAAACATGAAATTTGTAATATGATACAAGCAGTCCTTTGGAGTCTGTAACAATATACAAACAATTGTTGTTCCACTTTATTCAGAAATATACTCAGAATCCAACTCAACCTCCAAAGAGCATACAAGTGAAACATAAGAGTTAAAATTTAGAAGCTCAAAATAAATATTTCTAACTTGTTTTAGATTTTAAATTAATTTTTTAGCTGTCAGGGCCCTGCAGGTACCTCTAGTTCTTACTGATCCTGCCCAGCCTCACCAGGCTACCTCAGTCCTCTCTGTGGCCCAGAACCCCATTTCAGCCTTTGAAGCCATGTCTCCCTTCCTCAGAAAAGCTGCTGCAGAGCCTGTCTCCAGCTCCTCACAGCTCTGCCCTGCCCAGCCATGAGCAACAACAAGCTGTTCCCACCCCGGTTTCAGCCCAGTCCCAGCCTGGTCTCAGACTGTCACAGTCCACAAGAAGGTTTCAGATGCCCTGGTCTGTGACTGCCCCTAGCTGCCCAACACCTACCTGGGACAGGCCATGGCTTCCAGGTCCTAGCTTGCTGCCCCAGGAGACCCTGCTGGTTCTGGTACAGTGGACCCTGAGCTACTGGCCATGCTGCAACCTGATACTAGTTTTGGATTTGCTAGGTTTACTCTGTGTTAAATTTCCTTCATCTGTACCTTTTATTTCCAATGTGGGATCTTCTTGATCAGATATGCAGAAAAATATCATATTAAAGTGGATATTTATTATATGATTAAGAAATACACAGGCTATACATGGGTTAGGCTAGAAAGTTTCACATTAAGTTAACTACTTAGTTAACTTGTGCTTAGTTCTGCATATGTAGGTGTGCTGATGTTACCTCTTGTGAGAAAACTTCTCTGGTGCTTGGATTGTTTACTTATGTCATCTGAAAAAAGTAATAATCACAGAATCACAGAATCACAGAATTTCTAGGTTGGAAGAGACCTCAAGATCATCAAGTCCAACCTCTGACCTAACACTAACAGTCCCCACTAAACCATATCCCTAAGCTCTACATCTAAACGTCTTTTAAAGACTTCCAGGGATGGTGACTCCACCACTTCCCTGGGCAGCCCGTTCCAATGTCTAACAACCCTTTCGGTAAAGAAGTTCTTCCTAACATCCAACCTAAAACTCCCCTGGCCCAACTTAAGCCCATTCCCCCTCGTCCTGTCACCAGGCACGTGGGAGAACAGACCAACCCCACCTCGCTACAGCCTCCTTTGACGTACCTGTAGAGAGTGATAAGGTTGCCCCTGAGCCTCCTTTTCTCCAGGCTGAACAAGTCCAGCTCCCTCAGCTGCTCCTCATAGGACATGTTCTCCAGACCCCTCACCAGCTTCGTAGCCCTTCTCTGGACTCGCTCAAGCACCTCAATGTCCTTCTTGTAGCGAGGGGCCCAAAACTGAACACAGTATTCGAAATGCGGCCTCACCAGAGCCAAGTACAGGGGGACGATCACTTTCCTAGCCCTGCTGGTCACACTGGTTCTTATGCAAGCCAGGATGCTGTTGGCCTTCTTGGCCACCTGGGCACACTGCTGGCTCATATTCAGCCGACTATCAACCAATACTCCCAGGTCCTTCTCTGCCTGGCAGCTCTCCAACCACTCATCTCCCAGCCTGTAGTTCTGCTTGGGGTTATTGCGCCCCAGGTGGAGGACCCGGCACTTGGCATTGTTGAACTTAATGCAGTTAAATAATAATAATAATAAAAATGTTTGTATCTTCCTTGTTAGCTTTAGAACTTTGGCTGACAGTTTCAGACCTTATGGAATAGGCGCGTCCTTCAGCCTTAGAGCAGAATGTTAGAAACAAACACTATTAAGGGTGTTATGGAATCCATTGGACTTCAGGCTGTGGGGTGCCTTCTCACCTTTCTGGAGCTGAAACCTGTGCACTGTCATACCCAGTTTCTTTCTTCCATCTCAGTGCAATGGATATAGCTGCTGCTCTTCCTGTTTACAGGAGACTGAACATGTATTCCAGAGTTGCAGCTGGAGAGGCAACCACATGCACACACATGCACACCCCCCACAAACTTTCTTGATTGCACAAGCAAACCATGTTCATGTATGCCTCAGACATACCTTAACCCAGTCTTAATTTCCCTAGTGAATTACTAAAACATACACACATACACAGAGGATTGAAATTTTCTAGTGGAAGATACACTTCATCATCTACAGTTACAGGCACCCAGGACCTACAGGCTCCCAGTGAGCTGTCTACTCTCGCCCAGGTGTTGGCACTTAGGTACATATACACAGAACATAGACAGTGAGACTGCACAGAAAATGGAGAACAGGATGTATTAACAAAAGGGCAGACTGCAGTAATCAGGAGAAGAGCTCAGACAAGTGTACTGACCAGCAGACTGTTTACACATAATTAGCACCTTCAATTCCCCCTTTCTCTCCATTTTCCATGATTATGATCCACTTGGATCCACCCACTTCTTTGGCCATGCCAGTTCCCAAGAAACCCATCCCCAACTACGTTTTTCCTATCAGTCTCTATTTAGCTAAATCTATATCCAAATGTTATATTTTTGTGTTATATCCTTCTGTGTCCAAGCTTTAGAGGAAGCTTTCATTTTATGATTGGAGGCAGGATTCCAGCCACTTTCAACATAGCATGCTGTAGCTAAAAGAGAAAGTAAAACTACTTGCAGGACTTTGAATGTATTCCAGCTAGCTTCACTATATCTTTGAACTTCAGAAATCCATCCAGTTTTCATTAGGTTTTTGTTTGACGTTTCTGGGAAGACCATAATTCCTTCCACTTTGTTAAACTTCACTTTGTGAATTCAGAAGTTGTAACTTTTAGCAGCAAAATGTGCATTAGTAGCAAAAGCACATTTATCAAGTTTCTGCCAGATTATCCAGAAATCTCATTTTTGTAAACAAGATCTATACATTTTTGCAGACAAGATGACAACAATATCCACATTGTTGTCATCTGGCAGTCATCACAAATTCTGAGTCAGCTCCAAGGCTCTTGGACAGGACTGTGTGCACATTTTTTTTTTTTTTTTTTTTTTTTTACAATTAATTTTAAGTTTCTTAGAGGACCAGAGATGTTCACAGATGTTAAGGTAACTATAATATACATGCTGTCACAGACTTCAGAGTCAATGGCTCTTACTAACATTTCTGAGATTTCAGTTCTGAAGGTGAAAAGCAAACATAGACTTCTCTGTGGGAAAAACCACTTGCCTCTAGAAAAATATTTACACTGCACAAATGTTGGTAATAGACAAGTAAGATTAAAAAAAAAAAAAAAAAAAAAGTTTAATACAAGAGGTTAACATCTATTTCCAGGTCTGAAAAGTACCAAATAGTCCTTAATGGCCCTGGTCTACTTTGACTGACTGTCTGCACACACCCTCTCTACCCATGGACCCAGGGTCTTCTTTTCATCCCCACTCTGTTGGGACTCTTTCTAGTTGTGTTTCCTGGAGAGACTCCTCAGACATCTTGTCTCCATCCCTGTTAGCTGTATGGACCTCTTGGATGGTCTTTTCAGATATACTATTTCAGTCCCATGCTCCTGAAGGAATCAATTACTGTGCCCCAGCCTTGTCTCAGTGCTTGCCAAAAGCATTGGGGACTGTTGGAGGGACCTGTTTCTGGCTGTGTCTCAGCTCTGGTCCTGACCTGTCTCTGATTAATACCTGCCATGTCCCTTGCCCCGTTCCCCATCCTAGCTGTGCATCCCCCACAATAGCCCATGCATGTCACATAGTGATCCGATCACTGTACAGCATGTCCCTTCTGAGCTCAGATCTCTTTGAGCTGAGAGGATTACAGGGGTGGAGAGGGGATACTTCTATCAGGGCCCTGAGGGCACTAACAACTCTGTCAAGCTTTCCCTGGGACTACACCTGCCCATGGCCTTATTAGAGCACAGGCGTGGTTACCAAGTCCTGACCTTAGTTATGTTGTAGGTGGACACTTCTGGAGAAAGGTCCTGTTGCCTGGGTGATCCCCTTGGATGAACTCACTGTGGCCTTGTCTCTGGCCCTGCCTCTGGCCTAGCAACCCAGACGGGACTTAGCCCTGTGCTGTAGGTAGCTGATTTTCTATATGGATCTCTCTGCACTGTCTCTTGAATAGACTCTGGATCTATGTCATATCTTGTCTCCAGATATTTCTCAGTCATCTCCTGGTGATCATGGCTGGACACTCCACATATACCCGAACCTAACCCACCAAATGCTGTGTCTGATTTTTTTTTTATATCTCTCATACCAGTACCTGTGTTTGCCCACACAAATCACATGCTGTGGGACTAAGTCCACTTGGTGCTGGCACAACTAATACTGGGGTCAGCTTTGTCTCCTTCCTCATTCCTCCATCTGGAGCAGCCTTGTTCATACTGCATTTACTAACAAACTAAGCTTAAGGTAAAGCAAGTAGACATACATTTTATTTTGAAAGTATTTTGTACAAAGATCTAATTATTATAGCCTTTGAGGAGGGCTATGCTACTTTAGTAGTCATTTTTACTACAGCATTTTCTCTACATTACAGAAATAATTAGTTTTAAATCCAGTTTAGTTTTCAGATTAAAAAATAAAGTTCCTTTACATTATCAGACAGAACTAGGGCTAAAGAAGGCTATGTAGGAAATTGTCTGGTATGTAGTCATTCACAGTATCTGAGTTGAAATTCCTAAGCCTAACCTGGTGCTATTTCTCTTCCACCAACTAAGTAAAGTAGAACACACTGAAGATAGTTGTGTTATTAAAAAAAAAAAAAAAAAAAGTAAATAATACCTCTAGCCAGAAAATTCATACAAAATGTCATAAAATATTGATACCATTTTTTCTCATGTTGCATACTGATCATTTCTTTTTATTACTCTTTTGAGTCCCCTCCTATCAACTATTTTGAATTTCAGTTCTGCAAGAATATATAAAATAATTATTTAGTTTAATATCTTTAGAAAAGCCTATAGAGAAAGTTTAGGGAATATTCCAAAAGAAAAATAATTAAGCCCCAGACTTTAATCCAGGTGGGGATGTGTATGTATATGTATCATAGTCTCATAGAATGTAGCTGGAAAAGCACTGATACCACATAGATGTTTTAGCTATTGCTGAGCAGTGCTGGCATAGCACAAAGACTCCAAATCTCCCAAAGCCTGGCTGGGAATGGGCAAGATGTGGGGAGGGGATATCACCAGGGCAGCTGACCTAAACCTGACCTAAACCCCAACCTAAACTTGTTGGGGAGAATCTCTTTATGAATCACAGAATCATAGAACCATAGAATAGCTCAGGTTGGAAGGGACATCAAAGATCACCTAGTTCCACACCCTCCTGCCATAGGGAGGTACGCCACCCACTAGATCAGGTTGCCACTATCTAACCACTAAAACCACTCATCTAACGTGGTTTTGAACACCTTCAGGGATGGGGCATCCACAGCCTCTCTGGCTAACCTATTCCAGTGCCTCACCACCCTCTGTGTGAAGAGTTTCCTCCTAACCTCTAAGCTAAATCTACCCTTTAAAATCATTTAAAATCATCAAGTTTAAAATCTGCAAGCTTAAAATCATTCCCCCTTGTTCTGTCATTGAGCAAAAAGAGTCCCTCTCCATCTCTCTCTCTTTTTTTTTTTTTTTTTTTTTTTTTATAAGCACCCTTTAAGTACTGAAAAGCCACAATGAGGAGCCTTCTCTTCTGTAGGCTTTACGGAGAGCTATAGGTTTTATTGAATACAGCCCTACAGTGAAGGACTTTGTGGTTCTGGTGGATGAAGAGCTGGACATGAGCCGGTAGTATGTGCTTGCAGTCCAGAAGACCAATTACACCCTGGGCTGTGTCAACAGAGGAGTGGCCAGCAGGTCGAGGGAGATGATTGTCCCCCTCTTCTCTGCCTTTGTGAGGCCCCACTTGGAGTACTGTGTCCAGGTCTGGAGCCACCAGCAAAAGAAGGAAGTGGATCTGTTAGAGTGGGTCCAGAGGAGGGCCATGAAGTTGATCAGAGGACTGGAGCACCCCTCCTGCGAAGAAAGGCTGAGAGAGATGGGGCTGTTCAGCCTACAGAAAAGAAGGCTCTGTTGTGACCTCATTGTGACATAGGAATATGTTATTTATATATGGTTGTTATATATAGAGAGTGTGTATATATATATATATAGTACAAATACATATATATATACAGTTGCTATACAAGTATCCTGATTTGTATCAGAAATAGTGTGGTCAGCAGGACTTGGAAAGCAATTGTCCTTCTGTATTCAGTTCTGGTGAGGCTGCAATTTGAATATTGTGTTCAGTTTTAGGCCTCCCACTAGAAGAAGGATATCACGGTACTGCAGTGTGTCCAAAGAACAGTAATGAAGCTGGTGAACAGTCTAGAGAACAAGTATTATGTGGAGTAGCTGAGGAAGCTGAGTTTATTTAGCTTGGAGAAAACAAGGCTCAGGGGAGACCTTATTGTACTTTACCTCAAATTAGGTTGTAGCGAGATGGGGATTGATCTCTTCTCCCATGCACAAAGTGATGAAGGGAAATGGCCTCAGTTGTGCCAGGGTTGGTTTGGGTTGGATATTAGCAGATTTTTTTTACTGAAAGGGTTGTGAGTAATTGGAATAGGCTGCCCAAGGAAGTGGTTGAGTCACTATCCCTGGAGGTCTTCAAGAAATATGTAGATTTAGAACTTAGTAGCATGGATTAGTGTGGGCTTGTCAGTGCTATTTTAAAGGTTGGACTAAATGGTCTTAGAGTCTTTTCTAACTTGAATGATTCTATGATATATACATATACATTATGTACCCACTTCTCTCTCTCTCTTCACATTTATGTATTTGTGTATTCAGAGTGTGTATATATATGTAATAATAAAAATTCTAATCATTTACAACAGTAAAGTTGTCTAGGCCTCGTTATATCAGATTGGATCTTGTTCTTCTGTTTTGGATAATAGAAAGGAAAGAAAGGAGTCTTCTTCAAGCTATTTCTGTTCATCAGAGCAACTGCTTCAGACTGTCCAGCGATCAAAGACTGCTTCCTTTTTTTCTTTTCTTTCTACAGAATACACCAAGGAAGAGGATACTCTCCTACACAGTACTCTTGTTCTTGATAGATATAATGAGTATATACCATGCCTCTGAGAACTCTTTCCTTAGGATTAAGACTTCTTCCAGAGCTTCTTAGATAAGTTGCAATTCTTGGTTACATCTGGGACTCTAAATACCTGTTACATGCTTAAATAACTTCAATAATTGTTCTCAGAATCACATTTTAAATATATATATATAGATGTATGTACACATATCTCCAAATAGTAAAGTTTGATTGCATTAATGTAAAAGGACTTTTATAGTTTTCAGAAGAATCAGCTATTTCTGATGAGAGCTGTTATCAGTGGAGAATGATGTCCATCATCCTCAGAAATGCATGTTAAGATGTAAAACAATCAAATTACCTGTGATAACTCTGTATATAACCTGCTTTGCTACACACCTCACTGTAGACAGTCTGGTGATGATCAATAAAAGCTGATAACAAAGTAACTGTTTGCCTACTACATATGAATACCAGTTGTACTCTGAAAAGCAATGTAAAGCAAATTAAAAGATCAAAACTTTAGAAATGTCAAACCCTTTTTAAATTGCAAGTGAATGTATATATCCATTTATACCAATGTAACCCCACAGAAATTAGATGATTATTGTTAATTTCATAGATATATCTATATCACAGAGATCTGTTGTACAAAACACTAAAATAGCCCATATACATATGTATATATGTTTTCTTTATTTATGTTCTCTTTGAATGAAATTTTCCAAGACATCAGGAATGGCCGTTTTACCTTTCACATCAGCCAGCTACTACTTACTACTGCAGTCACTGCTATCTAGTACCTCTTGTGAACATTCAGTTGCAACCATAGTCTACTACCTCAAACAGAAATAGTTCTTTATAGATCGTAGAGACATATCCTAAAATTTAAATAATTAAACTAGTAGTATTCTTCCCCAACTACTTATTACATAGCAACATAGAAATAATTTTATATATATATAATAAAAAGGTTTGGGGTGAATTATATTAAGATGACATATGTCATCAGTGTTTCCCTTTTAGTAGATTATTCTGTTCTATGATGTGGAATGAAATATGTAATTGGATTCCACTTTAATTCTTATGTTTAGTCAAATAACGTTCACTGAAGACCTATACAACTGTTTTTTACATATAAGGCACAAGAAAAAGACACTGTATTTTTTAAATATCTGACCTAAATTTCCTTCATATAGATACATTTACTTCAGATTATTCTATTTTAACATTTCAGTGATTAGCTGAAGGTAAACTAGTTAGATTAGCTAGCACTTTCTTAGCAGTTTATGTCCCTTACAGAAATATCTTTTACTTATAATAGATTTATGGTCAGTGACATTCTTGAGATAATTTTCTCCTTACAATGATAAATATCATTATCTTGAGATTCATCACGCAGCACTTGCAGGGCAAGCAGGCGATCAGGCCCAGTCAGCATGGGTTTATGAAAGGCAGGTCCTGCTTGAGGAACCTGATCTCCTTCTATGACAAAGTGACATGCTGGGTGGATGAGGGAAAGGCTGTGGATGTGGTCTACCTTGACTTCAGCAAGGCTTTTGACACCGTTTCCCACAGCATTCTCCTCATGAAACTGGCTGCGCTTGGCTTGGACTGGCGCACGCTTCGTTGGGTTAGAAACTGGCTGGATAGCTGGGCCCAAAGAGTCGTGGTAAATGGAGTCAAATCCAATTGGAGGCCGGTCACTAGTGGCGTTCCCCAGGGCTTGGTGCTAGGGCCGGTCCTCTTCAATATCTTCATCAATGATCTGGACGAGGGCATTGAGTGCACCCTCAGTAAGTTCACAGATGACACCAAGTTAGGTGCGTGTGTCGATCTGCTCGAGGGTAGGAAGGCTCAGCAGGAGGATCTGGATAGGCTGCACTGATGGGCTGAGGTCAACTGCATGAAGTTTAACAAGGCCAAGTGCCGGGTCCTGCACCTGGGGTGCAATAACCCCAAGCAGCGCTACAGGCTGGGAGATGAGTGGTTGGAGAGCTGCCAGGCAGAGAAGGACCTGGAAGTATTGGTTGATAGTCGGCTGAATATGAGCCAGCAGTGTGTTCAGGTGACCAAGAAGGCCAACAGCATCCTGGCTTGCATAAGAACCAGTGTGACCAGCAGGGCTAGGGAGGTGATTTTCCCCCTGTACTCGGCTCTGGTGAGGCCGCACCTCGAGTACTGTGTTCAGTTTTGGGCTCCTCGCTACAAGAAGGACATTGAGGTGCTTGAGCGAGTCCAGAGAAGGGTGACAAAGCTGGTGAGGGGTCTGGAGAACAAGTCCTATGAGGAGCGGCTGAGGGAGCTGGGCTTGTTCAGCCTGGAGAAAAGGAGGCTCAGGGGCAACCTTATCGCTCTCTACAGGAGAGAGAGGCTACAGCCTCTCAAAGGAGGCTGTAGCAAGGTGGGGGTTGGTCTGTTCTCCCACGTGCCTGGTGACAGGACAAGGGGGAATGGGCTTATGTTGCGCCAGGGGAGTTTTAGGTTGGATGTTAGGAAGAACTTCTTTATCGAAAGGGTTGTTAGACATTGGAACAGGCTGCCCAGGGAAGTGGTGGAGTCACCATCCCTAGAGGTCTTTAAAAGACGTTTAGATGTAGAGCTTAGGGATATGGTTTAGTGGGGACTGTTAGTGTTAGGTCAGAGGTTGGACTCGATGATCTTGAGGTCTCTTCCAACCTAGAAATTCTGTGATTCTGTGATTCTGTGATTCTGTGATCTAACTACTTATGAGAAAAGTTTTTAGGAAAGTTATCTGCTGAAATAAATGTAAGCTTTTTCATAGTGGTCTGTGAGAGATTGGTCTGTATTCATGCAACTGTCATAACAAACTTTTTTTTTTTTATCAAAAATTCAAACGATTTCTAAGCAGTAAATGCAAAATTAGGTGTGCCATTAGGTGTGAATTAATTAGTACTACCTCAACTAGAGAACCATGGTTACCCACTCAGGCCATATGTGTCAATATAATAGAATGTTACTAAGTCACATTGAGCCACAATATCTTATCCTTTCCTTTTTTTTTTTTTTTTCAATGAAAGTACATTTGTAAGGGTTTCCTGGATTTTCATGTCATTGTCATCATACTGCTACTATGTTTTCCCAGCCACTGAAGTCAGCATTTAAATTATTTTTGATCAGACGGGAAAGAATTGCATAGCCACCTGATCCCTTCCAAATTTGTGGGCTTTGTTTTTTTCATGAAGCTGCATGTACAAGCTGATATGTTGAGGTTAACAACTTTCATCCAGAAGATACAACAGATACAAGTGCTCTCAAATTTGGAATTAATTTATGAGTGTCTTGTCAAGTTAGGCTTCAAAGTAATGAGGTAAAATTCAAGATTCTGAAATACCTCAAAAAGCAAGTTTGATTCATTAAAAAGTTTAAAAATTTCAATGCTGTCTGCTGCAAATTTAAAAAACTAGGGAAACAGGTCTTAAAAACATTAAGTTCAATGACAGCTAAAATTCTGTAGACATCCCACAACATATTACCACCTGACATTAAGAATGGAGAGCTAGCACTGAACATAGCATTCAGTCCTCAGAGATATGTATACTACAACAGCAAGGAAAAGGTTCCCAAAATTAGCACTGAATACGAATGCAGCTCTGTGTGCAGCCTAAGTAAACCTAATCAGAGGCAATACTGATTAATGCAGGTGAGATGACAGGGTAAAGCAAATATATTATTTTAATCTATATGTCTTGAAAGATCTCCATCATGACCATGTATTGTGCCCTGGAGATTTGCTTCAAGATAATCTGTACTATTTTTTTATTTATTTTTCAGTTAAAAAGCAGAGTATTAGGCACAGCTTATGAATAAGGCAGGAAAAGAACCAAAAAACAAAACAAACAAACAAACAAAAAAACTAGAACCATCAATCACTTCTCTCTTTTGATTTTAGTTACATTTTTTTTTCCCATAGGTCCAGGCCCAGTAAAATAGAATAACATAAATGCAATGGTTTTAACATTGATGGTTTGCATTCTGAAATAAAAGCATAGATTTCTATGGAAACATCAGTTTCTTTATTTTTCTTGTGCCATATGTTTGCATTGGCTTGCTACTTCAGCTACATCTGTACATGCAAAGCATTACTGTGTTGAACCTGTGAAATGAAATATACCTTAAATCATATATATTATTTCATATATGTATATATCTTTTGTGATTACTGATAAAAAGTTAATAAATGAGAAAAAGCTATATTATACTAATTAATTTTATGAATGAATTTAACATTTTATTAATTACACTATTAAACTTGTTTAATAAACAATGGGGGGAGGGGCAATAAAATCAAAACAGAATCTTTCACAGTCTTCTAATGTGCTGTGGTTATGATTATGTCAAATTGGACTAATAGTGTAATATTTAAAACAATAAATAGAGAAAAAAATCAGCAAAATGCTTTGGATGGTTATGGTTTATTCCTAGACATCGAAGAAAGTCAAATCAAGGTATAAGAGTGGTAAATATACTGACTAGTTCTCCTATCAGATTCCAAATACTGTTAAGAACATGCAATGCTAATATAAAATGATCAGGAAATAGGCTAACCCAGGAAATTATTGTGATAGTCATTCCATATAAACATCTGTAACTCCAGATGCTTGCTAAGCTTGAGACAAACTTTGGAACAGAAATTCAGACATCAGTACACTCACAAGACAAAAACAAACAAACAAACAAACAAAAACAGTTATAATGCAGATGTGACAGAATTTTTATTTTTATGTTTATTTTTCCATTATTATTATTATTATTTAGGCATGTTATATTTAGGCTGTTATAAACATGTCAGGATGTAAAGATGCATATATCATTGTGGTGTCAGCTTTAAAAAGAAAAAATAAAGGTTTGGAGAAATGATAAATGAAAAAAAAAAAATAGAATAAAGATGTCCTGGTTTCAGTTAGGACAGAGTTATTTTTCCTCCTAGTAGCTGGTAGGGTGCTATGTTTTGGATTAGGATGAGAAGAGTGTTGATAACATGCTGATGTTTTAATTGCTGCAGAGCAATGCTTACACTAAGCCAAGGACTTTTCAGCTCCTCGCTCTGTCCTGCCAGCGGACAGGCTGGGGGTGCAGCAACAGCTGGGAGGGGACAGACCCAGGACAGCTGACCCAAACTGGCCAAAGGGGTATTCCATACCATCTGATGTCATGCTGAACAATATATAGGGGTGGCTAGCCAGAGTGGGGGGGCCGGCTCTCGGGGTTGGGCTGGGCATCGGTCAGCGGGTGGTGAGCAATTGCATTGTGCATCACTTGTTTGTACATATTATTATTATTATTATTATTATTATTATTATTATTTTCTATCTTAATAAACTGTCTTTATCTCAACTCACAGGCTTCACTTTCCCGTTTCTCTCCCCCATCCCAGAGGGGGAGGGGGGAGGGTGAGCAAACGGCTGTGTGGTGTTTAGCTACCGGCCGGGTTAAACCACCACAAAGAAAAATCAAAATTCTAACTTTTCTAAGGAGGAATCTTTTTCAGTATACATTTTCTAGGATCTAATATATATATAATTTATGCACAATGTGCTGATGAGATTTTTATTGCGTTAGAAAATATGTGGGTTTAAAGCAAGGTTAACTATGCCTTCTTGTTCATCTAGTACTAGAGTCAATACTGACAATTCAAAGAGGATGCTTTCTCTAAGTTGGAGCGGACTTATTTTAACTGGGTCAAAAAACAGTTAGTTATCTACTTGATATTGCCATCCAGTACAAGGAAGCACATGCATTTTTTGCTTCCCCTTAGCTTGAAGAGAAGATTATTCCTATGACTCATTCCTTCTAGGTATACAGAACGCATAAAGACTTTCACTGCATGTCCTAAATTTCTGTTTCAGGACTTTTACAGGTATGTTTGCATATTATCTCCCTCCTTCAGTTACTTTTTATTAGGGGCCAGCTCTGTGGTACCTAAAGAGGAAATCTGTTATTTGTACCTTGTGTTTTCTGTAAGTGAATGTCCTGTAAATTATTTCCACTAACTGGAGAAATATATGCAGTAGGATCTGGTTCAGGAGTAAGACACCTAAATGTAGGCATCTACTTTAAAGCATCCATATATTAGCTATATTTTCCAATTCCCATTTTAGCCAATGGCAATCTAAACAAAGTAGACAGTGGAGGCCATAAACTGATATTCCACTACTAGATTATTACATAGTTGCTTTGTGTCAGTTAGGGTTGATGGATAAAAATTAGCATTTGCTAATTTTTTTAATTGCAAGAGACCTTCATAGAAGATCTCTTGATGATGCTAGATGACTATGAATAAAATAATTTTGACCTTGTTACCTAATTTAGAAGGTTACAGATAGCATATCCACCTAGAATTTTAACATTGGTGCAAAAAAACCACTATGTACCATTTTCAGCACAGCTTTAGAATCCAAGCATCCTATCCTTTCTGTCTCTAAAGGCCTTAAGGAGCCTCTGAGGTTATCACTATGAAAATCAGGCAGCTTAATATAAAAAGAGGAAGAATTAATATATATATTTATACAAAAATCTGTCAATTAATAAAAGCTTTGTAATAGCTCTAGCTTTTACATATAAATTCTTACTTTTATCAGTTATATAACTAAAATCATAGAATCATAGAAGGATCATCAAATCCAACTCCTGGCTCTACACAGGACCACTGAAAAATCAGACCACGTGTCTCAGATCCTCTCAGTGCAGGACCTGTCCCTAATACCCAGCCTGACCCTCCCCTGTCCCAGCTCCATGCCATTCCCTCAGATCCTGTCACTGTCCCCAGAGACCAGAGCTCAGTGCCTGCCCCCCTGCTCCCATCATGAGGGAGCTGCAGGCCGCCCGCCATGAGGCCTCCCCTCAACCTGCTCTGGGCTGAACAAACCAAGGGATCTCAGTCACTTCTCAAACATCTTGCCCTCTAGACCTCCCAGAGATTATCATATTTGATCACTGTCTAATATTCATACAGATATGTTATGGATCAGGAGAAAGAGAATATTTTCACAGCCTATAAAGTGATATGAAATAATGTGTGTGCGTTCTGAATACAGGATGTAAAGCAAGATGGAGGAAACGTTTAACTGCTAAAATACTTTGAGTGCAGTTCCACCAGAAGTCATCATATGTAAGTCTTCTAGTCTGGAAATAATAAATACAGAATCACAGAATTGTAGGGGTTGGAAGGGACCTCGAAAGATCATTGGGTCCAACCCCCCTGCCAAATAAGGTTCCTTAGAGCAGGCTTCCCAGGTAGGTGTCCAGATGGGCCTTTAATATCTCCAGAGAAGGGGACTCCACAACCTCCCTGGGCAGCCTGTTCCAGTGCTCCATCACCCTCACCATGAAGAAGTTCTTTCTCATGTTGGTGCGGAACTTTCTGTAATCCATTTTGTGGCCATTACCCCTTGTCCTATCCCCCCAAACCACTGAAAAGAGGTTAGCCAAATCCTTCTGTCTCCCACACCTCAGGTATTTATAAACATTGATGAGTTCCCCTCTCAGTCTTCTTTTCTCCAGGCTGAACAGACCCAGGTCTCTCACCCTGTCCTCATTGGAAAGATGCTCCAGGCCCTTATCATCTTTGTGGCCTTCTGCTGGACTCTTTCCAGGAGATCCCTGTCTTTTTTGTACTGGGGAGCCCAGAACTGGACACAGTACTCCAGGTGAGGCCTGACCAGGGCAGAGTAGAGGGGGAGGATCACCTCCTTTTAATACATGCCAGGATTCCATTGGCCTTCTTGGCCACCAGGGCACAAATCACCTAGACAGATAGATGGGAAGTATTTTAAAGAAGTTACCAGTCAACAGGTTTGGGCGTTAAAAATATTCATAGTAAAAAGCATGGAAAATTCAAAAAAACATTTATGTAACTGGGCTGACACAAGGCAAATGAAATCTAATGCTGACAAGTACACAACAATACATGATGACAGGGAAAACAATACACGATGACAGGGAAAACACTGGCCTCAGAAGTAAATTAAACACAACAATTTTTAATTATTTATTTTTATGCCCAAAAATTGATCTTAAGTGTTGTGGTTTAACCCAGCCAGCAGCTAAACACCACAAAGCCGTTCGCTCACCCTCCCCACTCCCTCTCTGGGATGGGGGAGAGAAACAGGAAAGTGAAGCCTGTGGGTTGAGATAAAGACAGTTTATTAAGGTAGAAAATAATAATAATAATAATAATAATAATATGTACAAACAAGTGATGCACAATGCAATTGCTCACCATCCGCTGACCAATGCCCCCCGAGAGCCGGCCCCCCCACTCTGCCACCCCTATAGCCACCCCTATATATTGTTCAGCATGACGTCAGATGGTATGGAATACCCCTTTGGCCAGTTTGGGTCAGCTGTCCTGGGTCTGTCCCCTCCCAGCTGTTGCTGCACCCCCAGCCTGCCTGCTGGCAGGACAGAGCGAGGAGCTGAAAAGTCCTTGGCTTAGTGTAAGCATTGCTCTGCAGCAATTAAAACATCAGCATGTTATCAACACTCTTCTCATCCTAATCCAAAACATAGCACCCTACCAGCTACTAGGAGGAAAAATAACTCTGTCCTAACTGAAACCAGGACATAAGCTAATACCAAAGGTTTCAATATATATATTTATTGGAGGAAGAATTTTAAAAAAGTATATTGTTTACAGACCCTACATTAAATTAAGTGTGGCTAACAAAATATTTATTGATTGCATGGAAACTAATTAGTAATAAATTATTGAATGCAAAAAAATATATATGCTTTTCACAGAAGAAAGTGTACTATGCGAACAAATGGTAATAAACTGTATAAATATAGAAAAAAATATTAATTTACTACCTGGCTTTCATATTACTTAGCTATATTTCTGAAAGATTTATATTTTTTAACATTTTTTTAATACATTGAGGTTGAAGAGTTATTTTGACTGGAATCTATTTTTCCATTCAGCAAGTAAACAAAACCATTGAAATATTAAAATAAATATTGTATTATTACAGTTTATAATACGTAATATCTATTCTAAAAAGTCTATGTATTCTTTTCTTTTCAGTCCCGGTTTTAAATGCAGTGACTCCCATTTCATCAGTGTAACAACTTTGGTTATTATATGTGTTTAGATAGACTTCTCCTTCATGCTTCTCTGACTATCCTCTGAACTGTATTTCGCTGTTTAAATGTTAGATTTATTCCACTAATTCAGCAAGAAATATCAGGCAGTTTATTACAAAAATCTCTTCTTTAATATTTACTAAGGAAAACATTTATGGATCAGAATGAAAGACCAGTATACTAAAAGGTTTTGTTGAGGAGGGAGGAGAAGAGAGAGAGAGAGGGAGGGAGGGAGAGAAAGGAGGCTGACTTTTTTTCTTTCAACTCACTGAGAGCAGCCCTGAAGAGGACTTCACCATTCTGGTGGACAAAAAGCTCAACATGAGCCAGCAGTGTGCACTTGCAGTCCAGAAGACCAACTATTCAACCTGAAGAAATGAAGGCTGTAGGATGACCTCAATGAAGCTTTTCAATACTTTAAAGGGGCTTCTAAAAAAGATGGAGAGTGACTTTTTACACAGGCAGATAGTGATAGGACTATCACTAGGGGGAATGGTTTTAAACTAAAAAAGGGGAGATTTAGATTAGAGGTTAGGCAGAAAGTCTTCACTTAGAGGGTGATGAGGCACTGGAGCACCTTGCCTAGAGGTGGTGCCCCATCCCTGGAGGTGTCCAAGACCAGGTTAGACAAGGCAACCTGTTCTAGTGTGTGGCATCCCTGCCTATGGCAGTGAGGTGGAACTAGGTGATCTTTAAGGTCCCTTCCAAACCAAGCCATTCTATGAATTTATGGTTCACTTAGGTTTGTGAACCGTGTAGAGTCATTTCTCTGCAGAGGTTACATTTGCTGTTTTGGGAAGTATGGACCTATGTTTAAATGAGAAGGGGCATGATTTAATTACAGTGCACAACTCAGGCCTTGAAGGACTGTGAAGATAATATAGGCCCAGGGCTGATAACCTTGAGTGATGTTACAACTAAAATATGCGGAACTATGTTCAGGAGGAGAGACAACACTGTTGTACCAATCATATTAGTGCTAGAGACGTGTGCATAGAGAAGCTAGACCAATTATAAGTTGTTGTCTGCGCATGCTGTAGGGGTAGCATATATATACCTTGCTA
>CM021731.1:158384777-158396000 GCA_011075105.1 Heteronetta atricapilla
CTTTCCTTTCCTTTCCTTTCCTTTCCTTTCCTTTCCTTTCCTTTCCTTTCCTTTCCTTTCCTTTCCTTTCCTTTCCTTTCCTTTCCTTTCCTTTCCTTTCCTTTCCTTTCCTTTCCTTTCCTTTCCTTTCCTTTCCTTTCCTTTCCTTTCCTTTCCTTTCCTTTCCTTTCCTTTCCAATTCATTTCTCTTTTTTCTTTTGAGCCATTACTTCTTGTCCTATCACTACATTTCCTGATAAAAGTCCCTCTCCAGCTTTCTTGTAGGCCCCCTTTAGGCACTGGAAGGCCACTATAACATCTTCCCAGAGGCTTCTCTTCTCCAGACTGAACAACACCAACTCCATCATTCTGTCTTCATAGGAGAGATGTTCCCCTTGATTGTCCTCATAGCCCTCCTCTAGACTTTTTCTAATAAGTCCATGTCTTTCTTATGCTGTGGGCTCCAGAGATGAATGCAGTACTCTAGGTGGGCTCTCATGTGAGCAGAATAGATGGGGAAAATCACCACCCTCACCCTGCTGGTCATGTTTCTTTTTGATGCAGCCCAGAATACAGGCTTACTAGGCTGCAAGTACACACTGCCAGCTCATGTTGAGCTTCTCATCTACATAACCTCCAAGTCATTCTCTTCAGGGCTGCTGTCAATCCATTCTCCACTCAGCCTGTATTTGTGTTTGGGATTGCCCTGACCCAGGTGTAGGACCTTGAACTTGGCCTGGTTGAACTTCATGAGGTTAACACCAGCCTGCCTCTCAAGCATGTCCAGGTTCCTCTGGATGGCATCCCTTCCTTTCAGCATGTTGACTGCACCACTCAGCTTGTTGTCATCGGAAAACTTGCTGAGGGTGCACTTGATCCCACTGTCTCCCTGTCACTGATGTTAAACAGTGCTGGTCCCAATACAAACCCCTGAGGAATACCACTCATCACTGGTCTCCATTTGGACACTGAGCTGTTGATCACAGCTCTTTGAGTGTGACCATCCAGCCAATTCCTTATCCACTGAGTGGTCCATCCATCAAATCTATTTATCTCCAATTTAGAGACAAGGATGTTGTGCACGACAGTGTCAAATGATTTGTGCAAATCCAGATAGATGACATGAGTTTTGCTTCCCCTATCCACCAATGAAATATCCCCCCAAAAAAAGAGAAAGTTTCCTTCCTTTGAAGTAAAAAGCAGATTTGTTTTTGCAGTTTTGTTTTTCTCATAAGAAAATATTTATGGCTGTAGAGAGTGAAAAAAAATCACTTTGGGTACTGCTTATTATGTTGTAAGAGAAAAATAAATAAAATATCATCTTTAGACAGAAAATGGTGGCAAAAAGAAGGGAAGAGAAAGAAACAAGCTTTGAAAAGGAGGATTTAGAACAACTATGGATAAGTGAAAGTGAAGAACCTTGACATTGGACAAAGGCACAAGAGTTATACATGTGAGGGTATAGAGGCATCCATATGAAACTGTTTTGTACACCACAAAAATAATTCACTAACAATATTCTGGTAACTATACATAAAGCCATTTTCTGGTGTAGAGTTACAGAAAATGCTTGAATCACAAAAGATGTGTCACACTCTCCTACATATGTTTTGGGCAAAGGCCTTTCACCTGCCTGCCACAAAATACAGAGCAACCCTATGCTGATATGCCATGTAAATGTTCTGTATGCATTAAAAGCTGTTAGAGTGTAAGTGTTGATGTCAAATTCAATCTGAGTAAATCTGAGGAAAGTTGACTTTTGATCACCCTTTTTGTAATTATTATCTCAGACTTGTGTGAGAACAAGAGGCTAAGAGGTTTCTCTATACAGCTTCCTGAGGAGGGGAAATTGAGAGGGAGTTGTCCTGGACCCCTGGAAATGACAGGATTCATGGAGATGGTGCAAAGCTGAGCTAGGTTCAGACTAGGTCTGAAGAAAAGTTTATTTAACATGAGGGTAGTCAAACATTGGAACAGGCTTTCTAGAGAGGTGGTTCATGCACTATGCCTATTCAAGAGGCATTTGTGTTCAAGAGGATAATGCCTTTAGTAATATGCTTCAAGTTTTGGTTACCCTTGAAGTTGGACATGATAAGCTTTGAAGGTCCCTTCTCACTGAGTTAATTTAGTCTAGTCCAGCCTAGCCTATGATTTCCACTGCCCACTGCGTTCCTGCTTCTACAAAGATGTCAAGGGAAAGAGCTACTCTTTTAGAGAGGTCCTGGTTCACTCTAAGAGCAGCTTACCAAGAAACACCATTTTTTTCCCCTCCCAAAGAAGTAAAATCCTGATAGCTAATTGTTACCTGCTTCTAAAGGGAAGATATAAGAAATAGAAGTACTAGATTTTGCTTGGAGAAGGACTGTAAGAGCTAAGCTTGAATTAATGAACCAAAAAAAAAAACCAACCAAACAAACAACAACAAAAAAAAACTCTGGAAAAAAAATGAAAACTACCTTCTGCAAAATATGTTGCTATGTATTTATGTGCAAATGCACTAAGCATTAGGATGTATACTGTGGGATAGGGAAATGGTGGCATGGAAAAGGAATACTACAATGTCCACAAGGAAAGTTTTTTGTTTGTTTGTTTGTTTGTTTGTTTGTTTTCCCCAAAAATACAATCTTAATGCACGTTGAGGGGCTTTAGTAAACTATTTTCCTTTCTTATAATCATTTAAGCAAAATATATTTGCTGCTCTCAGAAACACACCATGCTCTATAAAGTGATCCATATTCTGTTTCAATTTAAAGTCTACACATGATTATTTTAAATTCTTAGTAAAGACCTTCAAGTCATGAAGATACATTATACTCCAAAACACTAATGATAATAAAAAATGTTGAACATTGTATAGCAAATAAACAGACTAAAAGTAGAAAACCATTCTAAATTAAGGAAAAATGTCAGGAAGGAATTCTAAAATCTCTTATACAAACTAAAGAGTCTTACAGCCTATGAACTTTCAAATACATTAATTATCCTACATCATCACAGAGATTTTTAATATTTTAGAAAAGAAGACTAAATTGTCTAGCTCCCAGTTAAATATTAAATTTAGAAATGTATACAATTTAGTAAAATTAATTCTGCAATCCTATAGTTTCATATAGTTTGTCTGCAAAAATAATTTAATTTTAACTGTAAATACTACAGTGAAAATGATTGCATTTAATGTAATTGCTTGTATATTTATACATTTGTGAATATTGACAGATATTAAGATGAAAATTAAAAGTATTTTACTTTCTTTAAGGTATTTCTGTCAGTGTTGGTTTGAGTCTGAAGGAAATCTTCCCTGCCCCCCTTCCTTTCTGAATTCCTATGTATTATGTCTCTAACTGAAAAACTCAATAACAGTAACTATCTTTTCATTATGAAATTATGGCATGAGCTGCACATAATGCAGAGTAATTATTTTATTCATTAATGTCTGAAATCCTACAATAATTAGTAAACACTGGCTTTATCAAAACAAAGTTTGGTCACAAGGTGAATTCATGCTTTAGGAAGATTTTATTTTATTATTTTTTATTTTTTATCTTTTTTTTTAAAGGAGTTTGGAGGTTTTGATCATGATTTTTTTTGTTGTTTTGTTTTGTTTCGTTTTCTGGAAAGAAAAATATTGACATGCTTTGAAGGTAAAAGGAAGTCTCTGTGGATGAAGATACAAATGCCCAAAGGATACTATGCATATTAATACCATTCTTTGACTAAAGAACAATTGTCTGAGATTGTTAGGTAGAATTTAGAGAACGAAAAAGAAATATCACCCTATAGCCATGGGGGGCAGGGGGAATATTTTATTAGGGATTTCTCAGTACATCAATCTAAATAAGACCCAGAACAAGGTCAAGATGTTTTTTGTTTGTTTGTTTGTTTTTGTTTTTCAGAAATTAAGAACTGTAAGCCTGAACAAAGAGGTTTAGTACATTTAGGAATGCAAAAGAAAAATAAATTTACTTATGCACATATCTGTATTACTATTTCTGTCTTCTCCAGTACATTCAGGAGTTCTAATAAGATGATTGAAGTGACCTAAGAGGGAGATGAGACAGGCAGTTTCATCAATGTTTTAGTATATATCAGTAATAATAAATATCCTTGGAAAGTAGCCCCATGCTTATTGCATTTTTGTTTGCATTTTACTTTATCCTACTCTACATTTCTCTTTTGGGTCATGCACTAGATCAGCATAAAAATAACATTGACGAATGAATATGAATTCAGTGTCAATGTGTCTTTGTGTTGGTACATGACCAGAATGTGCATCTGCTCCATCATGAATGCCTACAGTTTGTTACGTATTTTTAGTTCTTTTTGTTGTTGTTGTTGTTTGCTTTTAATAAAAAAGATTAGCAGACAATCTGATTTAAATGGTTTAGGGCACCATGCACCGTATGGCACCCTCACTGTGTATATCGCACTGTGGCATGACACAAATTTTAATGTCATAATTATATTCAAACTGTAGAAAGTACAGTGCATGAAAAATTGGGGAAGGCCTTGGACACTTACCTTAGAAACACATACCTACTTTCATTTATATATATAAATCACTGTCTATTTGGCATTGTAGATGGCATAGACATCTACAGTCTACAGATAAATTATACTGAAATCTGTTGAGTATATTTGTGACTTCAGATATAAAAATACGAGCTAACTCAGACCAGTGTATTGCCTGCCTGCATTACTGCAGGCATTACTGGTGACCCACAGCCACACACTGATTCACTTGATCAAACATATATCCAGGGTCATCTGAAATACTCTCATGATTATGTTCTGAGAATTAATATGAACCTTCCCTGTCGCATAATGAGATTTCTTTATTTTTCCTTAAAGAAAATATTGTTTAATATAAGGACTTTAAATTAACTTTATTATTAGATTCTTACTTTGTTAATTAAACCATTTGCATATTTACCATTTAAAAATGATAAAAGGTAAACAATCACTTATATGATACATTTACTCTTGCTGTCTTTTAATTCCTTTTTTTTTTTTTTTTTTTTTTTGTAGATGCCATTTGCTATGGAAACTGTTTCAAATATAGCAACAATAGATGCATTTTTCCATTTTAACTTGATTCCATCAGAGACATTTTACAGCCAGAGGCATAACTGAAAGGAAGTCAGCAAAATCTTTTGTCTAAGATAGCCAGAACTGTTCTACCTCCTTTGTATGTAATTCTATCTACAGGTAACAGGAAGTCAAAACTGAGCTGTAGTAGATGATGAAAATCCCCCTTCAGCTAGAGAGATTTACTGTTGGCAGATAAACAGAGCAATACTCATCCTCAGTATACACCCTGTCAAGTACTGTAACTGAAAATTATCATTTTATGCTTGTGCTTTTAATGATATTGTGATATTTATTCAACTATTTTTCATTTTCTCTTTCATTTTTATTCTCATTTAGCACACTTATCTTTTACACTTTATCTTTTACACTTTTATTAAATTTAGAAAATAACAGAGAATGTTACAGAGTATATTAAAATCATCAGAAATGCCTTTTTATTATTTTGTTATTTATATATTTCATTCTTTTAATATATAAGATCTTAACACATATGAGTCTTCACTGTACCCAGGAATTTCCAGCTGCATATTTTTCCTAAAATGGAGTTCATAATGTTTGCTGTATCTTAACTAATAGATTTCCTCCTATTAGCGATAAAACAACCTGGCACACTGAAAGAATTTATTTTCTTGTAATAAAGAGAAGCATTTTATAATGTCCATTGTGATTTATCAGGTGTAAATAAGGAATAAATGCAATGTGATGGATTTAAGCACCTCTTCATGAACCACTCTCACATACTTTGTATACCATTGCTTGCAACCATCTTAGGAGAAATTTTCAGAATAATTACATCCATAATACTGATGTTAAGTAATTTATCAGTAGGACAAGAATTCTTCTGTAATTTTGCCTTGGAAAGGAAGAGGTTAAATAATTTTAATTTCTCAGAAACAGAGCACAGCATTGTAAAGTGAATATTGAGTAATAATATATAACATATGCTCTGTGTACAGCCTCATGGATGTATACTCTGTGCTTCTCAGACCTGCTAATTCTGCTGGAAAAGGGCGGGGGAGAGAATTGGAATGGGAGCATAATTTCTGACAATTATAAATGAACTACACCTGCTTAAATTTGTGCCAAGTAATAAAAACAATTCAGAACTGACAAATAAAATTTAGAGATGGGGGTACATGCCTACATTTACATGCAACAGACTCTGGATTTTTGAAGTTTTAAAAATAAAGTAGGAACAAATGTTTTTAATTGAAAAGCAAAGAATATAATCACCTGTTTTAAATATCAGCCAGCCCTTCATTAAATATTAAATGATTCTAAATGTGGTTCAAAACTATTCCCAGTAGCAATTAACTCCCCCTTTGCACTTAAGAATTTCTCATCTAATCTGCAAACCACACACTTGCCAAAGTGACATCTTTTCTCATAAAGTGTATTTTTAAATGAGAAATATATTTAACAACGTATCACCTGGATTTATTTTAAATGTTTCATTGATGTCTACTAGCTGAAGTCAAATGACTTCTTCACTGTGTTTAAAATACTCATAAATACCTGTCAGAGAGAAAAAAAAAAAGTTGCACAGACTTTTGATCCTTTTGCCAAGAGTCTTCTCTGCAAACCTAGTGGTAAGTATTATTCTACTCAATGCACTTCAGGACAGGAATCTGAGGAAAAGCAAAGTTAGAAGTGATATCAAAGAACCTATTTCCATGTGAAGAAAAAAAAAAAAAAAAAAAAAAAAAAAAAGTAAAATGTGAGAGTGGAATGCCATATGACTAAAATATGCATTCTGCTCTGTGTGCATTGTGTAGTGCTTGTATTACATTTAATTTTTGTGGGACATCAAGGCCTGCTGCAATTTTTAGATTAACATTAATCCAACAAGGAGCATAATGTTCTCTATGCCTCCTTCCCAAGATAAATGAATGCCTTTTGGTGGGAGTTTTAAAATACATGGTGACACCACTTACGTGTAGCAGGTGAGATCCTTCACGTTCTGGGGACAATGTTGAACTCTATGCAAAACTTTGCTATTTGCATGGACTATAAATCAAAAAGACTTTGACATATAGTGTAAAAATAGTCTGTGTCTTTCAGCCATAATGAAAGTATTATATAATCTATATTTTTTATCATTTCATAACATGAAAACAGAAATCATGTCTCCAAATCCACTACTTCCAAATTAAAATAAATAAATAAATAAATTGAACACAATGTAGTTTTCTTGAAATAATAATCCAAACATAAAGATTGTGAGATTGATGCAAGTTTATTAAACATAAGCTTTTATTGATATACAAATATATATTTATTTCATATTTAATTTGAAATAAAAAACACAGTGTTTTTGTGACCATAAAATGGTTGTCATTTTCTTCAATGAGTGATTGTCTTTTGAAGACCTAGACTCTATTTCTGTTGTCCATCAATTTTAGGAACCATATAAGATAAAGAAATGAAATAAATCGGGGAAAAAAAAAAAAAAAAATTATAAACAGCAAAAAAAAGACTGAAAATGGATGCCAGAACAAGCGCACAAATTCAGAAGACAAAATAAGGTTTCCCATCCACTAATCCCACTAACATTTGCAAGGAGTTTTTGCAAAGGTCTATATTTATTTATTCTCTTATTCACTGAAAAAATGTTTCCAAAACAATTCTGAGGGCTTGATTCACAAACATTTCGTACTAAATTATATTAGATTTGACAAATTAGTTAGCCATCACACCATAGTGACTGAACTTAAGATCATCTTCATATTTTTAATTAATCAGTCTTTAAAATGCTGTTGTTCTTGCCAACCTCTTACACAGTAATTCAGGGGAAATGGGACACATGGCTTTAGGTCTTTCCTGTGCTTGAACAGATCAGAGTGAACTTCATTACAAGCTGAACAAAAGGTCAGGATGAGGGGTGTGAGGAGTGCATCGTTATTATTTTTGTAATTCTTTTTTGTTGTGTGTGTTATGAGAAGCATAGTCCACTATGGGTATTGGTGGCATACAGCTATAGAGCTGGCATGTAGCTGTTGTTTTGTTTGCTAAGGAAAGGAAATAGTTGAAGTGCTTCACAGCATTGGTTGAATTTGAAGATACTTTATAAGTAGATATAAGTTATCTGAAGATATAATGAATATACTTTATTGACACTGAAAGAGTTACCCAAGTCCACACATGGATCATCTCCAGTTTTTCCCTGCAGGTGCATACAACTCCCTACTAACAAAATTGGTTGTTTCCAATGCTAATTTATGGAACTTAACTCTTCTCAGGCAGTGTGATGAAAGTCTACATGTCTCTTTGAGGTTAACATTTCTCTGGAGAGGAAAAAGGTACTAGGAGATTGTTCTTTCAGGGCAAAACAAACAAACAAACAAAAACTGCAGCTCCTGGCTCCTTTCTGAATATGGGCCTAAGTCTTTTTTCATACATAGTCCTAATGTGATTGTATAGCCCAATAATACAGTATTGCCACTGCCAGTGAAACACCGTAAGATCTGTACTGCATTTGCAAGTCCTGGGGGTTGAGGCTTGTCAGGCCTGCTCTGTCTGAACTTTTCTTACCTGCCTCTTAGTTTTGTTTTAACTGTTACAGACAGTCATTTCTCTAATTGACCAGGCAGCAGTGGCTAATTTTCTCTACTTGTGTACCTCTTTGTGTACTTATAACCACAGCTCTATGCAGATAATAGTATTAGGCAGTTATTTTGCACAGAATTAGGTATTTACAGCCCTAGTACAGTGACATATTGTAGAGAAATATAGGGCTGATATGGTAGCAGAGGGTCTGAGAAGTGGGAACAGAGGGTGTACAGGAGCTCAGGCATGAGTTGGTAGGAGATGGGGCATAGGTTACCACTAGGAGACACAGCTATAAACACCCATGGTCACTTAAAAAAATGAGCTGGACAAAACTACTTTTAAGGTTAACAAAGAGAACAAAAAATAATATCTAACATATGTATATGGCACCATATATAACTTGGATGTAACACATTGCTGCAGAACAATGTTGAAAGAAAAATGTAGAGCTACATTAACAAACATATAAAAATGACCCCAGTTGGATACTGGTGCAGAAAGAAAAAACTATTATCATATTCCTCCTGGCAAAGGACTCCAGAGGCTGGCAAGTTACAGTTTTATCTGTAAGTGTATGTGAAAGGACAGTATCATCTACTGGAGCGTGAGGATCAATCGCTGGAGAGGGGCCACAGAGTTCTGGATCTAAAGAGGACTTTGAGCCGAGAGTGACAGCCACTGGTGGAATCTGTATGCGTGGGCTGAGTGCCAGCTGCTAGAGTAAAATCAGGGTGAGGGTGCCCCTGCCCTGTGCTGCCAGCTACTGAAGCCAGTGGGGGTCTCAGCATCAGCTACTGGAATGGGACGGGGGTCATCAGGCTCCAGCCACAAAGGCAGGAGCGGTGTGTGTTGCCAAATCAGCTGCTCAGGGATGGGGCTGAGTGAGGTGAGTGCAGGGCTGTGCTGGTGGTGGCTGGAGCAGGGCTGCAGGCCACAGCCTGGTGCTGGCTGCTAGGGACAGCGTCGGTGTCAGCCCCACACTGGGTGTGCATGGGGTGTGTGTGTGCATTCGATGGAGCAGCCAGCGGGGGAGGAGGGGACCCATGGGGCAGGTGAGGGGCTGGGATGAGCACAGGGTTGCCGGGCGGGCAGAGGGACCCTGCTGGTGCTCAGGGCACCTGTGAACGTGAGCGTGAGTGTGTGTGTGCTGGTGGGCCTGGAGGGGTGTGTGTGTGTGCCTGCACCAGGGAGCTACTGTCTGTGCCAGCCAGGAGGGGGCTGGGCTGTCTGTGCTGGTGTGGTGTATGAGTGCTGCTGAAGGTAGCACTGTGACAGGCACATCCCTCAGCATGGGTAGATACCCCAGGCACCAGGCAGACCTCCAGTGGCTGGGAAGGAGTTGTCCTGAGCTGGGGCTGCTGGAGGAGACAGCTATGCCCTAACATTGCTTAACTCTATTCTCTCAAGGAGTCCAAAACTAATGACTTCAAGACCCAGAGGAGTAGTGGAATGGTGAACATAACTCCAAGATAGAAACTGTGTGCTTTTCATTTCTGATTATTTTGAACATTATTTTGACTTTTTACCATATAGATGTGTACTCTTTTCTTTTTTTTTTTTTTTTTTTTTTTTTTTTCCTGTACTAATTAAATCAAAACTAATTATGGCTATTGAATAAGACTGTTAAGATTTCCATTATGGCAACAATAACATTTTAGCTTTACTGTTACAGATACATGATTTTTGCTTCCTCTTTGCCCATAAACAATATTTTGAACATAGCACTAACTTGGTTTTGGTTATTCTTTAGCATAACAAGTTTGTTTCCACAGTGAAAACCTGGTTTCAAATTACTTATTTATACCCAGATTCATTCCACTGAACTTCAGGCATTTAGCTAAGACATCTAAACAGGGGTATACTCAGTCAAGTCACTTTTAAAGTTAATGCAGATACACCAGCATGTCCAGAGGGCAAATCTCTTTTTAGTGACACTAAAGTGAAATTATGCAGTTCAAGAAATTTAGAGAGAAAAACCAGAACTGAATCCTAACTTAAGCACCTCAAAGAAGTGCATGTGCAGAAGGATTGAATGATATAAAAACTTAATGTCACTGTAAGCCAAAACCTCAATTTTTTGATGATCTGAAGTAGTACAAACTGTATAAAGTGAAATGGGGTGTTCTGTGGCAGCAGGCTATGCTGAATTATGATTACTCAGCAAGAATCAGGGAACATAAATGGTAGAGTGGTTTCACACTGTAAAGTAGCTCAGCACCACCACACCACTCTATCCTGCTCCTCAAAAGAACAGAGGGAGAAAATATGTTAAAAAAAGCTCAAGGGTTGAGATACAGACAGGGACATCATTTCACAGAATCACAGAATCACAGAATTTCTAGGTTGGAAGAGACCTCAAGATCATCGAGTCCAACCTCTGACCTAACACTAACAGTCCTCCACTAAACCATATCACTAAACTCTACATCTAAACGTCTTTTAAAGACTTCCAGGGATGGTGACTCCACCACTTCCCTGGGCAGCCCGTTCCAATGTCTAACAACCCTTTCGATAAAGAAGTTCTTCCTAACATCCAACCTAAAACTCCCCTGGCGCAACATAAGCCCATTCCCCCTCGTCCTGTCACCAGGCACGTGGGAGAACAGA
>CM021731.1:158406000-158427011 GCA_011075105.1 Heteronetta atricapilla
CCTTCCCTTCCCTTCCCTTCCCTTCCCTTCCCTTCCCTTCCCTTCCCCCCCACTTCCCGCTCCCTGCTCCCACCTTCCTCCCCTTTTCCTCCCCCATGAACCCTCTTCATAATTATTCTAAAGCTCTCTCAATGGGCTTTGCCATTTCCCTGGCTAGAGTCTGTTTCCACCTTTGGGACAGGTGGGATCCATTAGCAGCCATCAGGCCAGGTGCTAAGTAAACCTCCCTGTGAGCTGGGACAATAACTCATTGAGAGCATCTGTGCAGAGAAGGACTTGGTGGTTCTGATGGATGAAAAGCTCGACACGAGCCAGCAGCATGTGCTTGCAGCCTAGAAGGCCAACTACATCCTGGGCTGCATCAGCAGAGGATTGGCCAGCAGGTCAAAGGAGGTGATCGTCTTGCTCTACTCTGCCCTTGTGAGGCCCCACTTGGAGTGCTGCATCCAGGTCTAGAATCTACAGCACAAGAAAATGTAGATCTGTTATAATGGGTCCAAGAGAAGGACCACAAACTTAATCAGATGGCTAGAGCACCTGTCCTACAAAGAAAGGCTGAGAGAGCTGGGGCTCTTCAGCCTACAGAAGAGAAGGCTCCATGGTGACCTCATTGTGGCCTTTCAGTACGTTAAGAGTGCTTTTAAAAAAAGATGGAGAGTGACTTTTTACCCATGCAGATAGTGATAGGACAAGGGGAAATGCTAAAAGAGGGGTGCTTTAGATTAGATGTTAGGAGGAAATTCTTCACTCCAAGGATGGTGGGGCACTGGAACCAGTTGTCCAGAGAAGTTGTGGGTGCCCCATCCCTGGAAGTATTCAAGTTCAGGTTGGACAAGGATGTGGGCAACCTGCTCTAGTGGGTGGTATCCCTGCCCATGGCAAGTGGGGGATTAGAACTGGATGACCTTTGTCCCTTCCAACCCAAACCATTCTAAGGTTCTATTATTCTGTGATCAACAAATCTTACAATTTGATCTGTGCAACACACAAAACAAGAAGCTGACTCCTCATGCATGACTTCTGTGGAGGAAATTAACAGATATAGGAAACTATTGTAGAATACATACAGTTATATACATTAATCTGCAGAAAATTATAGTAACCTTCAGGATCAAGTTATTTGGGGTTATTCTGACAGAGTTTGTTCTAACTTTCTTCCCGTAACTTATATGTTTTACACCGTGTAGTAACACCAAAACCCTTTGCAGACTGGTTTTACAGGAGTTTATCCAGTGATACCAAACTGAAGCATATTGTTTCAGCCCTTCTGAAAAGGCATGCAGACAATGAGCAGGGAAGAATCTTCAGCAGATCTGTTTTTCAAAAGGCTTTCCAATACCACTAGTTCACCTTACACTGAGCCAACATCTAGGAAGTTGCATAAAATTACTGCTATCACAGATATTCCATGACTTCCCTTAGTAATTTTTAATATTGACTAATTGATGCATAATTAAATGTTTCCTATTCTACATTTAATTTTATATGGTTTCACTATTGATGAATATTGATTTTGTGCCTTTTTTTGATAGATTAAAAAGACCTGTGCTAGTCTCCATACATGAAACACCCACCATATGTGAAGTAATACAAAACAAAAGGGCTCCGAGTCATTGACTCAACATACATATCACTTGTTGTAATTACTTTAGAACAATGTTTCACAGAACTTCAATTTCATGACCTGCAATTCCACAGCACAGCTTTGCTGGCAGATGGAGATCTTTGCTGGTACAGAGATTAAAATGAATAACAGAACAAAAAATTACCCATTATATTTTTGTGCTTCTGCAAACATAATTAATGTATTAATTAATCATTTGTAATATATATAATAAAAAATTTTAAAAAACACCAAGCTCTGGCAATCATGAACCATCAACTCTGTATTTACATGGAGATAAAAGGGAGGTGATCTTCATTTTTAAGTAATAAATTCTACAAGCTGATTTTTTCAAATAGGTCAAAACCCTGATAAAATCAATGCAAATCTAGAAATCTAGGATGGTGCACCACTGGGATCTAACTGCCAGTTCACCTTGATGTATTGTAAGGAAAGTAATAATATTGACAAACTAAAGCAATTTTCCTATCATAACTATCTTACTGTACGATGACAGGTTGAATGGGGCTTTGAGAAATCTGGTCTAGTGGTTGTTTTGAGCAACCTCTGTCCCTGCCTACAGTAGGGGGCCTCGAGCTAGATGATCCTGAAGGTCCATTCCAACCCAAACCATTCAATGATTCTATCATTTCATGTTATATTTATTTCACACTCTTTTGTGACACCTTTATTTTAATTTTCTTTAGAATATAAAGAACAGTCTACAGTATGAACCCTAGAAGAACGGTTAAAGAAAGGGCATCCAGGGGGTAAGTCTATTCATTGTTAAATAGCTGATTCCTTTCAAAAATTACTAATAAAAATGGCATTAAATTTTACATATATGCATGTTTTCTATAAAGGTGTTCCATATTTTGAAAAGTACAATTTAAAAATCAAGTGATTCCAGGAATGTCAAAAGGATTAACTGTTGAATTCTTAAGCCCACACTGTTCTTAAAATTGTATACACAGTGAAACAGTAGAATGTCAGTTATAGTGGGGCCTTAGCAAATCTCATATTTGTAGGTTTTTTTTTTTTTTTCCTATTGATCTTAAAAAATAAATAAATAAGTAATAGTGGGTCTTGGCATGGTGAACAAAAAGTAGCTCAGCACTGAAATGTGGAGTTTCTACCTATAGCACCAATTATTTTTCTACAAGTCTTAATTGCTGTGGAAAAAAAAAAAAAAAAGGACAACAACAACAAAAGACCTTTTGTTTTTCTTTCAGGCTAAGAATATTGGATATTAAAGGTGAAATGAAAGATTTTTCCATTGGTATAATCATATTGGCTATCTTCATCCATGCTGGTTCTCTTACGAGTTTATTTATTTATTTATTTTATTAGGCAAATAGATAATACTTACTTGTTTGTGCAAGCATGAAAATTAAATTAGTCCTAAATTATTTGGAGTATGTGGTACATCAGTCCTCTTGAAATAACAACTTAGGAAGGTAAATTCTCTTCACTTTTTTTTTTTTTTTTTATGTTTTACACAGAAAAAAAAAAAAAAAAAAAAAGTTAATTTATTGGAATAATTCCTGAGAGAGATGAATATGATCTAAAATTACAAAGATAGGTCTTTACAGAAAAGAGTTCATGGATTGTATTTTAAAGATAGTAAAAATAGATTTTTATAGTAAACTATGCATGGTGACAGAAGCTATGTAAACAGAGGAAGAAATATATATTCATATTCATGAAACATGAACTCAGTACATAAAACCTAAGCCATTCTGCTACATTGGTTTGTTGGGCTTTTTTTAAATATATATATATATATATTTGTTGTTGTTTTCCTATGGTAAAGAACTGAAAAATAAGAATATATGAATGTATGTGGAATGTCATCACTCTTTTTGGTTGTAGTTTACACTACTTTACCTAATATGTGGAAGAAGACAACTTATGCAAACCCAGGTCAAACTAGAAAGAACACAGAAGCTAATCCTCACAACTATGTGGTCCTTTCCCATTACTGGAAACTAGAAACAATCAAAGACAGTAATGAGATCTACAAATCCATGTTTTTTTTGTTTTGTTTTGTTTTTATTTACTATTTCAATTAACTATTAACTATTAACTAATTTACTATTTCAATTTCTATACTCCAAAGTGGCAAGTTACTTAGATGAAATTCTCATAAAAATGAAGCTCCTACAACATGGCACTTTTCCTCATTATAAATAAACAAATAAATAACTACTTTTCACTATTCATAAGGATGACTAAAAATTATTCTCTATATTGATTTAGTCTACAGTTTTTTATATGGCTATGCAGTCTAAATGTTGTGAACATTTTTTTCTATATTTTCCTAGCAGCTATTCTTTTCTAAATTTGTTTTAGACTTGTTGCTACCTTGTGCAACTGAGCATCAGGTATTTCATAAAATTGACTGTGACAGGAGTCTTATTCAGGGCTTTGAGCTAAATTTATTTGCACCTTTTCTGTGAAGTAAAACATCACGTTCAGCAAAATTGCTTTGAATCTTGAAATCTAGGTTTCATTACTTAACTGAAAATAATATCCAATGAACAATGAATCATAAACAGAACAGTTAGTTTCACTGCAGCAGCCAGTCCATCTCTACAGTGTGCCTTCTTTCATTATAATGGTGCTTTTGTTTATTTCCTTTAGGAGGAAAATAGCAGGTATTTCATGTAAATTTCTACAATACTTCTGAGACAGGTTTCCTATTATAATGACCTGCTAAACAATCCAGATACCCATGCATAGTTTTAACTCTTGCCTTACTGGCAATTTATTTATTAAAAACCATCAACTGCCAAAAACAACACCACAACAACAACAAAAACTTGGACTCTTTTTTGGATCATGGACATCTTTTACAACCTTTTTTTTGAAATCCACCAGTGTATCCTAAATGTTACTAGACATCTTTGCAAATGAAAATTTAAGAGAACTTCAAATCTCCATAATATATATACACGTATATATACACATACACATCATATTTAGCCAGCTATATTTGGATACCTAAGTTTACAAGTCCACCATCTGTGACTCCATTTTACCCAAACAACCATTAACTGTGTTGTATAATAGCTAACAATCTTTTCCAAATTATTGAGTCCCCAGGCAAAGAATAATTCTGAGAGTCAAATCCTGATGTGCTAATTTGGATGACATCACTTCCATTTGTTACAGTTTTTCACTGACAGTATAACAACATAAACATAATATTTGAACTGGAATTTCATTTTAGTTCAGGGGTAACTAAAACTAAATTATTTTCTCTAGAGCTTAAATTTTCTATCTAAAACAGTTTTCCTTTAGACTGTGGTCAAATATCTGGACAAATGCTCAAGACCCAACACTGATGTCACTTAAACATAAAATGTCATCAAGAAAACCAATCCAGCAAAAAAAATAAGAAAAAATATAAATCTCTGAAAATTCTTGGTTTTGGTCATTAGGACCAGTGCTGTGATTCAATCTTTGAAATATTTAAGTATATACTCCCCCCACATACCTCCCCCCCATATATATATATATTATATTTTTTCCATTGAAATAAAGGAAAGGTTTATTAAAATTTGCTTAATCAAAGCTATTTTTACTTAAGCAAATAAAAAGTGCTGGTAGTTGGATTCAAACAGAAATCTGCAGATCATCTGTGACTAGAGAGAGCCCACAGCACATACCCAGACAGTCCCAGACAATACCCAGACAATCAGCAAAACACTAGCCCAGTTGACTCTTAAATTACCACCTAGAAAGCATATTTCCTTCTCTGATAAAGAAATGGGAGTTCTGACATGTTCTTTTAAATACAGTGATGTTGCACCCTTGTTTCAATTACCTATCCCTAGCAAAATCACAGGAAGACTGTGGGGATTATTTTACATTATTTTTTCTAATTTACTTATATATATATATAAGAAATATATATATATATATATATATATTTCTTTTTGTCTGGAACAGTTAGGGGGTTTGTGTGTGTTTATTTGAGTTTATTGTTTTTGTTTTGTTTTGTTTTTACAATGCCAGAACCTTTGAAATATTGATGTTTTATTGTTTCATTCATAAACTATAATAAAGAAGATCATTCTAAATGACCACAGAAGAATCCACCAGGAACATGTTCAGTTTCTTTTAAAAAATGATATACATATATATACATATATATATATATATATAGCTGGAAATGTAAAAAAAAAAAAAAAAAAAAAAAAAAAGTCAATGAAAATGAAACAGGATAAAAGTTTCAACTGTAACAGCTAGGATGAGCTGTAAAAGTGTCTGTGAAAATTAAAATGTAGGTACCTCCAGAGTAATGCAATTAATAATTTAGCTTCAAATCAAGAAGGAGAAATGCAAGACTCAGAATATGGAGAACACCTGAACATTGTAGATGCTATTTTAATTCAGGAAACAAAATTGCATAAGACCTTTTCAGACAATATGCAATATAAATTTGACAACACTTGTGTAAATAATCTGTTTTTCCTTTGTTTTTCATGTTGTTTACCACATTGAAAAGTCTTAGTAAATACATACAGTATTTTTCTGACAACAATAGTTTTTATAGGGAATATATATTTTCTACGTAAAAAACCTATCATCTTATAACTATGTTTCAATAGCATATAACCCCAATATTTATCATCTTTAGAGTCATGGAATTTAGAAACCATTAAATTGTGCCTATAATTTAGGTCATATTATGGTTTCTGAGTGGGATACAAATTATTGGCATTAATTATGCATTAACTTTAAATAGGTTTTGCCTTCTAATATGAAACCAATTTCCTGATGTCTGTGGATTTTTTCATCTTCCTCTTTTGGCTTGTAAAACCATTTATTTACTCTATGCACATGTGTTAAAATAATGAATTCCTGCTGAAATCTGGTGCAAATGAATGTTCTGTTCTTTCACTTCAAAGCTCAGTGACTTTTGGACTTCTGACAGAATTGGTTCAAGACTCATATATTTACAGTATTTACAGAAGATGTAATAGGTACATGTAGACAATGTATTAGGCCCCAATCCTGCAACCATTATTTATTTCCTCATTAAATCATTACATTTTACTATATGATGTCCAAATAAATATTTTGCATTGACTGAAAATAAATAAATAAATAAACAAACAAACTGGGACTTGGAAATAAAGTTTAATGATTAACAAATATCATAAGAAATATAAATGATACAAATGAATTAAGAAAATTAAGAAAAAATAAGAAATAAAGATTTAAAATTTCAAGACCCCTCAAAAATAATTGAAGTCAATACAAGTTATTTTGACTCAACAAAGTCTCTGGTCAGTCCAAATGTTAATGCTGAATGAATCTTTTTTTTTTCTTTTTTTTTTTTTTTTTTTTTTTTCAGGATTAACCATGCATAATAAAAACCAATAAGAGCATTAATATCCAGATATTCTTTCCAGAATAACAAAAGTAAGACTTCTTAAGGAAAAGCTATAATATTAAAAAATATCACAAGTTCACATTCTTGTGTTACTCTTGAAAAAGATTAAGTAAGTGATATTCTAAAAGAATAAAAAATGCATTAAGGACATAGGTTAAAATATATATATATATTTTTTTTTAAATAAGCTTTAACATTGCAGGATATGGTTACAAACCAAACCAAGATTCAAGCAGAGAAAATTCTTGCATGTGTTTAATATTCAAAGTAATAATGAATTATGCATAATCAGTAGTTTTCGACATAATGTATTACTTATGTGAAACAGAATCTGAAAACTTGAAGTAATACTGAGATACATGCAAATATGTACATACACAAGCAGAGAAACAACATGTGTGTGGTGTATATATAAATTTGTGTATAGCATATGGTTTTTATCACTTTGTTTAACTATATTAATCTTAAAATTTGAAATCTTTCCCATGTGCCTTCCATATGTACCTGATTTCCAGAAAATTCTAAAGCTTGAATGTAACTAGTTAGACTAAATAAATAAATAAAAAAAAAAATTATATACATATAGTAACATAATCACATTTTTAAGAAAAAGAGTGAAGTGGTTCATAAAAGAGTTTAAAACTTATGCTTCCAATCATTTTACTGCCTGCATTTTTATTTTAATCTTTGTGTTGTTGTTGTTGTTTTCCAATAAATAAATAAATAAATCAGTCTATTGCATGGTTCAGATTGTATAGGTCACATTATCAGGAAACAAATGCATAGTGACAATATGCCACCTGAAATGTTCAACCAGCACAAACCCTTGTCACTCAGCCTCAGTGTCATTTTAACTATGATTTAGTTTTTTTTTTCTTTCAGAACTCAGAAGATTTGAAAAGCTCCTACAATAACAATGGAAACAGCACAAAGCTTCTTTATTTAGTGGTCAAGAAAAAATTATCTGATCTCATGTATAAACTGCTTTTTGTGTGAAGGTTTTAGTTGGTATAATTGTACTTCAACACGCATTATTGGAGTAAGAGAATTTGATAATCCAGTCATTATATTTTTGTCTATTTTTTTTTTTTCTTAGATACTTGAACAGAGTGATTTAGCCTGATAAACTTGGTATTTCTGAACATGCAAAGAGATTTGATTCTAAATGTCAGCATTATGCTTAAGTAATGCATAATGTATTTAGTGAAGGTAACTATGTCTGAATGTCAGTTTTGTTCAATGAAACAACTCACTGTCCACTGTGACCTGCTAGCAGGTAAGGACTACACTTTTCAAAGACTGTGCTCACAGCTAAGTGAGATATGAGATAAAAAAAAGAAAGAAGCGCTGGAGTACTACATAGACACAATCTCAAGATTTTGCCCTAAATTACTCTGGTAGCTAAGATGAGAAAGTAATTCTTACAGTTCCGTAGATCTTGATTTTCAGACACAGAACACATGCTTCACTTTTACTAACACGAGGGGGAAGATCATAAAATGTTGCAATAAGATCCTTTTTTATCATCCTTCACTTCAATTCATCAAAATATGGTACGCATTTGCTGTGTAGCATGATAGTGAAGAAGAGAAGTGCAAAGAAATTGGATAATGTGTGTCAGCAGCCACATCAAGAATGGTATGAATTCAGTACACCAAGCAAAATGAAAAGTTAACAGAAGGCCTCCTGAGACTGAGAAAGCCTTTCTTTACTCCAGTAGAGAAGCAATTTCTAGGAACTGAGGAAGAAGATAAAATAACTTCTCTCTGTAGTAAAACATTTGTTTTTCCTAATTAGGAGCTTGCAGATCTGTGCTCAAAAGCAACAGTGTTCCATAGTAGCAGAGGAAGGAAAATATATAAATAGAGGCTATATAAAGATGTTTTAATTGCTTGCACAAAAGACAAAACAAAACCATAAGGCTTACTTCATTTGATTTCAATGAGAATTTTTGTATATACACAGTTGGAGGCAGAGTGGGTATTTGTTTTTCCCTCTCATAAGAGAAACTAGTGTTGGGAGACTACATCGAGTACACAATACAGACCATGCTATATTTATATTTTTTATGTTCTATCAAGTCTTGATTTTCTAATTAAACATATTTTTCTCAGAGACCAGGAGTCAAGCTAGCTTTGAAAGCACTATTGTTTAATAATAAGATGATTGTTTAAAATATATGCATTAATTTGTGTCTCCACACTTGACAACTTTAGTTTATTCCTACTACTGGTATCTGAGTTTGTGACTGCACTAATACTTAGGTCAATTTATAATTGACCTAATATTCACTTCTATAATTTTATTATTCTAAAGACCAGTCTAAACATATGACAACCTTTAAAAAAAAAAAAAAAAAAAAAAAAATTAATTCAGCATCTGACTGAAAGCTATGGTAGGAATATATGTGTGAGGTGTATTTTGTTTCCAGGAAATAAGAGACATGGCCATATTTCAAAGACAGTTATGTTACCAAATTCATTTAATTTTAAATGTAATACCATGTCATGTTTTGGTGCTGAAAGACAAAGATTCAAACAAACAACAGCAAAGGTGGATCAGTAATGTTGTACAAACAGAAGTAGTCTCGTAATATCCTGTAAGGAATCAAAATTTTATAAACAGAAATTTTGTCTATGATTTATTTATTCATAAATATCTTTCAGGTGGATACATTTAAAATAAATTATTTTCAAAACAGGATTCGTGAAGTCATCTACAACTAATGAACTTTCTCAGTGATAATAAAATAGTAACAAAGAAGGACTTCAGCATCCTACATTTCCATTTAAAACAACTGTGCCAACAGAAGTCTTCTCTTACTTTGGCATTTTTAGCAAAAATAATATACATATATATATATATATCTCCATATAAAAATAATAATAATAATGTTAAAATTTACCATCCACAATAAAAACATCTCTTAAGCCATGTTGTTGTTTAACCCAGTAGGTGACTAAACACTACTTTTTAAGACACCGAAAAAAAAAGTTTTTTCTTCTAATGTGGATACCATCATTGAACAGACCAAACAGATAGAATTATATCTACATGGAATAAACTGAAAAGAATAATGATTGCAACCAAAAAAAAAAAAAAAAAAAAAAAAAAAAGGAAAAAAATGGTAACATTGATTAACTTGTACCGGGTCTGTCTGGGATGTTAACTTTCCCTGCATCAGCCCATACAGTGCTGCGCCCTGCACTTGTAGCTAGAACAGCAGTGGTATCACACCAGTGTTGTATCTTCTGCTGATAAGTGCTGGCACAGCATCAGGATGCTCTCTAACCCTCCTAGGGGGTCGGCAAAAAAGTGAGAAAGAAACATCACCAGGGCAGCTGACCCAAACCAACCAAAGGGATATTCCATACCATATGATGTCACACTCGGCAATAAAAGGTGAAAAAAGGAAGAAAAAGGGAGAGGTGGGCTCTCACTGTGAAAATGTCTGTCCTCCTCCCAAACACTGGCTACATGCATTGAGGCCCTGCTTCAAGGACATGGTCAAGCATTGCTCATTTGTGGAAGCAAAGAGTAATTTCTTTCCTCTGCACTTCCACATAACCTTTACTTCTTTTGTTTTGTTATTCCCTTTCTTCCTTCCTCTTCCCCTTTTCCTTTTTTCCCTTTAGTTGAATTGTTTATTTAATATTTCATTAATATTTTTATTTCTCTTTAATTAAATTATCCTTATCTTAACCCGTGAATTGTTCTTTCCTTTTCTTCTTCCCCTCCTCATCTGAGGAGGGGGAGTGAGAGAGCAGTTGTGGTTTTCAGCTGCCTAGCATGGTAAAACCACCACATAACTCTAACTCAGGTTGAAGGAGCATATTGTATTTTATGGAAATTTTAATCAGCCAAACGTTATAGGAAGCTACTCCATATTAACTGCCTTTTCAGTAAATTCAAGAACACAGAGAACCCTGCTTTTATAAAATTTAGATATCTTCTTATATCTGTTAGCAGTGAATTTTTATATAACTATGGAAAAATGGTGCTGACTATCTTCAGTCAGTCATTCAACTAAAAGCTCTGAAATATCCTTTACGGTATTTTATTATTATTATTTGTTTTTTGTTTGCTTAAAATTTTATTGACTTTGAAATTCTCCTGTACTGTATAGATAACTCCACTTTTCTTTGAGGAGTTATTTCAGGTTTTTAACTATTTTTCTTTCACTATTGCCTCAAGTGATTTACCCTCCCTATTTTTTTTTTTTTCTGTTTTGTTATTATATCATCTGTCATTGGCCAGCCTTAGGCTATACTCATCTATGTGTTAAGGCTGAATTACCTGACAGAACTGAAATAGTTGATTCAAGCTTTTCCTAAAGCTGAATTTAAAATGACATATATATATATATAAATGACATATATATAAAATCATGGAGAAGATGGTTCTCGAACTTATATATACCTTCTATTCCTACATCCAGATCGTTTATAAAAATATTGAAAAGTACCGGCCCTAATATGGAGCCTTGAGGGACCCCACTGGTGACCGCCCGCCAGCCTGACGCAGCCCCATTCACCATAACCCTTTGGGCCCTGCCCGTTAGCCAATTGCTCACCCATCGGATGATGTTTTTATTTAGCTGTATGGTGGACATTTTGTCCAGTAGGATCCTATGGGAAACCATGTCAAAAGCCTTGCTGAAGTCCAAAAACATCACATCAGCTGGTTTCCCTTGGTCCACCATACGGGTGATCTTATCATAAAAGGAAATCAGGTTAGTTAGGCAGGACCTACCCTTCACAAACCCATGCTGGCTGGGACCAATGACTGCTTTGTCCTCCACGTGCACCTCAATAAGTTCGAGAACCATCTTCTCCATGATTTTACCAGGCACTGACGTGAGACTGACAGGCCTGTAATTGCTTGGGTCTTCTTTCTGACCCTTCTTGAAAATCGGCACAACATTTGCCAGCTTCCAGTCTACCGGGACCTCTCCAAATTCCCAGGATCGTTGAAAAATAATTGAGAGAGGTTCCGCGATGACATCCGCCAGCTCTTTCAGCACCCGGGGATGAATCCCATCCGGACCCATGGACTTGTATGGATCCAGGTGGAGTAGCAAATCCCGCACACGTTCAGGGTCGGTTGGGAGTTTGTCATCCCCACCGTCCCGGTCCTCCAGCTCAGGGCACCCTGGGTCCCGAAGCCCATCATCGGCATTGAAGACAGAGGCAAAGAAGGCGTTAAGCGTCTCTGCTTTGCCTATGTCATTGTCTGTGAGGAGACCTTCCCTATCAAGGAGCAGTCCTATGTATTCTTTAGTACTCCTTTTTCCATTGACATATCTAAAAAAACCCTTTTTATTATCTCTCACAGACACAGCCAGCTTCAACTCTAGGTGTGCTTTGGCCCCACGAACTTTCTCCCTACAAACACGAACAGCATCCCTGTATTCTTTCCATGACACCTGGCCCTCCTTCCAGTAGCAAAAGACTCTCTGTTTCCACCTAATCTCCATTAGAATGTTCCTGGTCAGCCACGCCGGCCTCCTGCCCCGCCTGCCTGACTTGCGATATTTAGGAATTGCCTGTTCTTGTGCTTCTAGGAGGCATCGCTTAAAGAATGACCAGCACTGGTGGACATTGAGGCCTTCAAGAGCAGTTTCCCAGTGGACCTTGCTAACTAGTTCCCTGAGCAGCCTGAAGTCTGCTTTCCCCATATCTAGGGATGAGGTTTTGGTGGCACTTTTCCTTCTGTCGCCGTAAATTTTGAACTCAACCACTTCATGGTCGCTATGACCAAGGCAGCCACCAATCACCACATCTCCCACCAGACCCTCTCTGTTTACTAGCAACAGGTCTAGGAGGGCACCTTTCCTAGTTGGCTCCATTAGCACCTGCACCAAGAAGTTATCATCTAGGTGCTTCATGAACCTCCTGGACTTGCTCGTGTCAGCCGTGTGGCACTCCCAGTTAACGTCTGGCAAGTTGAAGTCCCCCAGAAGGACAAGGGGAGTTAATCTCGAGGCCTCTCTTAGTTCTGTAAAGAATAATTTATCGGCGCTATCGTCCTGGCCAGGCGGTCTGTAATAGACTCCCACAACTACATCCCCTTTATTCGTTCGTCCCTTGATCCTTACCCAGAGGCTCTCAACTTTTCCATCGCCGACCTCAAGTTCCACACAGTCCAGCCCCTGCTTCACATACATCGCCACCCCACCACCTCACCTACCCTGCCTGTCCCTCCTGAAGAGCCTGTAACCATCTATCGCAACACCCCAGTCACACAACTCATCCCACCAGGTTTCGCTTATGCCGATGATGTCGTAGTTGCGGGACTGGGCCAGGACTTCTAGCTCATCCATTTTATTCCTCATACTACGTGCGTTCGTGTAGAAGCATTTCAGGTGTGTCTCCTTACACTCAGCACCTTGTAGATCTAACCGAAGGACCTCACTGGCACACAGCCCCTCTGATTCTAGCGTACCATCCCTTAGGTCTTCACCGGCGTGCCTGGTTTTAGCCCCTTCCCCCTTCGACTCTAGTTTAAAGCCCTATCTATCAGCCCTGCCAACTCCTGACCAAAGATCCTTACCCCTCTCCGAGAGAGGCGCATCCCATCCGGTGCCATCAGGCCCGGTGTAGCACAGACCTTCCCGTGATCAAAGAACCCAAAATTCTGCCGGTCACACCAGTCTCGAAGCCACGAGTTTAGGTGAACAGCACGCCTTTCAGCTTCGATCCCCCCTATCGGAAGGACAGAGGCAAACACAACCTGCATCCCTGATCCTCTAAGTAGTCGCCCCAAATCCCTAAAGTCTCTTTTGATCACCTTCGGACTTCTCGTTGCTACTTCATCGCTACCAGCCTGAAAGACCAGTAGCGGGTAGTAGTCAGTGGGCCGTACCAGGCGCTTGACTTTCTTGGCAAAGTCTCTCACCCGAGCCCCACAGAGGCAACAGACTTCTCTGCGGGTTGGGTCCGGTCGGCATATCGGTCCCTCTGTCCCTTTCAGAAGGGAGCCTCCCATAACAATAGCCCTTCTTTCTTTTTTGAAGGATGATGTGGCAATGCGATGTTTGGGTCGCCTAGTCGTAGGCGCCCCCTCCAACTGGGACGGGTTTTTATCTACTTTGTCATTCAGATTGTCTTGTTCTAGTCCTTCATATCGATTATTTAAGGGTAGATGAGAAGGTGAGGTGGGCAGAGAGAGGGCTCGCCTACCACCCCGAAGAGGCACCTGCCTCCATTCCCCCCCTTGATCTAGGTCTCCTCCCGCTGCCTGGCAGGAGGAGGGAACCTCCGTCTTCTGCATAACAGGAGATGCCTGTGCTGTGGCAGGCTCGTGAGCCTGCCTCAGAGAGGGTAGAGTGCACCTCCACCAGTCAGTTTCCATCTCTGATTCCCTGATGATCCTGAGCCTGTTCACCTCCTCCCGGAGCTCTGCTACCTGGCTGAGCAGTTCTTCAACCTGGGCACACCTCCCACAAGCATACCCTCCACTGCTGTCGGAGACCGACAGAAGGCTGGGGCACACTCTGCAGCCCAGGACCTGGACGGCTGCGTGTTTCCCCGAGCCCTCCGTCTGAGTAGCCACACTGGTGACCGTGGCTGGAGATGCCGCACGAGATGCGGAGGCCACGGTTTTCTGCCTGGTTGATACCATGGTCAGATTCTACGCAAGCAGGTTACAAGCACCGAAGGGAGAGGCAGCTGCAACAGAGCAACGATGGGCCCCCCGCTCGCCCTGCCCGCGCAAACTGCCGCGCCACGCCCTTCGACGCGCCATGCCCTGTTTGCCCGTCCTGGTCGCCGCGCTCCTGGTCGCTCGCGCTCCCTAGGGGCAACTTTTAAACAGCCTGGGAGGGGGCGCTGCTGGCTCCGCTCGCGCCTCGTCAGCCTCCCTCGCGAGGACTGCCGGGTCCTGGCGGCTCCCCCGAGTGGCCTCGATGCTGGACAAAAAGCCCTGCCCGCCTCGGTCCCCTGCTCCGCTGCAGAACACGTCTGCCCCGGAGCTGATCGCTTTTGCAAAAAAAGAAAGGCTGATCGCCTTTGCAAAAAAAAGGAAAGGAAGGAAGGAAGGAAGAAAGAAGAAAGACAGGGAGGGAGGGAGGGAGGGAGGGAGACAGAAAGAAAAAAGGAAAAAAGGAAAGAAATACCAGTATGTAAGAGTGAAAGAACTGCCAGGGTAAAGGAACTGAAGGAATTACAAAACTTTTAATTTTCACTAGAATAAAAGTATATGAACCTAAAATACGCAAAATTAAAATTGCATTTTAATTGTCTCAAGCTCATTAACATGATTATGCCTAATGAAGGAAAGTTAATAACAGATCGTTCAAAGTCATAGATCACAGTATGAAAATTTATAGAAATTAAGATTCGGGAATAGACTTTATAGCAAAAAGTTGGATTAAGAATTCTGAAATAAGAGAAGGTGGGAAATTGGTGAGGCAAGTTGGAAATAAACAGGCTGTCAATATCCCACATATCAAAAAGACAGAAGCTCCAGAATAAAGTACAACACTCAGAA
Organism: Heteronetta atricapilla; assembly: GCA_011075105.1. Classification (NCBI taxonomy): domain Eukaryota; kingdom Metazoa; phylum Chordata; class Aves; order Anseriformes; family Anatidae; genus Heteronetta; species Heteronetta atricapilla. The sequence continues at coordinate 158,421,498 of CM021731.1, forward strand.
TCCAGGTTCAGTAATTCAGTATTGAGAAATGTATGGAAAATCTGAATTACTGTTTATATTTCCTTTTCCTTTACATTCTCCAGAATAAGTGTTTTCTTAAATCTGTTCATTGTCCCCTGAAATAGAAGATACATGTTTATTTCTGTGCTTTAAAATAATACTGGCAGGACTTCAGGCATGTGCGGTTTTTTTCAGTTGTTTCTTCTCATCTTACAAAAGCAATGTTTCTCAAGCCATATAAGTAGATTCTATTCTTCTCTCTCTCCTTTTTTATTTTTGTTTAAGTTTGTATATTCCCATATGTACTATAAGCAAAAATTAATGCCCAGACTTCAGAGAAATGGCAGTTTGTTATGATCCGTGTGAATGTACAGCTCAGTACAATATTCAGAATTCTCCAAGGGGAAAAATAAAGCAGAACTCAAAGTAGTGGCATTAATATTGAAAAGAAGAGTAGCTTCAGAATCAGAATCTAACTTATACTTTATCATCTCATCCTCAAAATAAAATAAAATTTGGGGTTAGCTTTTCTGATCCTTAAATTACTGTAGATACACTTGCAATTTAAACAGTAGAATATATAATTCTCTTTTTAAGATCTATCCACAGGTACTGTAGAGACTTGATTAAAAATATTTAATCACTTTATCTTTTACTGCTTAAGTTTTACACCTTCATTATCTCAGAAAGTGTTTTGTATCTTTCCAAACTGAAAATTATTTTATTTTATTTAGTTTTACTTTATTTTTATGCCTTATTTTAACTTTATTTTATACTTTATTTTATTTTATTTTACTTTATTTTGTTTTATTTTATTTTAACATTCATAAGTTTCTTAGAAAAGTTGTGTGATTATTACCACAGAAGTCTTGAATCAGTTAATGCTCGTGCTACAGGAAAACTGAAGGCAAATATTTCCTCTTTCAAGTTTTTAGACCAGCTCTATTCTTTAAAATGAAACCTTGTATGAATGAGCAGTATAATTTGTCACCATAAGTACATGTTCTTTGACATCCAAAGCTTATCTAAAAGGACTCCTTCAAATGTCACTAACCCTATTCCACAGTTTTATTGCAGGCCACGTAAAATAAATCACTTGAAAAGATGGAGGAAGTGAATTGAAGTTACAACATATGAAGTGTAAGTACTGCACATATGCATAACCATCTGTAGGCCAATCTTCTTCCCTGTTTGGAAAGCTGAATTTTGTTATTCTTCTTTCCCCAAATACTCAGAAGAAAACCACAGCTTTCGAGACAGCCCTGGCAGCAAAAACATCTAATCTAAAACAACCATACATCAGTAATAACACTGATTTAGTATGTTACAGGCAGAACTTGAAAAAAGGAAAGGATGGTTTTAACAGAAATTTTGTAGTGGGGAAACACTTCTGAAAATATTATTGATGTCTTCTTTTACTCCAGATATTCACGGCTTCATTGCAGACTTTTCGATATTCTCGGCTTCATTGCAGACTTTTCAATACTTATAGGGGGCTAGATAGAGTGACTTTTTACACAAGCAGATAATGGTTTTAAACTAAAAGAGGTGAGATTTAGACATTAGAAGGAAATTCTTCACTCAGATGGTGCTGAGGCACTGGAACAGGTTGTCTAGAGAGGTTATGGATGCCCCATCCCTGGACGTGTTCAAGACTAGGATGGACAAGGATGTGGGCAACCTGCTCTAGTGGGTGGCATCCCTGCCCACAGCAGGGGTGAGTGGAACTAGATGATGTTCAAGTTCCCTTCCAACCTGAGCCATTCTATGTTTCTATAGAATATATGATAATATATGAAAATATGATAATACCAATTTAACATGGATGTAGATATTTTCCAGTAGAAAGCCTCCTATACAGTTTCAGCAGCACAAGTCCAGAAGGAACAATATGGCTTAAATAATCTAAGTAAAAATATAGTTTGTATTTGAAAATGAACCTCTTTTCTATCTATCAAGATGTTGTTATTATTTTTTTCAAGAGAGTAGTAGCAGAGTAGTAGCAGAGTAGTAACATTATTAGATAATGAAAAATGATACATGAAATGAAACTTATTTCATAGTTGGCAAATGGAAAATGAAATAAAGTACCACATATACATATATAAATAAAACTTCTTCTCAGATTGTTTTCTTCAGTGAAATATTTTTTCCTGTTTTTCCTTAAATCAATGTTGCACCAGGAAAAATCAAGCATTCTGAGTGACTGCCAATGAGAGATTGACCAAAGCCCTTTCATATCAATGAACATATTTCATTGGGTTTTGTTGTCATATAAAAAAGAGAAATATACCCACAGCACAATTGTCTCTGCTGCATAGCAAGCCATTTGTGGAAATCTAGTCAAATGTACAAATAAGTTATATCAGATACATAATGATGGATTTAGAATTCATTCTGTGTATAGTATTCGCCTTCTGCTATTCTCACTTTCCCAGACTGCTGAAGTTACACAAAGATATACAACATCAGCCTTTAATAAGGAACTATGATGTCAAATATTGCAATTAAAATTGATTTTAGTGCAAATTCTTATATTATTTAGTTACCAGAAGCATAGGAGGAAGGCAAAGAAGGGAAACTTTGACATAGTCCATCATTCAATTTGCCCTTTTTGGTCTTCTATTTTTATCCTTATTTCATTTTCATCCGGTTATTTGAAAGTGGCAGTCCACATCTCAGGCTTACCAATATTCCATACGTAAAAATGCATGTCTGTCACTAAAAGTTTCTCAAGATTAAAATGATGATCCTTGCCCCTGTAACAAGATTTGCAAAAGTACATAAGTACTGTATCAAATTAATATTTCCCAAAGAAACCCTTGCTATATAAGAAAATAAGATATTCCCTCGCTTCTGGTGCTTCAGGGCATTCTTTATTAGTTCAGTACAAATATATTATCTCTGAATATCCAGAACTGTACATGACCTCACTTTGATCTTCAGTGAATACAGCATTTACACCTCACAGGAACTTTTGGGAAATAGGAGTTTCTAAATTTTGTGCACTAAATGCTGTATGCTTCTTTTTTTCTGATGGTCTCTTTTATTCAGATCAAAGAATGAGCTGTAAGGGTCTGTTTTGATGAAAACCAAGCAACATTAAGGCACAGCTGTTTGAAATCAACACAGTGGAGGAACAATTCTTTAAAGAAAATGTTTTTGTCCTACCTAAATACTGAAGTATACATTAAAACAAAACAAAACAAAACAAAACAAAACAAATAAAACAAAATAAAACAAATAAAATAAAATTTAAAAAATAAAATAAAATGGGACATGACAAGATTAGAAGTGAAGGAAAAAGGAACTAAATGGAAATATGTGTTCTGGTCTGTACTGTAGCACTCCCTCTAAAGAGCTGAGGAAAAAAAAAAAAAAAAAAAAAAAAAAAAAAAAAAAAGTCTGGTTTGCATTGGATTAAGTTGTTTCTTCAATAAGAAAAATAGGCACAATGCAGTTGTGTAGACACTGGTATAGCTCCACAATTGTACTACTGCTAATGCTTTGACATAAAAATTACATTTCACAATGTTCTACACTGACTGTCAAACTGTCAAACAACAATCCAGTGAGAGTAATGGGGCCAGTATCAGAGCAACAGAAAAAATGATAACTTATTGTTTCTTCTGGTGTTTTCTCCAATAACCAGTATTGTCCAAAGATCTCTTGTCACACACGAAGGTATGCATCTTGTCAATATAGTCCCCTGAAGGTGAGATCCATATCATATACTTCTAAATATCTAAAAGTGTAATGATTAAGTCTGAACTAATCGCTGTATACTTCTTTAATTCACAGTATACTTCCTGAAATAGTATGATCAAAATGATTTATTTCAGTTACCTGCTCTCTGAATAAAATTAATTGCCCCATTCTGGTATTTACTTCTCTCTAGAGACTGTAAAGAAAATGTGACTGGGGTTGGCTAACTTATGAAAACTTGTCAAAAACCTAAACTGTGGAAAATAGACCCAAATTATATCACCTTTCTGCAGCTTGCTTTGACATTTCATATTGCTAAAGGTCTGAAACACTGCCTTGTATTTCTCATGACAGGGCAGATAGTCGCATTACAAAAGAGAGTGATGTGGTATTCATAAATCAATAAATCAAACAATCAGTCAATCTTGCCACTAGGAACAAATTTGGAGATGAGGCAGCAGAAAAGAGGAAAGGTTTAGAGGAGACCAAAAGAATGAATGGGTTATTTAGATAATGCAATTAAGAAAAGTTGAGCAACATCTCCTAGAGAGAGAGTAGTTGGTAAGGTGCATGTACCTACCAGTCTGAAAAAAAAATATATTGATGTTTCATTCCAAGACGGAATCACCTGATCTCTTTTGTGACTTTAAGTTGATATATACACTAGCATATAATCAGGACCAGTATGCAGAGCAGATCTATGGAGAACAACTAGTGCTGAGGCCTTGATGTCCATTCTATATATATTTTATAGAATCATAGAATCATAAAATCATTAAGGTTGGAAAAGACCTTCAAGATCATCTGGTCCAACCATCACCCTACTACCAATGTCACCCACTAAACCATGTCCCTAAGTGCCAGTTCCAACCTTTCCTTGAATCCACCTCCCTGGGCAACCCATTCCAATGACTGACTGCTCTTTCTGAGAAGAAATGAAGAAATGTCTCCTAATTTCTCTCTTTTTTTTTTTTTTTTTCAAACTAGTTTCACTCTAGTATCATCATGAGCTGAATATATTTATGGCATTTTGGTATACTTCTGAACCACACATTCTTCAGATTAGTGTCATCTGATAGGTATTCATCAGATGGTTCTAACACTCTGGTACCACCACTCCCTGATGCACATCAAAGCACAGTAGCAGTGATAAATGGGAGATTCATTTCAAAAGCTCACTCTTGATCCAGACTGAGATAGTAGCATAGATGAACTTGGTGAGGACACATGGAAATCAAGCTCCAGATTGCTATCTCTGTCCCATCATGCAGTCCACATGACCCCTGAACAGGGCCATTTTGATTCTGTGAAATTGTTTCTCAAAAGGTTATCATAAATTTTCAATTGAATTTCAGTTTGGAAATAAAGTTCAGGAATGCAGAAAGATGATAGCAGCAGTCAGTACTGCAGAAAGAACCACAAAATGTTTCTAGCTTACATCTCAGATGCAAATGTAAAGAACCAGAATAATCTTTGCCAAAGGGTAGTGGAAATTGTTGATATTCATATTTGACTGTTACATATAAAAAAGACAACCTCAGCTTTTATCTTTAAAATCAGTCCATTTCTTACAGGGGGTATGGCTAAGGAACTTTAAGGAGAGATTTAAAATAAGGCAGAAGCCAAACTAGCAAACTAGTTCACAATTTCAAATATTCCTTTTCCTGTTCTTTATTGCCTTCTAAAAAAAAAAAAAAAAAGTGGGGGGAGTGGAAGCAGACAGAGCTCCAGGCTTTGTTCCCAATAAGAACTGGGTTTACTTATCATAGAATCATAGAATATCCTGAGTTGGAAGGGACCCTTAAGGAT
>CM021731.1:158446031-158477099 GCA_011075105.1 Heteronetta atricapilla
AACTCAGGATATTCTATGATTCTATGATTCTATGATTCTATGATTCTATGATTCTATAAACAACTTTCAAGCTTCTTTGAATGTCCATTTTTAGGAAACATTTTATGAAAAAAGGAAAGGTATTTTACAGGGAAGAAAAAAGAAGGAAAAAAGAAAAAGTAGGAAAATCCAAAACAATATTAAATGTGTGTGCATGCCTTAATGTCATCATATATATGTAAGTTTCATGTATTTTATTCATGAGACCTCTGGTTCCTTCTCCATTAGTTCCGCTAGTCCTGCTTCACTCTGTTTGACAGCCAAGACAACTTGTTTCAGATCCAGGGTAATTGGTAAGTCAGAGGAAAATCTAAGAAACAAACTCTGGAAAAAGTACTGTTACCACTTTGAAATCTCTGCTCATGTCAGGTTAAATATGTGAGACTTCAAGGTTTTGATGTGGATTGGCATTTGGAATACTTAGGGAAAGTTCCCCACTGAAGATGAGCTCGAGATTGAAATGTTCATCATGTTATCATGTTGTTGTGGTTTAACCCAGCTGGCAGCTAAACACCACACAGCCGTTTGCTCCCCCTCCCCCTCCCTCTCTGGGATGGGGGAGAGAAACGGGAAAGTGAAGCTTGTGGGTTGAGATAAAGGCAGTTTATTAAGATAGTAAATAATTATTATTATTATTATTATTATTATTAATATGTACAAACAAGTGATGCACAATGCAATTGCTCACCACCCACTGACTGATGCCCAGCCCAACCCCAAGCAGCCAGCCCCCACCCCGGCTAGCCACCCCTATATATTGGTTAGCATGCCATCAGATGGTATGGAATACCCTTTTGGCTAGTTTGGGTCAGCTGTCTTGGGTCTGTCCGCTCCCATTTCTTGCTGCACCACCAGCCTGCCCACTGGCAGGACAGAGCGAGAAGCTGAAAAATCCTTGGCTTAGTGTAAGCATTGCTCTGCAACAATTAAAACATCAGCATGTTATCAGCACTCTTCTCATCCTAATCCAAAACATAGCACCCTACCAGCTACTAGGAGGAAAAATAACTCTGTCCTAACTGAAACCAGGACACATGTTCAACACCAACAACTTTTAGAGAGAAAAATGTCAAATGTTTTGAGCTACAGAAGTGTTAAACTGATGAATGATGGCATTTCAAACAAAATCAAGTTCTGCATAGCAGTTCATGTAATTTCCTTTTATTAAACACTGTTAGGGAGTTCAAAAGAATAGAGATACCCCAGTCTCACAGAAAAGGAGAAGTGGTGCATCTCTTTATGCTCTTCCTCATATTTTCTTGTGTATCACTTCATGTTGGACTAGAATGATACAAACCAAAACAACACAATAATTTAAGGGAGGAAAAAAAAAAAAAAAAAAAAAAAAAAACAATAAAACCAGAGATTTTTTTTTAAAGTGGGGGTGAGGGGTGGGGGGAAGAGAGGGAATCTGCCCTGAAAACACAAGTGAAAGATTTTACTCTATTTCAATTTGAAGTAAATCATGGAGAAACATTTCCTTCCACAGGAAAAAAAAAAAAAAAAAAAAAAAAAAAAAGTATTCACTACTAATTAACTGGGATACATATAATAAATATATGATGAAAGAAGCCTATGCGCTACTATTTTGGAAAGTTTTCACTTAATTCTATAAAAGATGCACCACCAGTGCACCACCATACATATAGCTTTGAAAATGCTAACCTTTACCCTTCCCTTACGTTATTCATGTCCTTCTGCTCATGTGTACTGCTTTTTTACTTTGAGACTCTTGCTTATTCCAAACTCTTGTTAACTCTTCACATCTTTACTTTATATATGGCATATCACATTTCTTAGGTTTTCTTATGTATGGACTTACGTGCCAGATGTTCTAGGGCACCTTGCCATTGTCTCTGCTGATGGATTCTGTTCAATCATTTCATGACAGCTGATTGCTGGGAGTGTATATTATAGGGAAGAATGATTAAACATATCCTCTTACTCACAGATTCAGAAGAACATTTGAGTATTTGATGCACTAATTAAGAAACAGAAGCAATAAATGGACTTAGAACTCCTCATTGGTAAGTTATACCATTGAACCAAACTTAACAATAAATTCTTTTCTTATGCTCATTCTACATGCACCCGTTACGGTTCACCTTGAGCTACAAGTTGAAATAAGATGTCTACTGGTATTGCTCAGTTTCACATGGTTTAATACAACTTCAGAACATTCTAAGATATTCAAGAGTTATGGGAATACTGAATGTTTGGACAATCATAATTTTTTATTTTATAAATTGGGGAAAGTCAGAGGTACAGTAATAAAGAATACCTTGAGAAATCACAAATTGCATTACTGTAACTCTACAATGAGAAAGAAAATATAGAAAAAAAAAAGGAAAAAGTGGAACACTGCCACTCTATACTAGTTCAAGACTTGTTTAGAAGAGAGTTTAAGAGTTCTTAAATGTTAGCACCCAATAATTTATTTATAAAAATGCCTGAAAATAGGTGAATTTTGAAATGTGTTGTTTTTTTTTTTTTTTTCTTTTTTTTTTTCTTCACAATCTGCATTAAAGTACATTCTATACAGCCCTGTCTTAATAACAGTAAACTATAGGTGTTGGATCTACAGGTACACAGTGTATGCAGGTGGCATAGTGTTTGCAAGCAGAGCTACAGGGAAAGCCCTGTGAAGAGAGTCCAGGGCTACCCTGTACCAGACAGCTCCAGCAGCCCCACTGAAGGGTGCTGCTGGGCCCAGCAGCCACAGGTGGGCTCCTCTGGGAAAATGGATTTAAGAGAAGGCAGAACACCATATAGCAATGTGTGAGAGGGAGGATGTATTGGCAAGTGGCATGGGTTTACATGGCAGGGTTTTGGTAGCAGGGAGGCTGCAGGGATGGCTTCTGTGAGAAGAGACCAAAAGCTGCCCCAAGTTAGAAAACAGCCAGTTTCAGCTGACTCCAAAAGAGACCTGCCACTGGCCAAGACTGAACCAATGAGCGATGCTTGTGCTTCTTTGAGAGCAGATTTAAGAAAGAAAAGAGAAAAGCAAACAAACAAACAAACAAAACTGCTGTGCAACCGCCTCTAAGAAAAAGGAGCAAGAACCAGCCCCACAGCACCCAAGGTCAGTGCAGAAGGAGGGCAGGAGGTGCCACAGACATGGGCCGTTTCCCTGTGGCCTGTGGAGAGGCCCCTGGTGGAGCAGGCTGACCCCCTGCAGCCCCTGGGTCCCACATGGAGCAGATCTCCATGCTGCAGCCTGTGGAGGAGCCCCCGGTGGAGCAGGTGGATGTGGCCTGGAGGAGGCTGCGGCCCATGGAGAGCCCCACAGGAGCAGGCCCCGGGCCAGAGCTGCAGCCCGTGGTGAGGAGCCCACACAGAAGCAGGGGGTCTGGGGAAGCTGCTGCCCGTGGGGGACTCATGTTGGAGCATTTGTTCCTGACAGAGGGACCCCATTGTACGGACCCATACTGGAGCAGTTCTTGAAAAGCTGCTGCCTGTGGGAAGCCCATGCAGGGTCCGTTCAGGAAGGACATCATCCTATGGGAGGGACCCCACATTGGAAGAGGGGCAGAGAGTGACCATGAAAGAGTGGTGGAGATGAAGCCTTAGGGACTGAGAGCAGCCCCCATTCCCCATTCTCCTGTGCTGCTTGTGAGGAGGACATGGGAGAGAGTGGATGGGGGGAAGGTGTTTTTAAGTTTGCTTTTAGTTTCTCACTGTTTTATTCTTCTAGTGATAGGCAGTAAATTCTGTTAATCTCCTTGTGCTGAGTCTGTCTTGCCCATGATGATAATAGGTGAGTGATCTCCCTGTCCTTATCTCAGTCCTTGAGACTTTTCCATCATATTTTTCCCCCTTTCTCTTTGAAGAGAGGGAATGAGAGAGCTTGTGGTGGAGTTCAGCTGCCCAGCTGGGTAAAACCACCACAGAGGAATGGGGAAATGATATGTGAAAATAATCACCAAGATCAGTGAAGAAGGGAGAGGAGGTGCTCCAGGCACTGAGCAGAGTTTGCCCTACATCCCATAGAGAAGAACACGGTAAAACAGGTTGGTCTCCCAGCAGCCCATGGAGAGTATCATCCTGGAATAGACAAATGCAGTACATAGAGATCCTGCACTGGAGCAAGCTCCTGGCAGGTACTGTGGCCTGCCAGGAGGAAGGACTGGAAGGACTACTCCCTGTGAAAAGGACCCATGATGGAACAGTTCCTGAGAGCTGTAGCCAGTGGGAACAACCCACATTGGAACAGGGGAAAAGTGTGAGGAGGAAGGAGCACTGCACTGCACAGCAGAGCACTGTTATGGACTGACCGTAATCCCCCATTTATTATACCCCTGTGCCACTTGGGATATTGGGGGGGGGGCGGGGGGTGGAAATGAAGTGAATTTGAGCCCGGGATGAAGGGGCTGGGTTTTCCTCTTTAACTTTCTCATCCTCCTACTCTATTTTTCATTGGCAGAATTAATTTTCCCCATATGGAGTCTGTTTTTTTGTGCAATTTTTTTCAACATGGTGGAATTTTTTAAGCAATCTCCCTGTCCTTACCTTCACCCATGAACTTTTCCATTTTATTTTCTCTGACTGTCCTGTTGAGGTTGGTGAGAGGTTGTCTGTCTCTTAGCCTCCTTTTCTCAAAACTAGACAAATCAAGTACCCTTAGCCTTTCCTCGTAAGTCATGCCTTACAGCCCTTTTACTGTCTTTGTTGTTCTTCTCTGGATGCATTAAAGTACCTTAACATCTTTTTTGTATTTTGTGGACCCCAGAACCACACACAATATTCAAGGTGAGGCTGAACCAATGCAAATATAGTGGGAGAATCACTTCTTTTGACTGTATTTAATGTATTTCAAATACATTGTGTGCTCTTGTCTGCCAGGGCACTCTGCTGACACATGTTAAGCTTACTGTTGACCAGCACCCCCAGCTTCCTTTCTGCAGAGTTGCTCTCTAGCCACTCATCTCCTAGTCTGTACTTGTGTATTTCATTACTCCATACTGGGTGCAGAACCCAGCCTTTAACTGTGTTGAGCTTCATGACACTGCAGATTGCCCAATGCTTCATTCTACCTAGATCCTCCTTCAAGGCCTGTCCCTCCAGAGAGTCAACAGCACCTCCCAGTTTAGTGAACTTCATCAGTGAACTTGCTAAGGATTAATTCAACTCCTGCATCCAGATCATTAATTAAAAATGAAAATAATTGCCCTTAGGACTGAGCTCTGAAGAACACTGCTAGTGACTGGCCACCAGACAGATGTAAGATAGGAATTATAATAAATAAATAAATAAGCAGCTCTTAAGTATACATGTTTGTTACTGAAAAACATTTGCAGTTACTGGCTCATATAATATCTAATTACTTCTTTTAAGTAGCAGTAAAAGGAAAATGTATTCTGTTATACACAATACTAATGAATAAAACTTTGTATTATCTGCTTAGAAGAGTTTAATTACTGCTTCATCAACTCAGCTCAAGTCAATTTAAAATACGTGTGATAATCAGGTATTTGTCACATGCTGCAATTTATAGAGGCTTTTAGAAATCTGAGGGTGACTGTGTCAGTATTAGTGTAAGAAACCCTCCAAACAGAACCCAGATTACTTCAGGCACCAGAGCTATTGTATATTGTACATTTTGTACGTATTGTACATTTGTACATTTCTGTGAAATAAACACTGAAGAGGAAGCATATCAAGGAGTCAAAGTCACACACTCACTCCTCTTGAAACCCTGGAGTGCCCCAACTACAAGAGAGCACTACATCTGAAGTGAAACTATGGCATTTAACCATAATAATAATTATAATTATTACAATAATTATAATAAATATTTCCTTTAATGAAGGAGAACAATTGACTTGGGGTCAGTGCTTCTAGGACAGTTTATACATTAAATTGAGAGACCGCTTAATAGAAAATTGTTAAGTAGTCTTAAGAATATAAAAAGCAGATCTTTTCCCTTCTAGATCAGTAGTCCTAATAATTAGACTGCAGAAGGAAGCTTTCAATGGCTGGTATTTGAAAGAAAATAGTGTCTATTTTCCTAACTGCACAGAAAGTAACACTATGCTTTTCTTTATCTGACAAGTGCACTTGTCACTCGATGATCAATTAGTATTTATCAGAAAATACTAATCTGCCAGTGATTTTGAAAGAAAGGATTGACTTTGAATTACTTTTTCTACAATGAATGATCAACAGTCTCTGGAGAATGCTCAGAGGTGTTAGTCCCGGTTTGATGTACATGGTTTCCTTGAGCTCAGATCATTATAATTGGCTCTGGGAGGTTTGGGAATTCAAGATAGTCCTTGATTGTCACCATATATTATTGCCTCCTATTACTCTTGATATTATGAATCCTGTCTCAAGGTAACTTGAGATACCTATGCTCTGGACAGGAATCATTTTGCATTAGTTAATACATTACTCCACATTACCTACTGCAGCATGCTTTACTTTCTAATCAGTGTGCTTGAATGCTATATTAAAATACCTTATGTCCCTAACCTGGAATATCTTGAGTTTATAATCTCATAGAAAGACTGCAAAGAATCATCAAAGTCAGGATCTCTGAAGTTAACAATCTAGTTCATCCTCTAACTAGATTAGTCCTTTGAATCTCCTGAAACATTGAATGTTTTTAGTTCTTGCTGTTACAGGTTTCATTATTATGGGAAAGAATATATAACATTATTGATGTAATTTAGAGCTAATTAAATTATTTAACAGTGGTACAAATTCCATTTTTCATAAATTTGTTAATCAAACTTGCAGACCCGTATACTTTTCACTGTGCAAATTGCCCTACTGCACATATACCACTAACAGCATTATCCCAAAGTAACAGAAATAAAAGTCAATAGCTATCAAAAAAGAAAAAAAGAAAAAAGGTTCACTTTAATTAAAGTCAATTAATAACTTATTCCAGAATTTTTCCCACTTTTTAGCCAATAAATCACAATATTGTGTTCTAAAATATATTGTCATAGTCATAGCTTTTTGTTTCTCAGTTTTGCCTTTATAATTCTAAAGTAAATAAAATCTGATGAATTTGCTTGTGACTTAAGTCACTTAATCACATAAGTCACTTGCTTTCTTAACAAAAATAGATGAAACCTAGAGATATTACATGCATAAGTCAATATGCCAAATTCAATCACGAAACTATGAAAAAATGAAAAGCATAACAACTAAGAGATGCATTAAAAAAATGATTTGAATTTGCAAGGGTTTTATTTGCCTGTTTGTTTTACAGTACTCTGTTCTGTACTGATTATCTCAGAATATACATGTCAAAAAAATTTAACATGACTAATCAAGTAACATTCAGCATTTTCATTTAACTATGCTTGTCTTCATTCTGTTGTAGCCAGCTGGATATTCACTAAGACTACCCAACAAACAGATCAGATAGTAAAAGATTTAGTATATAAAATAGAAAATATAAAGTGATCATATTTTTTGGTCTCAGTGTCAAATCACCTTATGTCACACTGATTTACAATATTTTTAATCAAGATTTAGCTGATTGATAAAAAGCATAGTTAAAACAGGTTAAAACACATGAAAAAAGGCAAATTATCTGATTCATGTATACTCTATCTTACATGTGCTTATGCCATAGAAATTCTGTCCTGTCCTTCATCAAGCTCTGTCCTGTAATTAATACTCATTTAATATAATATAGATATAGTAGGTGTATATAGTATAATTATACTATACTATAATTATATGGTGTAATATATAATACATATAACAATATGATATATATATATATAATATATATATAGTCAGTAAGGTCTATAAGTACCTAAATAAATGTTCTTGAGAGCAGTATTAATATCATGGAAACTTTAGGTTTAAACAAAAATTCACATTAACTCTTATAGTAGTGGTAACAGTTAAATAGACGCATGAACTACAGTTCTGAAGTGATTTTTTGCTTAAGTCATTCATCACCCTAAGACATGATGCTGGACTCTCACTGACATTATTAAACACACACACACACACGGTTTAATGTCAGGAATACAAGGAATACATAAATTATTCTGTGGATAGTTGAGCAAGCAGCTCTGTCTCATGCAGATTTTGGTAATAAGCAAATGTACTTCTAAGGTATTTTTCATGTTGTTATTTGTATTCACTGTCAGTATTGCACATAGCATTTCCCATGCTTTATCCTAGTGAACTGTATTAATACTGCAAAATCTATTCCAGTTTTATTTCATGCAGTTATTGTTTTCAATTTACATAAGTGAAAATGTACTATTCATTTAAACACCATAAAGAAAATTGTTGGGAAGCCAACTGAAAAATATGTTGCTCTCTGAAGGCTTAAATAGTTGGATTTGTTTTTCCAAATGGGAACCAATAAAATAAAAGAGTTTATCTATGACATTACATATTCCCATATCTGTTCATACTATTTTGACAGGCAGCAGGAAGATAACAGCTGAAGGAGCACTTAAAAGTTTAATAGGTACAACTTCTCAATGAAAAGCTCTCATTATCTCAAATTAAATGAAAATGTTAGGAGCGACAGCATATCTGTTCAAACAATTTAATAAATGGGCTCAGAAAATATGAAGACACTTATCGCTGTTATTATTTCATTGTAAGACATAATTATGAAAGAAACCAGTACAGAATTTAAATGATGACACAACTTCCGTTTTCTTTGTTTGTTTGTTTTTTCCAATGGATTTCAGATTCATCCTACACATTATTAGAACCTGTGCAATAATGTATACTGAGAAAACTTTCAAAGGAATGTAGATTTTGTTTTTTGCCAAGTCCATGGCACAATGGACAAAATTATAAAGAAAAAACTGAACTTTAGTAGTCTTTTTAACCATATACTATATGGACTGGAAATTACAGAGAAACTTGCTAAATACAGATAAGGAGTAACATCACTGAAGTTCTTCTAGGGGAATAGATAGCACTTGATACGTGCTATCAATTTAAAGTAATTCTTAGGGTATAATGCTGTTTCTCATGAACATGAAGTGCCTAGTTGGTTGTGGATATAATTTATGGCATTGCCACTATGGCATTGCCACTATGAATGAGGCAATAAGACACGAAATCTGGAACATTAGATGTCTCAGCTGTGCAACTTTCTTCTTCTCCCATTTAGACTGGGAACATGTTGACCCATTAAGAAGTTTATGTTTTCAACTGTAATTAGGACAGACTCTTGGCATGAAGGCCTACAAGAAAGAAACATCCTCTTAATTCATCTTTAAATGCATCCACTTAAAAATATTGTGATTACCCTTTAATTTATATCTTAAGTGTAAATAAATTATTTATAATTTTTTAATCAATTTTATTTATATTTTTTTTCCATAGTCTTTAAGCTGCCTAACACAGCTGAAAATCTTGGAAGCCTTAGAAAGAGGCTTCAAGAGTGTGACTGATGGCATTATTCTGCAGACTAAAGGAAAATAAATAAACAGAATAGTCCACTTTTTCTTCTCTCTTAATAAAAACTGTCACAAAAATATTATTTATATTTGCATTACTTTGAATTAGGATTTTAATAGTTTACTAATATATTTTCCTACTTCAGAAATTATCCATGAAGAATAATTAATTTAAAAATAGACACATCTATGCTGTGCTTTTGTGTGTGATTAAATGACATCCTCTCACACAAGCATTTTCAGTTTGCTTTGAATTTTAAAAAAGCACTATGGCAAATGTTGCACAAACTTTTATTATTTAACTGCTAGGCTTTTTTTATATATATATACTTCAATGTCTGCTGAAGATTACTATAGCTCTGGAGGAACTGCTATCAAATCATATCTGATGCTGTTAATCTGTTAACTATGAATATAAATACTATTAATACAAATAGTATTGAGATAAATAGGCTATTAATGCAAATTATTAAATAACTAAAATATTATTTAATTGAAGTAAGTTAAAATCTAGCATAACGTAATGTACTATATTTCAATATGATGTGTAATTATATATTGTAATTTGTTACATTATATTTTTATGTTATAGACTGTAATTATAGCATTATTAGATTACAATGCTTTTGGAAGTATATAATGATATTATTGTATATTGTGTAATATTAAAATCTGAATTATTAAATAATACATGCTATTAATGTAAGTAGGATGTTAATATAAATAGCTTAATTTATTACTGTAGTTACAGCAGTAGGTTAGCAGCCCCACTGTCAGGTCCATAAAACTGAATAGCAACTGCAATATTGCTTGTCAGTTCAGACAATAAATAGGATACTGATAAAGCTGAGTAAGTACTTATGCATGCTTTTTGGTGTTTTTGAGCAACTTCCTGAACAGATTTCAGTTCTCTCTGAATAATTAAGGCAGAGGAGCAATGAGCAGCAGGAATTATTATTAATGTAGTTAGAATTTTCAGAAAAAACAGGACAACAGCAAGGAGCTCACAATGAGATTTCCTCAGTGAAGAGAAAGGCATACCCATCACCAATTACTATAACATTAGCATCAGGGATGCTTTGTATTCCTCCTATATGGCTAAGAACAACTGAGGCTAATGTATACACTGCTGTAAAAGGCATTAGAAAGACTTTTTTTTTTTTTTTTTTTTTTTTTTTTTCATAAAGACTGTATTTCTTTACTTTTGTTATTTTAATCTTTGGTAAAAATATCTGTCAAATATGATAAACATAGTGATTTTGTTACCAAGCTTTTATTCTTTTAAAATTGGGTTGGTTTCGTATTTTTTTCATTCATGTTAACATTTTAGTGACTACTATAAAAATAGAGAGAATTGTGGCCCCCCACCCTACACCTCCTTGTTCCCAGAGACTAAGAAAGTTTAGGGCAAAGAATATGGATTGGTGAAACATGGCTTTTACAATCAGCACATCTTCAGATGTGCAAACTTCCATTAACTGTAATTTTGACTTTAGAGTAACAGAGGTTCTACACAATGGTAAGGTTTGCTGATACATTTAAGAGAGTTGGAGAGTACACCTTTCCCCTTTTTTTTTTCAGTTATTTATACATGGACCACATCAAAGCATTCCAGAAGTATCAATTACAACAAATTTGTGCTTTAATAATAAATGTTTTAATAAAAGAGCAAATCCAGTTTTAGGAGTCCTACTTCCATATGAGAAATACCACAGCCACGTGAAAGAGCACTGATTTCATATACAGAACACCTTAGCTGCTCAAACTGGGTTTATTTTTATTTTTTTAACCAGCTGAACTTTGTGCCAACTAGGCTTTACTAATGTATCACCTGTCCTCCAGATAAAGGATAAATCCAATATACTACAAAGTCAGTAGGAGGACACTTATATTTTTTGTCCCAGTTACCTTAACATTAGCACATTTCTGTACATGTGGAGTCAGGGTTGAATTTGTGCAGTTGAATAATCTTGTCATGGAATCATAGAATCATAGAATCACAGAATGGTTTGGGTTGGAAGGGACCTTAAATACCATCTAGTTCCAACCCCCCTGCCATGGGCCGGGACACCTCCCATTAGACCAGGTTGCTCAAAGCACCATCCAACGTGGCCTTGAACACTTCCAGGAATGGGGCATCCATAACTTCTCTGGACACATGTAACATAGATCTTGCGGGATCACTGTCTGAGCTACATTCTTGAGTTCCCTCTTGGAGCAGGCAGGGTGTAATGCTCTTTGTCACTGCTTCTGTTTCTTTTTGGATGGAAAGTGGAAGACTAGGTGACCAGGAAGCATTGTTTTCCATCTGTCTTTCATTTTAAAAGGACAGAAGAATTTCTTGTGGAGGACCCTTCTCATTGTACAGTTACAAGGGTTGTACGAGACCTTGTGACAGCCAAAGAATGTATCTTCATATTTCTGTCAAAGAATGTCTCTTCCTACTTCTATCTGATGTCTTCATTATTTGAAGTACAGGCCAAAAATGTGTCTCACAAGATGAGCAACGTTGGTGTTTCTTCACCTCTACCTTCATTTTCATTTTCTCCAAGGCATTTATTCATCTGGGGTACTAGTTTCTCCTCATCCTTCTAGTCTTTCTCTACCTGCAAGGTAAATGCTATTCTAACACATGAGATATTAATGTGTGCTAGCAGAATACCAAGTCACAGTAGACAGAGTGCTCTGTAATCATTTCCACTTAGAGCAGACAGGAATCTGCCATCTGCCAAAGACATCAGTGCCAAGGCTTCTGTCATATTGACACTATTCCATTGACTGAAAAAGAGATACCTAAGTTAACACTTGTGTTGTAGCAAAATGAGAATTAGAATTATTATACGCAGAGCAGAACTAAAGTTATGCATTTTATAAAATGAATAATTATAGGTAATGCAGAAAAAAAGCCACAGTTACAATAGCATTGTACAAGGAACTCACAAGACATTGTCTAAAATGTAACACAAGTTTCTTGTAGTTCAAGTTTCAAGAAAATATGAATTTAAACTAGAATAGAAACATTCAAGTGGTACTTGAATAATGAGATGAGAGGTTGCTAATAGATATATGTGTATTAGATAAAACTTCAGTCTATACATCTACAAATGATGGAAGATATTTACCCAAAATAAAATTAATCTTGACATGTGTAAAGGGATGCCTTTACTGCCCATGACCACATTTGGAATGGAAAGAACATTTTCCATCTCTCACATAGTGACATTCTACAGCAGCTTTCTTCTTAGTGAAGAACACACAAAAGAAACCAACCATAACTCCATTCTAGCCAATATTTGATATGTTATTAAAAGAATTATACATTATGATTGTCCTCAAGACCATGAAACTATCTCAGTGATGCAAAAGATCATTATTAGTATTGTATTTTTATATACCAATTTTAAGATTTAACTAACACTCGTGAAACACAGAAGAAATATTTTCATGAAGATTGCAGCAAGAGAAGAAAAAGGAGAAAGATCTTTTCCATTGATAACAAAAGTGTGTGTCTGTATGAAAATAATCAGGCAACGTAATTATAAAAATATCCTCCCTAAAGCACTTGGCTGAAAATTTAATTCAAGCAACCTTCAGTGTATCACAAAAACATCTGTGAACATAAAACAAGAAAAAATAAATAATAAAAAAAATCCAGCTAGACATACTGAAAACTGCATATATATAAATATGTATACCTATATGTAAATGTACATGTATATGCACATATAAATGCATATCATAGAATTATAGAATCATTAAGGTTGGAAAGGGCCTTCAAGATCATCTGGTCCAACCACCAGTAAATGTCACCCGCTAAATCATGTCCCTAAGCACCAGGTCCAACCTTTTCTTAAACACCATCAGGGATGGTGACTCCACCACCTCCGTGAGCAAAGCATTCTAATGCCTTACTGCTCTCTCTAAGAAATGTCTCCTAATTTCCAACTTCAACATCCCCTGGCACAGCTTGAGGCCATTCCCTCGTGTCCTATCACTAGTTAGCTGTGAGAAGAGGCTGATCCACAGCTCCCCACAAATTCCTTTCAGAGAAGGGCAAGAAGGTCTCTCCAAAAGGGAAGGGCAAGAAGGTCTCCCCAGAAGAAACCTAACATAATTCCATTCAAACCAACATTTGCTATATAAATATGTATATTTATATGTATATAGTTACAAGCAATACAATATAGTTGGTATATCTATATCAGAGAAGTAATTATCCACAATAAACTGTAGAAATTTTGCTGAAACATGTTGACCTCTCTTTCATATTAATACGAATTAATAATTCATATTTCATATTAATACGAATTAATAATTAATATTCATATTAAAATAATAAATTAATTTCATATAAATTAATCTTTTCATATTAATAATAAGTAGGTTAACAAAAACAGAAATTAATTTGCTCAGAGAACTACTGTGTAAATAAATGAGACAATAATACCATTTAGGGATTGCAGAGTTATGAAAGCATTCATGGAGGAAGATGTTAAATATATCTATTCTGTTATATTGCAGCTTTGTAGGTTAGAATTTCATACTAAAAAAATAATAATAAAAGAGGTTAGCTATACAAACTTTCACTTCTGTAGTAGTTACAGATTATCACTGATGATAAAACCTTGTAAAATGTATTTTTAATGTTTTTTTTTTTTTTCATCTTTCTGCAGCATATTGATTGATTTCACACGTTATATTGAATGGGGAGCACTGTGGAAGGCATTGTATTCAAGCAATTAGTGATCTCAGGCTAGCCATGTCACCCATATAAGGCCTAGTATGGTTAGATTAAGTAAGTTAAGTACCCTAGTATGGGTAGGTTAGGTTATGGTATGGTTAATAATGGTTATTCATTGGCATGAATGACCTCTGTATATATACACTTGTATGTAACAAAGCCAGAGAACATGCTGAGATAACCTGAACATATGCTGATAAAGATCCTGGAAATATGCAGATGGGTATGCTCTGTAGAAAGAAAATTTTGACACTGCTACCTGTCAAAACAGGAAATGAAGCTTAGTTTGTTTGGGCACCACAGTATGCAAGGGAAACTAAATGTCTCCACAGACTCAAATTCTGTTTAGGGTGTTGTGGCTGTCTACTGGGCATCTGTAACAAAGTTTCATGACAGCAGGATTCCCAGCATTTGAAGGGATTTAAGATTTACTTACTAGCTATATTTTTTCCTATTTCCTATTATTAAAGTTCTATTATGCAATTGTGTTATTTTTTTTTTCCTTTTTTTTTTTTTTTTTTAAAGTGAGATCTGAAAAGAACCCAATGCATTTTTACTGAAATGTCTCCTACTTTCATATAAAGTATATATGCTATTTTTCTTGAAATATTTGTGCTTTTATTTCTTGTATGTGATATTAAATCAGACTCTTAGAGTTTTTTTCTGCAAAACGTAAGTTGCTAATGCTCTATACATGATATTCACTATTGTAATTGGAAACCTCACAGGAAATGAAGCATGAACTGCAGAACAACAATGTATTGTGAAGGAAATAATGCAAAGCTCCATGACATCTAGGTAGACCAAATTCATACGATCTTTTTCTTTCAGATGCTTTTCTTCTTTTTCAAAATCTCTACTTACTCTGTGACTGTGGTTCTTCTATACCGTAATATTTGTCCATTCTTCCAATTATCTTCCTCAGTTCTTCTCTTTCATTATCTCAGAAGGTTTTTCTTACTTCTACTCTGTTCAAACAGATAAAATCAGCATAAATTATACGTGCAATAACTGAGGCGCATGAGTGCATGTTTGATGGCTCTATTTTACCATAAGGACTCTGAGATTCTCTGCTTTGCTATTTAAATAGGGTTTTTCTCTTTTTCAGTATCAATGAAAAATGCTATTCTGATTGCCAAGTTTTGCATACCTATACCACCTTGTTTTCCCTCCATGTATTACAAATATATTAATAGTTATTCTGAACACAAGACAATGAAAATCCAGGTCTTTATTTTTCTTTCTTTTTTCTTGCTGCAAAAGTTTCATAAACAGAATGAATAATTCAGTCTTCTGTATTTTCTACATTAGCGTGAAGAAGACCTGTCTTGTAACCTCATTGAAAAATAATCAAACTAAGCCAAAACTAAAGAAGCATACCAGGATTTTCAGAGTTCATTCTCATCCCTTAAAGTTTTCTCATTACCTGAATTTCTTATTGTCAGGTTTACATTTACTTATTTATTAAACCAGAAAATTATTTAAATTATTTATTTGTCCCACTGCATGTGTAATAAGTATTAATCAGGACAGTTTCAGTGGGAAGACATTACTTCATTTCATTTTGAAAGTTTAATTAAACTGTTTCAAATTTAAAAATATTTTTTCATGTTTTCCAGCTAAGACATAAAGCATTTTTTTCAGAAAAGCCTTAAATGTATTGATTTATTATTATTATTATTATTATTATTTTCTGTTACTAAACAGGACTCTCTCCCTTTAAAGAAACTCTAGAGCTTCTACTTCATAACCTCTGACATGAGTCTGGAAAAAGGAAGCTCAGGGGTGACCTTATCACTCTCTACAGGTACCTCAAGGGAGACTGTAGCGAGGTGGGGGTTGGTCTGTTCTCCCACGTGCCTGGTGACAGGACGAGGGGGAATGGGCTTATGTTGCGCCAGGGGATTTTTAGGTTGGATGTTAGGAAGAACTTATTTACTGAAAGGGTTGTTAGACATTGGAATGGGCTGCCCAGGGAAGTGGTGGAGTCACCATCCCTGGAGGTCTTTAAAAGACGTTTAGATGTAGAGCTTAGAGACATGGTTTAGTGGGGGACTGTTAGTGTTAGGTTAGAGGTTGGACTCGATGATCTTGAGGTCTCTTCCAACCTAGAAATTCTGTGATTCTGTGAATTCTATGATTCTGTTTCTTAATAAACCACACAAGCAATTGTCTATTTGCATAATTCTAGGAAAGCAAACTAGTAAACTTTAAGGTTTCAATATTAATTTCAATGTGGTAAAAAAAAATGATATTGAATCAGTCATCACATAATGTATCATGTCTTCATGTATGCTCAAAAATCTAGATATGCTGAGCTAGAAATTCCGTAAAGGCCTGTGGCTTGACAGTAGTCACAGGCTTTACACAACATCTATCATTAAGTATCAAGTTTCACGTCCCCTCCCGCCTCCACCCCCCCCCCCCCAATAGACTAGATTTATAGAAGCTGAAATAGGGAGTTTGATTTGTGAGCTGAGAGAGTACAGTGTAGACATACAATTGAAACATAATTCAGCCTGGAGAAGAGAAAGTTTAGGGGGAATCTTATCACTGTGTACAAACACCTGAAGGCAGGGTGAAGAGAAGACAGAACTGGGCTATTTTCAGTGGTGCCCAGTGACAGGCAATGGGCACAAACTGGAACATGGGAAGTTCCCTCTAAACATCAGGAAGAACTTCTTTACTGTGTACTCCACAACCTGTGTTCTAACTTAATAGATGAGAATTGTGAAAAGTGGTGTGATCTTTATTAAGATCATTCAGTTCTCCATGCACTCATAGTCATAAGCGATTGTTTTCGCTGCTTTGGCCCCTAGTTTTCCCTCAATCATACCCAATGCCTGCCCCAGTTCTACATTATATTCTCTATTTTTCTTGCTGTATTTTAATTTTTAGAAGTTAGTATAAGAAATCTCAAGCATTTTTTTCTTTTTTTTCTGATAGCATACCAGACTATTTCATAGCATAAGATCTCCAAGCAAAATTCATGATGTTCAGTCAGTCTGCTTCTTTGAAGCCTGCTTTTATTACATTTGCTTACTTGCCCATTTTAAAGATAAAGTATTATCAACATAGTATATTAAATGTTTATTTAATATATTTAAATATATTTATTCTTTACTTTGTATTTTCCCTCTGTGTATGTTTTCAATGTCATCTAGTTGGGCTGGGTCTTCTTTTATACAATAATTTTCTGTTTGAAGTATATTCCAAGTTCAGGTACCCTTGTCACTTTTTTCCCCCCATTTGCACACTCACAAAAATGTGTGAGCTTTCTTATGTACATTTTTTTTTCTGATATGTTATTGGAACATGGGATTAGAAATTACAGAGTGACTGATTAAGAATAAATATATAGACAACACTCATTGCTTAATATGTGCTACATTTGTGATGTACTGGGCCTGTGCTGTGCTTAGGCCTCCAGATGAGAGGGGGTTCCTGGGGCTCCAAGAACCAGATAAACCTAACCCTATTGTTTGGACTGTGAGCAAGGGCTCAGAGATAAGGAAGACTGTTTATAAAGGATAAGATAAACATGCAAGGCCTCGAGATAACAGGAGCCCCTTGGAGCCCGAGAACTGGACCAAACCAACCTTATGGCCCAGACTGTGACCAAGGGCTCAGGGAGCCTGCGCAGGGAGACGAGGTTAAAAGTTCACCTCTGAGGAAGACATCTTACTTCATCCTGACGACCACCCGACGACCACCTGGATGACCATCAGAGAATACTACACAAGCACAGAACGACTGATAAGATAATTAGCATACGAAGCGGGGCTAGGTGGAGCTAGGAAATTAATATGCATAGGTGTGTTGCAAAACTTAATGCATATGTAATATTTTAGGGGATAAAAGAGAATGCAAGCGAGTGAATTGTCACACACGACTTTGGTGGGACTACCCCCCATGCTGCCCAGCGCTGAATAAACATACCTACTTTACAATCTTACTAATTGTGGAGTCAGTTTTTCGCTACTTATTATAACTAAAAGCAGCCCCTCTTCCCCACCTCCAAATTTAAGATCTTAAACAATTGAGTGGTGTGGTTTTGTCCTTATGCCCACTTCACCCATAAATTTCCCGTTTCATGACTTTCTAGTCAAAAAAGAGTACAAGAGTTGAACAGTTCACAGTGATAAAGCCCAGTAATTTGCTACTGTCAATGCTTATAAAAAGCTCATGGATTGTTACTAAGTATGCAAGCCTTCAGGAATGAGGCTTGTCAGGCCTGCTCTGTCCGAACTTTGCTTGACCTACCTGCAGCTTTGTTTTGCTTGGTTTACATGTGACAGCAATTTTCCTAATTAATCATGTGTCTAGGGCTAATTTGCTCACCTTTAAGGCAGTACAACCGTAGCTGTAATAATTGGTTACTCTGCACAGAATTAGTTATTTACAACTCTAACACAATGAAGTAGCGTAGAGTAAGACAGGCCTGGTATGACAGCAGAGACCTTAAGAAGTGGAGACACAGGATGTGATGTAGAGGAGCTCAGGCATGGGGTTATAAGACACGGGGCACAGGTGTGGCAACAGAGACACCACAGCTCTAAACAACTCACCTATCATCGGTTAAACAAGTGCAGACCTGGAGCACAATAAAATTGTTTTTTAGGGAGGTAACAAAGAAAAATAACAGAAAATAATACCTAACATTTGTAAAGGGCACTGAATATAGTGAATTTGTACGGAGCTGCAGACCGATTAATAGAAAGCAATGGTGTAAAAAAGTGTGTTAACAAATATGTCAGAATCACTTCAACTAGATCCTACAGCAAGGAAGGAGGACCCATCGATGTGAACATCTTATTCCACCCAGCAAAGGACTCCACAAGCTGACAACTCACCATCAACCCCATCATGCCTCACATCAGAAAAAAAACACCTACCTTTGGGCCCAGATGAGCATCTGGAGACTGAATGTAGTACAAAACCAAGGGGTGAATCTGAGAAGGGTGTGCACAACAACTGTAATTGCTTTTATTTTTATTTTTTTTTTATTTTTTTCCCAGCAATTATATCTAGATTAATAATGACTAGATTCTTAATATTTAATTTACACTAACAAAGAATTCTTGGCATTACTTATTTATAGGGTGCTATTACGGTTTGGCTTTAAGCAATATTTTGAGCATAACAAGTTCAAGTATACTGTAATATCATTGCATTACTCGATCAAGTCATTTTAGCAGTAAAATATATATCTGTAATCTTAAAGGATTTGAGGATACTTATGTGGTTTGATTCCAAGATCTACACAGATACTACTTGAAATCAGATAGCAAAACAAGAAACAAAACAAAACAAAATAAAACAAACAAACAAAAAGAAATGCAGGTAGTTCAGTAGAACCAGTAAAACAAAGCAAGGTTAATGGAATTATATGATACATTACACATTGTGGTGGTTTGACCGTGTTAGGCAACCAAACACCACAACCGCTCTCTCACTCCCCATCCTCAGATGAGGAGGGGAAGAAGTAAAGGAAAGAACAACTCACAGGTTGAGATAAGGATAATTTTAATAAAGAGAAAAATATATTATTAAGGAAATATTATTATTAATTAAACAATTCAACTAAAGGGAAAAAATGGAAAGGGGAAGAGGAAGGGGGAAAGGGAATAACAAAACAAAACAAGTAAGGGCTATGTGGAAGTGCAGAGGAAATAAATTACTCTCTAATTCCCACAAATAAGCGATGCTTGACCATGTCCTTGAAGCAGGGCCTTAATGCACGTAGCCCGTGTTTGGGAGGAGGACAGACGTTTTCGCAATGAGAGCCAACCCCTCCCCTCTTCTTCCTTTTTCCACCTTTTATTGCTGAGTGTGACATCATATGGTATGGTTTGGGTCAGCTGTCCTGATGATGTTTCTCACTTTTTTGCCCACCCCCTACGAGGGCTAGAGAAAGTCCTGATGCTGTGCCAGCACTTCTCAGTGGCAGACACAACACTGGTGTGATACCACTGCTGTTTTAGCTACAAGTGCAGAGTGTAGCACTGTATGGGCTGCTGCAGGGAAAGTTAACGTCCCAGCCAGACCCAGTACACATCCACGAAGAGGATGGTATTGACAGGGCAATATGTACAGCTTGGATTTTTAAAAGCATTTTCAGTATTCAATTAAGATCAGTGTGGATCACAGAATCATGGAATTTCTAGGTTGGAAGAGACCTCAAGATCGAGTCCAACCTCTGACCTAACACTAACAGTCCTCCACTAAACCATATCGCTAAGCTCTACATCTAAACGTCTTTTAAAGACCTCCAGGGATGGTGACTCCAACACTTCCCTGGGCAGCCTGTTCCAATGTTTACTCTTTCGGTAAAGAAGTTCTTCCTAGCATCCAACCTAAAACTCCCCTGGTGTAACTTTGGCCCTTTCCCCCTCATCCTGTCACCAGGCACATGGGAGAACAGACCAACCCCCACCTCGCTACAGCCTCCTTTAAAGTACCTGTAGAGTGCAATAAGGTCGATATGAATTATATGAATATAATATCAGATGTTATAAGATATTGAAGCCACAAATATTTTTGAAGATAAATTTTAAAGAAAGTATATTTTGATGGGAAAAAAAGTTTGGATTAAATTAACTATGTTACAGCCTCAATTTGGGGTTCTACAATGTGCTACTTACTAAATGACAGTGAAATAGTATTTTATGATTTTTATCAAATAAAAAATTATACAATTTGTAATAAAGGTATTTCATTTATAGTAGTATAAGAATATTGAAGAACAGTTCACACTGTTCCTTTCATATGTATTTTTTGGTGTGCCCGAAAATTCTGGATATTGTGAACCCAGTGATGTACTCTGTTCAATGTACAGAGTCGCTATAAATACTCCAAAAGGTAGAATTTATTTCCATTGTATATGAATATTATAGCATTATAGCACTATATGCTATATAGCATATATAACATTACCTGTAACGATGATAAGTCCCCTTGACTAAAAATAATAGCTGTAAAGTTTTCTCTATATTATTTGCAATATGTAATTTATACAGTTTTGTTTTTTTTTTTCTCAGTTCTCAGTATTCAGTAGGTTGTAAGTATCCTTCAACTCACTTCAGAGCATCAGAGCAACAGAACTTTAAAACATAACAATTATTTTTTAATGCAAATATATCTCCATAAAATAATTTTAAAACAACTCCTTATTGTTTCTCTGTGGTAACTAGTGGATTTAATAAATAATTGTCATATTTTAAGGACAAAAAACAAAACAAAACAAAACACGATAACAGTATCGGATGCTAACATGTAAATTAATGGGGATGAAAACTGTAACAGGAATGCAAAAACTGTATGTACAGTCCAAATAGTAATTTATTTCATTTTTTTTAGTTTTGCGCATATATCTTAATCTCCATGTCCATGATGAATAGGAAAAGAAATAATGGGTTTAAGTGCAGCAAGGGAGATTCCAGTTTGCCATTAAGAAAACTTTTGTTTGCAAAACTTAGTTTGCTCAGCCTCCAGTCTCCAAAACTGAAGGCCTTTCAAGCCTAAAAATATACCAGACAAGCACAAAATAGGTAGGCCTGATCACACTGTGAAGAAGAAGTGGACACTCTTCAGATCTCTCCCAGCTGAACTGCGTAATTCTGTGTCATTTACCTTTGATCTGCTCTGCACCAGTCTGGGAATGCCAGTTTCATGGGACAGCTGAAGCTCACTCTGTAAGAAATGTTGTTTCTTTGTCCGTTTGCTATTTAACTTCAGGCTGTTTTGGACTAAAAGCAAATTTTAAAAAGCTTCCCATGAAGTTCAAGCCTAACTATTGAGACAGACCTAGTGAAATTCTTACATCTGACACCTTCAAAGGCAGTGGCATCCCACAATAGCATTGCTTTTGGGGATCAGAAACACTTCAGAAATCTTCCCAAGCCCACAGCTGCCTGGAGACTATTTTTTTCAGCAGTGACCCAATTGAGAGCTTGTTTCTATTTAGGAAATTGAGGGACAGTATGACAGGAAATCAAGAAGTTTATAATTAACAGAGGGTCATTTTAGCCACAAAAAAAAAAAAAAAAAAAAAAAAAAAGACAAAGCAAAGCAAAACAACAGCAAATTTTCAGTATTAAAGAAGCAGCCAGTGGAGTTACAGTCTTTCAAATAAAACAGCAAAATACAACTACTTCAAGTATAAAATTATCCTGTGTTTTGTTCTGTGGGTTAATCATGATCTTAGGTCTAGAAGCTCACCCCACAGAAACTCACCCTCGTGTTTTCAGTCAGAAGAAATCAAATCTTCAACATCCTTCAAATACTATAGAAACTTTTTTTTTTCTTTTTTTTTTTTTTCAGATGCAAGGTGCCACCATAGTATTTCACATGTAAATTTTCTTTTTATGTATTTTTTCCCTGCTGGTTTGTTTGTATAATTCTTGGTACTAATGTGTTTGCTGTGACATTTGAATGGTTCTGCCACACAACATTTTGACAGGGTATGCTAAAATAGAGATTACAAAAAGAAACCCCTGAGAAATCCACACAAAAAGACTTAGTTAAGGTGAAGGTTTTACTTTGGTTCACTTCACTTGGACAAAATAAATTGAAAGACTGCTATATTGGTAAAATATATGTCTCAGACTTCACGAAAGTGATGAAAGTGTACAGATGGTAAGCATTGATGTATTAAAGTTCATATAGTTTTCAGGCATGCTTCTTTCTCTCTAACCAGTTTATGTTTTCAAAGAGGTAGGATTTGTAAACTGATTATATTTGTGTATATACATAGATATATGTAAATACATAGATGTATAGCAAATGATTTTATTTTTTAAGAAAAGAATAATACAATGTCTTTTTAAGGTTGATGATGAGTCATGTCTAATGATGGCAATCATGCAGTGAATATTAGGGATAGAATGCTATTAAAAACCTGTATCAAAGAATGCAGTGGTGAAAGTGGTTTTTATATTCTTTATTTTTGGATTTTTGGCTTCTAGTGGTGGGAATAGAGCAAATATTGCTCTGATCCTGTGTAAAATGGACAGAGAATGAATTGTAAGGAATAGAATGAGAAGCCTGCTGGGCTTCTCCATTATACCATTATACCTGGGCATTATACCATTTCAGTCAGAACAAACAGGGTGTTCAGAAACCAGTAAGGAAATTAATTCACTGTAAGCAATTATTGTATTAGGAGAAGAGGGGATAAAGAAGGTTCAAGATCCACATAAATTACATTGTCTGTGGTATAGAACTATCCTCCCCTTTGTCTTAATCCAGACAGTCAGTATTCATGACTCATGACACTAACAAGAATGCATATAAAATGCTTGCCAAAGTAAACAAGGATGAACCTAGATTTAATAGATTATTGTTTCACCACATTTGAATGCCTTCGTATGTATAGAAAGGCGTAAACTTCAAGCCTAACTAATTAATTATTCAGTAGTTAACTGTATTCAAGTTGCATAGAAATTAAAAGAAAAAAAGGTGTACTTTTTGTTATCTCAAGCTGGTTCCTGATACATGGAAAAGAGCAAAAAATGAAAGGAGAAGGTTGAGTTATACAAGGCATAGTATAAGGTCTTCTGCGTAACTCATGAAAGGGAAAAGGGAATGCAGCAAAACCCAAGGTATTGCAATAGTGAAAATGGTCCTGTAAAGTTGCCAGTCATTTCCTGCCAAACAGCAGAAATATTATAAGGTAGAGGGTATAGCTAAGCATATCATTAGCATGCTAACAAGGACAATGAGATTTTTAATGACATACTTATGCTTCTTATCTCAGTATTCCATTTTCTACAAAACTATGATTTCAAGATGAGAGCTTTTTTGTTTGTTTTTGACATTTACGCTTAAAAGTCTGATTACATCAGAAAGCTACAGTATCTGTTTCTCAAATGAAAATGCAAAGCTGTTTAACTGTGCAAGTAAAATAAAAAGACTATGAATGGCCACCCCTTGTCTCTGAAAAGAGAAAACTACAAAAGAACATAGTGATTGGTAATAGTGTAAACGGTATCTTTCAGGAAAATATATATATACATATATATATAATATTTTATATATACTATGTATATAAAACATATATTATGTATATATGTATATTGTATATACATATATAAAGTAATATATACATAATATATATAGAGAGAGAGAATATATATATATATTTTTTTTTTCTGTGTTTTACTCTTTTGACTTTTATCTCACCACCAAGCAGAAGTCCTATGATTGGTAGTTGTGGCAGTATTTCTTTTGAAAAGAAAATTATATCTATAAAAACTTCAACTGACTATCACTGGTGTGTGGAAAGAATCTTTTTGCTCTGTGGAGAAAATTAAAAAGTATATGCATAAAGATATGTCAGATAGTGTTCAAAAAGAAGTATTGATGTCTAGCTGGTAATGTAGTGTTGCAGTCTACTTGTTATTATGACAGGGGTTCTTTTTTAGTCAGTATTACATGTGAAGAATTATTTCAAATCACATGCTAATTAGTGGGTGGGATTAAAGGTGAATATAATTGACAAATTCCCAAATGGTCTGACAGGTTTGGTTATACTTGATAAACTATGTTAAACTAGTAAAACTTGATAAACTATTATAAACTAGTAAAATGTGTTTTATTATTTTGTTTAACACGGATGTCACCTATTATGCACCCATGTTTGGCAATTCACTACAAGTTTATTTGTATCACTGATTCTTCAAAAATTAGAGGGTACATTTTTGGCAGCAGTACTGTTTATATGAATGTTCTCTGAAGGATAATTAATGCTGGAAATGGCAATGACAGCATTATTCATTCTGGGCCTGGTTCCATCACTTTTCTTCCTACAGAGCTGATGCCTGAGAGAAGCCCCAATAAATCAGTGAAGTCATTCATACATAACACAGTATTCACCTTCAATGAGAATGGAAAAATCAAGTCCATTCCTGTCAAAATCCCTTACAGCTTTTGGGATTTCACCCTTATATTTTGATTACTTGTTTAATAGTGGCATTCTGCTGAGTATCAGTGGCATTTCTGTTGAGTATTATATCAAAATATTCATAGTATAGTCAAGTGTAAATTCATAGTATAGTAAATCTCCATTAATGTGACAGAATAGAAATACTGAAGCTACTTCTTGACTTTCTTATCAGAGAGCAATTTCAGCAGCACAAAGGAAGACATTGTGAAGCATGTTCTTTTCAGTTTCTTTGAAATGCTTGCATCTTATTCGGAGTCTCTCCAAGAAAATCACATTCAAGGAAAAGCAAGGAAAAAGCAACAACTGTCTACTGTGTTCCTATTAGCATATCATCATCGGTAAGTAGAAGTGCAAAGGGCACAAACAATTCTGAATGGAAGTAGAAAAGATAAACGGCTGAATACTTCTAAAAATTACAATAGTCTTTCTATTTTTTCTTTTAAAAACAAAATAAGTATATATTTTTTTTCTTAATCTAAAGGATCAGCTAAAGGAATGAGAAAATAAAGTTTCTGTCTTGATGGTATTCTTAAATCTTGCAAATCTAACACATTATCACGAAGCATTGGGTAACAAGGGCCACTTTTGGGTCTCAGCATATCTTGGCATATCTACTGAAGTGTGCTAGCTGAAAACCTTTTTTTTTTTTTTTTTTTTTTTTTCTTTTTAATAGCAATCATATCACAGAATTATAGAATGGCTTGGGTTGGAAGGGACTTTAAAGATCATCTAGTTCCAACCCCCTGCCATCAGCAGGGATTCCACCCACTAGATCAGGTTGACCAAGGCTCCTTACAACCTAGCCTTGAACAGCTCCAGGGCTGGGGCATCCACAACTTCTCTGGACAACCTGTTCCAGTGCCTCACCACCCTCTGAGTAAAGAATTTCCTCCTAATCTCAAATCTAAATCTCCCCTCTTTTAGTTTAAAACCATTCTCCCTTGTCCTGTCTGATTGACACAGTCAATCCTGTCTGATTGACACATCTGATTGAGCACAGAGTTGCTTTCCATCTTTTTTTATAAGTACCTGTTAAGTACCGCAATGAGGTTTCCCCTTGAGCCTTTTCTTCTTCAGTATGAAAATCCCCAGCTCTCTTAGCCTTTCTTCATAGGAGAGGTGCTCCAGCCCTCTGATCAGCTTTGTGGCCTTCCACTTCTTTCAAGTGCTGGGGGCTGCAGAGCTCAATGCAGTACTCAAAGGACTCCAAATACACATTTTGAAAAAAGAGAATCTGTGCACTGAACAGGGAATACTAGAATTGGAAAAGTTATTTGCAATGTGAAATCAAAGACAGAAGAAAATTATGTAAGCTATATATTTTGAATGACATTTTGTATTTGTGTGTGTATATGCACATATATATCTTCACATATACATATATACATCTAAATAATGATAAAATCCCCACTCCCTAGTTTTTAAACTAGTCTGCAAATTTAGCTCTTTTTATATAACGTTCTAGTAGGCATCTTTACTATATCACTGTTATTATCCATATCTGCTAAACCTTTTCAGGATCTGGTGATAATGGTTAGTATAGTGTTGGTTTTCTCCACTAAGTCTTCCTCTGAACTACTATGCAGAAGCACCTGAGTGGTAAAACTTCAGCAACTCATGAAGCATCAGTGAATTCAATTTAATGTTAGTAGGGCAGATTGACCGAGAACTTGTTTATTTCCAGTCTTTTCCAGCTCTTCTAGAACTGCTCCAAATATGAGTCTGTACCACGGGGTCCATCTCCAAGGTGCAAACTGCTCCTGCACGGGTCTCCCAAGGGCAGCAGACCCCCCTGGACCGCCCGCTCCTGTGTGGGCTCCTCTCTATGGGCTGCAGCTCCGGCCCAGGGTCTACTCCTGTGGGGGCTCTCCATGGGCCGCAGCCTCCTCCAGGCCACATCCACCTGCTCCACCGGGGGCTCCTCCACGGGCTGCAGCATGGAGATCTGCTCCATGTGGGACCCAGGGGCTGCAGGGGTCAGCCTACTCCACTAGGGGCCTCTCCACAGGCCAGAGGGGAACCTCTGCTGCGTGCCTGGTGCACCTCCTGCCCTCCTTCTGCAGTGACCTTGGCGTCTGTAGGGCTGCTTCTCCCTGTGTTTTCTTACTCCTTTCTCCCAGCAGCTGTTACGCAGCAGTTTTTCTCCCTTTCTTAAATATGCTCTCAGAGAGGCACAACCAGTGTTGCTCATTGGTTCAGTCTTGGCCAGTGGCAGGCCCCTTTTGGAATCAGCTGGTAATCGGCTGTTCTCTCTAACATGGGGCAGCTTCAGGATTCCTCACTGAGGCCACCCCTGTAGCCCCCACCCACTATCAAAACCCTGCCACATAAACCCAGTACAAATGTGAGTTTTTCCTACATGTTCCTACTGCCCACATGTATAGTTCCTTACAAAAGTCCTCTTTGTGGCAAAAGAATTTCAGTACTCAAAAATCAGGAGGGAAGGTATTATCACCTATTGATCCACTTTCAAATTCTTTCCCAATTTCTTGGGTAAGTTCAGCTACTTTTTGTTATAAATTAGACCACACAATTTTCTGGTCTATTGAAATTATTTTATTAATCAAGTAAGCAGACAGAAGCAAAACAGTGCTGGGTGGCTGGGGAGTCTCCGCTCTGCAACAGCACGCAACTTCCCTTTCCAGGGTTGCTGTTTTATAGCAGGCGAGTTCCGGCTTATCGGGACTTGTTGAACTGGCTGAAGCTGCGCAGTCTATTGTTGAGAGGGGGGGTGTTGATGTTCCTCTGCTGGTGATCACGCGTTGTGCTCGTGTTCAGGTGGGGGGCTTGTGATAAGAGATTTCACAGAGTCTGGCTTCACTCAAGGATGTTTACCCAACACCCCCTACTGCTATCTGCTTGCTTAATCCTCCCCCATACCAAAGCCATTAAATTGTGCAAACTTATCCCCTCAGCAGATCCTCCAAATTCCTCAAAAACAATGAACAAACCCTCACTAATTTATCACACTTTTAACAGGATGCTTAATGCTTAATGTGTGTACTAGTGATACTAAGTAAACTGTTAAATTGAGGGCTGAAAATTTAAACTAAAGATCTCTGTAAAATTACATTCCTGCAGTACTTCAATAACAGAAGAAAGCAGAAAGATCCTTTTCCAGGAATTCTGCTTTTGTGATTTCTGGGTAAAAGACTTCTCTGGTTTAACCCTGGCAGGCACCTAAGTACTACACAGCCACTTGCTTGCTCTCCCCAGGTGGGATGGGGGAGAGACCTGGAAAGATAAAAGTCCAAGAACTCATAGGTTGATCTACAGGCAGTTTACTAGGTATAACAAAAGCTGTGCATGGAAGTGAAGTAGAACAACAAATTCATTCTCTGCTTCCTATTGGCATGCAGATGTTCAGCCATTTCCAGGAAAGTGGGGCTCATCATGACTCGAATGTCAAACAGCATCACACCAAATATCCCTCCACATTCACCCATCTTATACTGCTAAGCATGTGGTCACATGGTCTGGAATACCCCTTTGGGTCAACTGTCTTGACCGTGTCCCCTCCCAGCTTTTTGTGCACCCCCGGTCTCCTCACTGACAGGGTATCACAAGTAGGAAAGTGCGTGACTCTGTGCAAGCATTGCTCAGAAACAACTAAAATAGCAGTGTATTATCACCACGATTTTAATCTAAAATCCCAAACACAGCATCATACGAGATTCTACAAAGGAAATTATCACAGCCAAAACCATGACAATAACTTATCCATATGAGAAATTCTATTTCTATTCTCCCCCACAACCTTTTATTGATATATAAGAATGGATAGCTACCACAGTTTCTTCTAGACCTTAGGACATAGGGTTCATGTGAACAGTAAGTGCTCAGAATTGAAAGTGACTGAGAATATCACATCCTTCTTAATATTAACATATTCTTATCAAATAGCTTATCTGCTTCTGATACAACCACAGACAGGCAGAAGTCTTATAGATGTTGACAAGAGAAGACAAGTATAACTTAATTGAAAAGCTTGGAAGAAGTCAGAGTCACGCTTTTAAGACTGGACCATCCCTCATTATTTGATCCAAAGAAAACTAATTGGCTATAGAGATAATAATTTATGTTAGCAGCTTAATTCTGCTATTTCAGCAATGACTTCTCATCATTTGTGATCTCCTATTTCTGACATCCAACACAGGGTTTCCACATAAGGCACATGACAAATGACTTCCTAGACAGGCAGCTAACTTTCAAGTGGGATATCACAGAGTGAATTTAACGTCATTAGACACCTCTGAAGAAGCAAGTGAATTATCCTAAGATTTCTGTATCAGAATAATAATACATAATAATAATACATAATAGATAATGGTAATACATAATAATCAGAATAATAATACATTTTGCAATAGCATTTCTTCTTAGGGGTTGTAAAGGGAGTCTGTGGTGATTAGCTCAAGGTTGTTTTGTAGATGTCTACATCTGGTTGATAAATTGCTATGAAGGGATAAGACTATAATTAACTTGTAATGAAAGCATAAAATGAAGAAGGAATAAAAAGAAGGAAACATACAGATTTGAGTGTGGAAGAAATGTGACAGTAAAACATGTAGGTGTCTTTAGGTTTGTTGGGTGTCTAAGCACTCTATATAATTTAAGATCTGTTTCATAAAGTCAGTGGAGTCCAGAAAGTCATCTAAATGCTTTATTTCACTTTGAAGTATACACCTAAGATGTTACTCAGTTTTCTAAATATCTTCACCTAGAGCTGTTTAACTATCATTCCAGGTATCTGTATAGATCTGACATATAATACAGATCTTACAGGAGAAGGATACTGACATATGGAGCTAGGGTTGAAGGCCAGAAGGAATATCCCCTATGTCAAAATTATGACACTGAATTCTTACGTTTACCTAATTTAATTCTTTCCACAGACTACACTTGCAGGTATAGAATTCTGCTAGGAGCATTACCCTGGGATAGTCATAATTCACCACTTAATTCTCATCAAATAGAACTCATTTATGTCTATATGACACTACAAGGATCTGATGAAACACTGTGTAGTATATTCATATGAGGTGAAGAGCATGTTAAATTAACGTCTACATGCTACTATAACTTTTATGTTAGCATTTTTACATTGACAAATAACTCTTAAATGCATTGGCTAGTAATGGTCAAAAATATACAACTTAATTCCTCAGTTAACAAAGCTTAACATAGGTGCTCCACATAGCTGCATATTGTTCTTGATACCAGCTACTGACAACAATTGCCATTAGCATGATTCAAAGATTCATTAAAGCTTTAATAACATTAAAGCAAAATAACATGTTAATAATAATAATACCTAAAAGTCATCTTGAACTGGATTATGCAAAACCTGAAAAAGGTCTTTCAGTTGTTCTGGAAGGTCAGGTCCCTTGCACCTGTCCCTACCCCCTACCCTACTCCCCCCACCCCAGCAGACAGCTATTCTAGCCATCCTGAACTGAACAAAGTGAACAAACTTCTGCTCCTTGACCAGTCTTACTGCTCATTCTCCCTTCCTCCTCACTCTGAAATTAATTTAAGCAGTGTTTGAAGTTAATGAAGAATCAATATCCCTATCTCTTCAGTAACTCTATTCTGTCAGGAAAGGACTATAAGCTTATAGGTATCAATTCTCCCTGCTTCCCAGACACTGAGTTTTCACACTTAATAGCTTAAATACACTAAATTATAAGCAACTGATATAAATAATTTACAGCTTCCACACAGACAGTGAAACAAAGTTTTACAATAACGTTATATTAGAGTGCAATGGGAATTAAATAATAATAATAACAATACACGATGACAGGGAAAACACTGGCCTCAAAAGTAAATTAAACACAACAATTTTTAATTATTTATTTTTATGCCCAAAAATTGATCTTAAGTGTTGTGGTTTAACCCGGCCGGCAGCTAAACACCACACAGCCGTTCGCTCACCCTCCCCCCTC
>CM021731.1:158487099-158525540 GCA_011075105.1 Heteronetta atricapilla
TGCCTGGTGACAGGACGAGGGGGAATGGGCTTAAGTTGCGCCAGGGGAGTTTTAGGTTGGATGTTAGGAAGAACTTCTTTACCGAAAGGGTTGTTAGACATTGGAACGGGCTGCCCAGGGAAGTGGTGGAGTGACCATCCCTGGAGGTCTTTAAAAGACGTTTAGATGTAGAGCTTAGGGATATGGTTTAGTGGGGACTGTTAGTGTTAGGTCAGAGGTTGGACTCGATGATCTTGAGGTCTCTTCCAACCTAGAAATTCTGTGATTCTGTGTGATTCTGTGACCTGAATGCTAAACTGCACCAGCTATACTAAAAGACTGCTCATTATTAAGCAAGCTTACAGTGAGTGTTCAGGGATACCTTACTATGATTAGTGTAGGCACTATGTAGATAGAATTTCTGATGTACCTCTTCTCTACTAGATGCCATGTTTTGATGGTATATAGCATTTGGAAAATCATTTTCTAGATTGTATGCAAATTTATCCCGAGCCTCTCCTGCTATATTGTTTATGTAGTTATCAACTGTGTGTCACTAACATATGCATTTTTAATTTCAAAGCAAACTAGCCATGATGTCAAAAGCATGCAGATGCACTGCTGAGAAGTACTGTTATAAACAGCATATGGAAAATAGCCAGTTTCTAAGAATTGTCAGAATTCCAAAATACCTGTTTTTCATAATGAAATATTTCATAGCTATGGAAAGAATACTGCTAACCCAGACATTATTGTAATCTACATGGACAGAAGCACACACGTGCATGCTTGTCCTGTTTAAGCTTCTGGGTGGATGGCTATGAGAGGTCTTTCTTTGGGCGGGCATGTTTGCGTACTGAGCTATTATAGCCAGCATTTCAACACCTCTATATAACCATGTACTTTTAGACAGATCCTTTGTATTGCTGAAGTCTGCAACTATAAAATTGACTAGCTTGGACCATGAGCTTACATATTGCTCTAGCTAAAGAATGACATAACTACGTAACTGAAAGTAGTGAACTCAAAGGACACAGACAGATTAAACCCTGTAATTTAATCTGTAATTACTACACTGGAAAAGTTTGGACTGAAATTGCTTTTCTGGGAACAGCTAATTTTTTTTTTTTTTTTTTTTTTTTTTCCTGATAAGTACATACGGTAAAAATTGTAAGCCTTGTCCACACTCCTGTTATGGCCATTTGACTGAAAATAGAATTAAAAGTTCTACAGAATCTACCAATCCCCATCAGATACATACTTAGAATATTTTTAAGGTTAAGGAAAAGGAAAGGGAGAACCACTTCATTTTATCCTTTTATTCAACTAAGCAAGACATATACTCAGCTACCTTATTTGGAACAGAAGGCTCAGTCTCACAATAAATTATTCTAAATCTGTTACTGAATACACGCAAAAACATAAATATTGTTTTGGTTCACATATCCCAATCGTCCACCCATCCTCCTTCAGTAACAGAGGAACTAACGGGAGACAAGCACCAGCACGTGCCAAGACCCCATGGATCCCCTCAGAAGCCACGCCCCTCATCTGTTCATGTGCTCTGCCATAATTGGCTGACCAGGTCAGCTGCTCTACCCCGTTAGCCCTGAACAAGAAGTCCCTTCCCTCTGCTTGGGAGCTGCCATTTTGTTTCAGCCACTTTATGGCAGGAAACAGTCATTTCAGTAAACATGACAACCCACGTGTTTCCATACTCTTCAGGGACTGTCTGATAGCCATTTTTTGATGCCATCATACCCATATGTACTCAGGCAATCCTGTGATTGGCTGGTAGGACCAGCCACACCAACCAGTGTAGCCACAATTACTTTGGAAAAGGAAGCACCCTCTCACTGTCTACTTGGAGGCTGCCACTTTAGATAGAATTATTAGATATAAACCCATCCTTATTGGCTATACACAGAATCTAAGTACTGCTGCATGCATCTAATTTTTTATAGAAAAGGATGCCCAAAGTTAGGGTTACTGGGTCACAGTCACCGTTTTTGGTTTGTTTTAATTTACCTTTAAAATTATTATCAAAAGCATGTGGAAGTTTGGAAATTAATTCATCTTGTAGCTATTACTATTGAAGCCAAGTGAAGTTTCTTCACAGGTCATTTTCCTCATGCTTTATATTTTTCTGTCAATAAGAGCAAAAGATAAAATTACATTTTTTTTCCCAGTCGAACTGATGAGATTGCTCTCAGAATCTCTTCCATATCAGTCACCTAAGTCTATTAGTGAATAACACGTCTTCAGAGAGTGGAGCACTCTAATAGCATGTAATAATCTTAAATAGATTATCACTGAATCTTCAATTCCTAAAACACATCTTCTTACTTTCCTCTTGTAAACATTTCATAAATCTTACCAGACATAACCTGGGAATATCATACTACTGTGATGAGAAAGTCTGGGAAATTCCTGAAGAATGTTGAAGATAATTTTCCTGAAGATAATTGCCTTTTCTTCAAGTCCTCTCCAGAATCTGGCTATTTCTACTATGTCATCAGCAAGTATATGTTGTGTGTTATTTCAAAAACATTTGGGCATACCCTAAAATGAAAAAAAATGTGTTATGGCCTCATGTAACCACTGAGATTTTTTTTTGGGGGGGTGGGGGGGACACGACACTGTCTGTTTTATTGTGCTTTTTATTTTTTTTTTCTTTTTTTTTCTCCCCAATATTTTTTAATATCTTTTATGTGTTTACAAGCACAAACCATATCTAATCTTAGACAGTTTATTTCTAGCCATATACAAATGTCATATGTATTCAGAGTTTTCCTCTGAAGGAGAAGTAAACTTGTGTGAAACCTAGAATTTGAGTTTCTGGTCACATTTCTATTTTATGGAAACTAATTAACATGCCAAAGGAGGAGGAAAGGATAAATTATATTATACAAATGATAAACTTGTACTGTCATTGAAAGCTAAATGTGGTCATCATAAATTGTTGCATTTCTGATCTTGCAAACATCATCAAATTTAAAGTGCAATTGTTTTAACACTATTTTTTTTTTACAAAAGTAAGTCAAAGTCTCTGAAAGGAATTTCAATATCGTGATATTTGATGCTTTCACTTAATCAGACAGCTTACAGAGCTATTTGTTATTAATGATTTTTTATTATTATTATTATTTTAATCATTTCCTATAAATATATGAATGTAATCACATTCACATGTAAAAATATCAAGTCTTGATTATTTTCCAGTGTTTACCCTGCTGATTTTGAAATATATCAAAAGATTAATTCATATATAGTAAAATCACCTTTTATTTTCAAATACATAATTCAACATTTGCAAGTGGTTAATGTGTATAAATAAGTTGTAAGACATACAACTCGGGGTGTAGATATACTTCTACATTCATTCAAACACATGTTCACAATGTGTTTGAGTGTAAAAATATAGACATATTTATATATTTATATGCTACATAAAAACAACTGTGCACACATATTCACTCATACACCAGAGGGATGCAAAAAACCTTTTTGTATTTCAGTTATAGTCTTTAATAACATTAAGCTAAATATCTTTTTATTTGTTGATAAGGGATTTTACCCGTTTTTTTCTTTAACATTTTGAAATACAAGCCTGAGCTATGCTCTAAAATCATCATAATGCTTGGAAAGAAGAACAAGTGAAACGGAGCATTAGTACGCGTTTCATGCCTTCAAGACCGACTCACTGAAAGAGACATCAACCTCTGTTATTATAAAATTGGACATTCCCAACTTTTATGATTTTTTTTTTTTAATTATTCTTATTTTTCAGTGAGCTCCTTATACTTTTACAGAAGGATGTTCTAAAATCACTGACCATAACCTTTGCTGACAACATAATTATTACATTAATGACTACAGAAACTTAAATCACTTCAGAATTTGTCTCTAAACAACATTGGGACTGACAGTGGCGAAACTCACTTAAAATTAATCAATAATAATATTTATATTTTTCATACCATATATTTTCTTAGAACTTCCAGAACACTCAGAGCTCTACAACTCCCAGATTTTGGACTTTATTGGCACTTAACTTTGAATAAAGTCAGATTTTATGGTGGAATTTGTAGTTGGATGTTGACATCACATGCCAATAAGAAAGACTGCTAAGAAGGAAGAGGAGGTAGTATTTTTCTCAATGGAAGTGTTAGCAAACAAGTATTGCACGAGACTGAAAGAATGTTGAAGTAAGGGGATGATGATTATAGATCAGAGAACAGAAAAAAAGGGAAATGGGAAGCCTTGGGGGGTGGGGAGTGGGCATAAATTCATTTTGGGAATTGCTAAAAGCAAAATTGCTGATCTGATCTAGAGCCAAGAAGCAAACTGTCTTGCAAACCAGGATGCTTATATTTTACACAAAGCTGTAAAAGAGCACTTGAAAAGAAACAAGGTGATTATGGCAGATGTGGTTGAACAATGGCAGGCAGACTTGGCAAATGTTCAACAGTTCTCCAAATACAATGATAGAGTTACCCCATCACCAAGAGTTTTTACAATAATGATATGTAGGTGGGAACAAAACACAGCTCTGTAATACTTTGTAGGAGAGTACTGACTTAATCTAAAAATTTTGCAGTGGTCATATAGTTTCCACTAATAGTGAGGGGACATAAAGAGTCAAGAATGCTGACTCTTATGATTAGCTTCAAGATGAAGCTAATCATAATCACCACATGCAAACAGATGGGGTAAATAATAATGAATTTGCTTTACACTTTAGAGACCTGGATGCAGCACTCCAAGAGGGGCCTCACAAGGGCGGGAGGGGGGGGGGGGGGGGGGGCGGCGGCAGAATCACCTCCCTTGACCTGTTGAGCACTCCTCTGTTAATGCGGCCCAGAATGCAGTTGGCTTTCAGGGCTGCAAGCGTACACTGCTGGCTCATACTGAACTTTTCATTCAACAATAACCCCAGTCATCTGCAGCATTGCTCTCAATGAGTTATTTTCCAAGTCTGTACTGATATTTGAGATTGCCCCAGCCCAGCTGCAGCACCTTGCTTGCACTGTTGAAACTCATTGGGTTCACATGGGCCCACTTCTCAAGATTTTTCCAGGTCCCTTTGGATGGCATCCCTTCCTTCTGTTGTATCAGCTGCACCACTCAGCTTGGTGTCATCTGCAGATTTGCTGAGGGTGCACTGAATCCCACTGTCCATGTCATTGATAAAGGTGTTAAACAGCACTGGTCCTAAGACAGACCCCTGAGGGACACCATTCATCATTGGCCTCCACCTGGACATAGAGACATTGACCACCACTCTCTGGTTGTGGCCATCCAGACAATTCCTTATCCACTGAATGGTCCACCCATCAAATCCACCTGTCTCCATTTCAGAGACCAGGATGACATGTGTCAGAAGCCTTGCAGACATCCATGTAGATGACATTGGTCAGTTTTCCCTTGTTAACTGATGCAGTCACTCCATTACAGAAGGCCAACAGATTGGTCAGGCATGGTTTGCCCGTGGTGAAGCCATGCTGGCTGTCTCCGATCACCTCCTTGTCTTGCATGTGCCTTTATATTGCTTCCAGGAGGATCTTTCCATGATCTTGCTAAGCACAGAGGTTAGGCTCACTAGTTTGTAGTTTGTAGTTCCCCTGTTCCTCCTTTCTATGTTTTTAAAAAAGGGAGTGATGTTTCCCTTTTTCTAGTCACCAAGGAATTTGCTGACTGACAGGACTTTTCAAATAGAATGGAGAGAAGCTTGACAACTATATTAGGCAGTTCCTGCATGACCCTGAGATGCATTTCATGCCCCATAGACTTGTACCTGTTCAGTTTGATCAGGTAGTCTCAAAACCTGCTCTTTGGCTACAGTGGAAGGGACTCTGTTCCCCTAGCCCCTGCCTAGAAGTTCAGGGATTTGAGAGACATGGGAAGCCTGACTGAGAGTGAAGACTGAGGCAAAGAAGTTGTTGAGTACTTCAGCCTTCTCCATATCTGTCATTACCAGTTCACCCTTCTCATCCATCAGACGGGGTACGCTCTCCTTAGCCTTTCTTTTCTGAGCTATGTAACTACAGAATCCCTTCCTATTATTCTTTCCATCCCTTGTCAAGCTCAGTTCCATCTGTGCCTTGGCTGTCCTTATTCCATCCCTGAACATCCAGACAGCATCCCGGCACTCTTCCCAGGCCACATGGAAGGGAATCCACTGTCTGTGCATTTCCTTCTTGCACCTGAGTTTGCCCAGCAGGTCCTTGCTCAGACATTCCAGTTGTCTGCCCTTCCTGCCTGTTTTTTTTACACCAGGGGGTGGATAGTTCTTGCACTCTAAGAAATGCATCCTTAAAGAATTGCCAGCTCTGTTAAGCTGCTTTGCCACTAAGGACAGGAGAATCAGAGGGATCTTGGACAAATAACCAGGACAAGATCTTTACACACCTGGAAGTTCACTTCTCTAAAGGGTCTTGAATATTGTTCTGGAGAAAGCTGGTTAGAGCTGTTCAAAATAGGATCAAAAGGCATTCAGTGCTGAATTTTTATTCTTGGCCATCTTTCATTAGAAATAGAGTTAGTAAGTACCCTGTGTTTAAAGTAGCTTGAATGGATCCCACAACATGAGTTTAGAAGTGAAATACCTTGTTATTTACCCTGTAAGAAGATACAGCTTCCAAATCAATCCCTGTTTTTAAAGAAACAATTTTCTGAAAATTTAAAGTGTTTGCGAATATAGTTTTAAGCACAGCTGTTCTGTATATTTAAATTTCCCTTTGCTGGGTTTTTCTTTGGGCAAACTGTAAAATTTTAATTTAGTGGCAAAATAACCTAAAAAGCTATGTTGGGAATGAACACAGTTTAGGATAGACTGTAATATTGATGCCCCTTAGAAGAGGTATTGAACAGCTGCATAATTACGTTAGAAATAGTTGGAAGAGTGCACCACACACATCCCATTTGCTAGAATTGATTTGGAGTTTGTAAATTTACTCATACACCCCTCCATACACCCGCAAGATCAAGCTTAATGTGCATGCATGTGTGTGCAGGTCTTCTGCAGTGCAACATATCAGTACAGATTGTTTCACTAGTGAATAACATCTGTGCTACAGGAGGAGACATGGAAAATAAGGAAGTATGCCATTTCAAGTATCTGTTGTTGTGTTTAATGTTTTTAGGAAACTTAACCCAGAGAAAAAAATCAATATTCAAGAGTCCCTGAACTCTCCAGAACAGCCCAAATGTAACCCATTCACTTATGCAGCGGGTAAACAGTTTTAGCATGGTTTAGTAAAGCGTACTACGATTTTTAACCTTGGTGTGTAATAAGCATGAAAAATTTTTATTGTTCTGAGGGTGTAAAAAAGTAAATTCATTTACACAAACACTAAAACACACACACACATATATATATATATTTAACATTGACACATGATTTCTTTGGGGATACCCTTCTCTGTGGTCTTTTCTTTGTCTTTTCATTTCAGAGCTGTGAATACTAAAGAGCTCATCATTTCTTCTTTTAAAATTTGACAGCAAAGA
The DNA here is from genome assembly GCA_011075105.1 of Heteronetta atricapilla. Classification (NCBI taxonomy): domain Eukaryota; kingdom Metazoa; phylum Chordata; class Aves; order Anseriformes; family Anatidae; genus Heteronetta; species Heteronetta atricapilla. The sequence goes on from CM021731.1 coordinate 158,494,588, forward strand.
AGAAAGAAGATTGTCCTGGTTTCAGTTAGGACAGAGTAATTTTTCCTCCTAGTAGCATCCCATCTCTGGAGTGGGGGAGAGAAACGGGAAAGTGAAGCCTGTGGGTTGAGATAAAGGCAGTTTATTAAGATAGGAAACAATAATAATAATAATAATAAATAATAATAGCGTGTACAAAACAAGTGATGCACAATGCAATTGCTCACCACCCGCTGACCGATGCCCAGCCCAACCCCCAGCAGCCGGCCCCCACCCCAGCTAGCCACCCTACCAGCTACTAGGAGGAAAAATAACTCTGTCCTAACTGAAACCAGGACAAAGACAAAAGGGGGATGTATTTTTATTCTTCACTTGTTTGTACTGTGTGCTTATTGAACATTTAATTAGTTAGTTGCACTAATTTAGTTAGTTCAGTTGCACTAACTGCTGATTTTAAATGGAATTGCTTTTTGGTGCCAATGTAATCTTTTTAATGCTTACTTTTTAGGGATATGGTTTAGTGGGGACTGTTAGGGTTAGGTTAGAGGTTGGACTCGATGATCTTGAGGTCTCTTCCAACCTATAAATTCTGTGATTCTGTGATTTTACACACTGTTCATCCAAATTTCCTCAAGAATTTGTTGAAATTGTGTCAACATTAAACTGCACCAAAATCAGTAAAATGTTTATTAAATGCTTATTTTTAAATAGTGAACTTACATTAGGAAGTTGGAGTAGTTATGTTTCTAAGTAAGGTCAAACACTCATAATGCCTTTAAACAAAAATGAGGCAGTCAGGGTTAAATTCCCGGGCACCCAGGGATACCATTTTCCAGTCTTACATCTCTTATAAATAAATAAATTCTGCTGTTGCCACATAATGAGCTCTTACATGAGTTACTGACAAGAGCATTAATTACATTAACTCTTGTAAGCATTCAAACTCAAATCTTTATTCCCTAGACTGGGACTGTCAGGAAGAATATTACAGTCAGATTGTTAAATGTTTTGTTTAGGTCTGTCTCTGCCATCTCTCCATTCAGCCATTTCTGTTCTTACCCAGTAGTCTGTTTGATCTGGAGATGGGCTAGCCATCTTTTAATGTACCAGTAAAATTGTAGTGCAAGGACAGATCATCAATATGATCTTCAGAGGTCCCTTCCAACCTCAACCTTTCTGTGATTCGGTGTGATTGTGATCATTATTCCATATTTCATCAGTGAAGTGACTGATTTTTTTTTCCTTATCATCAGTATCTAAACCTAAAAATAAATGGAAAAAGGTTGTAAGAAAATAATACAAAACAGTCTAACACAGATTGTAGATAAAGAGATAAGTGGAGAAATAAATGATTGGGAAAAAAGAATAGAAAGCTAGAGAAGTAATTTTAGAAGAAGATGAAGGAAAGGCTGATAGAACTGATGTAGTTAATAGGGATGATAGAGCACTGGTGGTAGTGATGCAAAATAGGCCAGAGATAAAGGGAGGTTTAACAAGGAGAAATAAATATCTTTAATTTAAATGAAGATTTACTGAAACCAAATAATTCAACTTAGTAAATGTGGTCCAAAAGACTATGCTTTTATTCCTAAATAAGACAGCTGATCCCATGCTTGAGATCAAGTGCAAATAACTGGCTTTTATTCACGCTTCTTAGGGCTAGTCTACTTTATGTCAGATTTCTCAGAGAGGGATTTTTGGACATGGTCAAAATGGAACCAGTTAAGCAGCATGGATAATTAGGTCTGCAGTGTTACACCTCACTGTTATTTAACAAGATATACTTCCCTAGGAGATATAGAGGGAAAATAAAATGCTACAGAAAAAAAAAAGGGGGGGGGGGGGGGGGCGGGGGGAGGGGACTGGAGCAGGAAAATGGAAAGCCAAAAACAAAAATAAAGTTCAAAGGAAACAGATGAAGGCTTTTTAAGATGTTTTATGATTACACTACAGTTTGCTGCCGTATGGTGAAACACATACATTTGTGTCTATTCTGACATTTGAATGTGAACTGGGAAAGGATAAAGCCAAGTTTCAACTAGCTCAGATTGCAGTATTAATATCTTTCCACAATATCTGACTATCAGCTAACATAGCTTTACTCTGTTGTTTGCCACCTTTTGTCATGCAGGGAGCGGAGGAAGAATGAGCTACTCTCTTTTATTTCACGTCTGGCTCCCTCTGATGCATTTTCTTCTGGAGGTACGCTTAGCCCATGTAGCTCCATTTGTACCTGTAATCTGTAATGGATAATTGAAAAGATAAAAAGAAAGATGCCTGAATATCAGCCAGCCATTATATGAATAAGGCGAGTGCTTTCCAGCTTTCCAAAAAATCTCTGTGAAGCTGCAACATGCTAGGAAGGATGATGCATAATATCCATAAATGAAAAAGCAAGGTTAGATGACTTCGAATATTAAAAACAAACAAACAAACAAACAAAAAACCCTCATGATATCTTTTGGACTTAAACAGTTTGGAAGTATAAAAGTGACTGAGTAACAGCTTATTTTTATATTTACCAAAGCCTCTTGGCCATTTATTAGAGTTTTAGCACCTTTCTCACTTGCCAGAAGGATCTGACTGATTCAGAACACTTAATCATCAGGTTAGATTGTCACCAAGGATCACCCTGATTTTGGACAAAGCTTCACCTCATGAGACTGCAAAGAAAGAATGGAGTAACAGAGTTGTATAAGAAGCAGCTAAAGTCTTGCTGACTGCTGTCATTATTTTAAGATATCCAGGCTGCTGCTTCTCCTAAAGGCAAAGGTACTGTCTCATCTCCCTTGTCTGCTGCTGTAGACAGATTATCCAAGGAAACCGATGGGTCAAAATAGTTCCATCTGTTTCACTGTCATAAACTTAGGAAATATATTCTAATTTTAGTGTAAGACTCATGACATTAACTCAAAAATTAAGGAAAACTAAAAAAAAAAAAAAAAGCTATTATTAAAAAATAACATTTTATTTTTCTAGTCCATCTTCTCTGAGAAGTTCTTTGTGCACATCTAAATACAATGAGGTAACTGAAGTCATGATTTGATAGAATATGCATTATATAGTATATATATATTTTTTTTTTCTGGTTTTTTTTTTTTTTTTTTGAAGTTGCATAGCAATATCATATGCTTCATTCCTACTAAAACACTGTTGTGGTTTAACCCGGCCGGCAGCCAAACACCACACAGCCGTTCGCTCACCCTCCCCCCTCCCTCTCTGGGATGGGGGAGAGAAACGGGAAAGTGAAGCTTGTGGGTTGAGATAAAGACAGTTTATTTAAGAGAGAAAATAATAGTAATAATAATAATAATAATAATAATAATAATAATAATAATATGTACAAACAAGTGATGCACAATGCAATTGCTCACCACCCGCTGACCGATGCCCAGCCCAACCCCGAGCAGCTGGCCGCCCACCCTGGCTAGCCACCCCTATTTATTGTTCAGCATGACGTCAGATGGTATGGAATACCCCTTTGGCCAGTTTGGGTCAGCTGTCCTGGGGCTGTCCCCTCCCAGCTCTTGCTGCCCCCCCAGCCTGCCCGCTGGCAGGACAGAGCGAGGAGCTGAAAAGTCCTTGGCTTAGTGTAAGCACTGCTCTGCAGCAATTAAAACACCAGCATGTTATCAGCACTCTTCTCATCCCAATCGAAAACATAGTACCTCACCAGCCATTAGGAGGTAAAACAACTCTGTCCCACCTGAAACCAGGACAAACACAAATATACTGTGACTTAAATTTAGGCACAGGAAAAAAAAATATTTGTGTGAATACTAGAAAATGGAATAATTGGAGATGTGAGGATTCCACCACAACTTTCAAAGCAGAGATGAAGAAAGATATACTGATATTTTTCCACATGCAAGCCAGTGCATAACTAAAAGGAGAATATTCATGTACTTTGTTCACACTGTGCAAATAAAGGAACTTAAACTATCTTTATTAAAAATAGCTTTGGAAATTGAAGCAGAATTGAATTTAGCTTTGACATGGGCAGGTGACCTGTGCATGCACTAGGAGACTGCAGAATGGAACAGTACATCCAGTTCAGGTATATGGTTGTACTCAGTGTGCTCTTCCTTCTGCATTTGCATCTGAGCCCTAGGCATATACTTCCAAAGATCAGGAAGCCTAAAAACTTTCATTTAAGTGGACATAATGTCCTTCCAGAAGCAAAAACAAACAACAACAAACAAACCCTCATATCAGTGGATTTATTGGCAAGGCATAAAATGAAAGGGAATCCCAGAGATGTGCAAATTATTGCCCTACTCGAGTCAGACAGAATTTCATGATGCATTTCAGCGACACTCAGATTTCACTCAAAGATCATTGCCACAGATTGGTACATGGTGTCTCTGAACTCCCTAAGAACGTGGTGAGTACAATTTACCTTATCTGAAGTACCTATTCTTGTGTATAACAGCAGACAGTTGGGTCTGTTATAAAAAACTGTAGTGTTTGTACTGCAGTTACCTGTGTGAGAAAGGAAGCTACAAATCTGAATGACAAGTAGATAACAAGAATGCTTTTTTTCTTTGTTTGCAAAATATCTCCTTTACTATATGATTTATTCACTGTTTTCTAATTATGAATTCTATTGATTGATCACACAATTTAATTTCATTAAGATATTGAATGTAAAGATCCTTGGTATTTTTTTCTTTATTGTGATTATGAAAGCTTTTTAGAATTTTGTCTTTTATAAGTGTTTCAAGTAACATATCAGCTAAATGGTACCGAAATGTAATACAACAGCTGGCATTCTCATTTTTTAGATGACTGGAACTAAGGAACTCCACAGATATGGACAATGTCATTCTCCCATTAAGAAAGTTATTCACATCATTCAATTTTTTATAATGCCAAACCACAGTAGGTCAATGGTTTTCAACAAGAATTATTTAATAGCCCATTTTACATAACTTTATTACTTGTAGAATCATAACTGGCCCCCCTACACCAGCTAGCCACCAAAAAAAAAAGATAAGGACGTTTCTTGTGAATATCATACATGATCCTATAAGAATATCAGAAATTAAAGATCTCTGTCACAATACTGACAATATAACTTTGTGACGGATAACTGAAAATTGCAAATTCAGAGGGGGCTCCATGTGCAACAAACTCCTTTACAACTACAGATGCAAAATGAATGTGCTTGACATTTTATCAGCAGAAGTGACAGGCCATTTCCAAATTTCTGCTGTAGAAGTTCTCCAAGGAACCTCTTAGTTTTGAGTGTGAGGTCAAAACTGACTGTGGTGGTTTAACGCGGCCGGCAGCTAAACACCACACAGCCGTTCGCTCCCCCTCCCCCTCCCTCTCTGGGATGGGGGAGAGAAACGGGAAAGTGGAGTCTGTGGGTTAAGATAAAGGCAGGTTATTAAGACAGAGAAATATAGTGCTAATAATAATAGTGCTAATAATAATAGTGCTAATAATAATAATGCGTACAAAATAAGTGATGCACAATGTAATTGCTCACCACCCGCTGACGAATTGCCGAACAACTGGCCCCCCTACACCAGCTAGCCACCCTTATATATTGTTCAGCATGACGTCAGATGGTATGGAATACCTCTTTGGCCAGTTCGGGTCAGCTGTCTTGGGTCTGTCCCTTCCCAGCTCTTGCTGCACCCCCAGCCTGCTCGCTGGCAGGACAGAGTGAGGAGCTGAAAAGTCCTTGGCTTAGTGCAAGCACTGCTCTGCAACATCAGCATATTATCAGTACTCTTCTCATCCTAATCCAAAACATAGCACCCTACCAGCTACTAGGAGGAAAATTAAGTCTGTCCTAACTGAAACCAGGACACTGGTTGTGCAGCTCTTTCTGCTAAATAAGTCACGGAACACATGTCTATGCATTACAGAAAACTAGGAAATATCATCCTTTTTTTTTTTTTGCAGTCAGATATATAGCCAGATATTATTTTTATATGTAATTATGCTATGTCTTTCTTTAAGATGCAGTATTGTCACATACTTATGGCTTTCAATAAAGCTTCCTTACAGCCTAAGTTCTCCATGCTTAGTAAGATTTATTATTTGTTATTAATGACTTCCATTCCTTCCTTTCGTGGAATGCATTAAGAAACAAAATATTGTAAGAAAAAAAAAAAAAAAAAAAAAGTCAAATTCTGCTTTAAAATGTCTTCCAGTGTCACTATACATAGCTACTAATTCAATAGTAGTAGAAATACCCTTTTCACATACATAGATTGTCCTTAATATGATAAAACAAACTTTCCATTTTCAATTTATATATAAATTTCACAAATGTCTTGGATTTATATGGAATAATATTTCTTATCTTCATACTTTGAAGATTGGCATAATATTTAAATATCCATCAAGTAAATTTCATACTTTTGGTTTGGCATTTAAAGGACTTTTTTTTTAATTCATTTTTAGACAAGTATCAGTAGCTGTATATGTTATGAAAAGAAAACTGAGTTAAGACAAAGGAAAAAAAATGCAGAAAATTGCTCTGATCATCTGTTACCTGTTCAAATAAGTTTATAGCTTCTTTGTAGACCGTCATGTATAGAGCTGTCTATGTCAGTTTTTATAGACTCTTCTGATATTCTTCACAGATGATAACCCAGACCTTGTTCCCATTCAGTTTTTGTTAAAATCACCTGTGTGTCAGCTTCTTTTTATAATCTTGAAACATCTGGATCATACATCTTGTGACTATCAAAAGTGCAGCAGTTCTACAGATTACAATATAAAGCAATGCAACATGGGAGAATGATTATCTGATTTAATAGAAATAGTCAATTTCATTCTGTTTTTGGCAGCTTTAAATATTATCTTATTTTGCCAGATTGGTTGTCTTGGAAAGTACCAGAATGATAATATTTCAAGATAGTATGATAGAATGAATGCTTGCAACAACATTATGAAAAAGAGAGATGTGAAAAACGAATTCAAAAGAAAATGAAATGAAAACCTTCCTACATATTAGAAAGGTACTTTGTGGACAGCTTTTATAATAGCAAAATATTTTTTCTAATAGCAAAATATGTTATAGCGTTTATTTTTAGCAATTATTATTATACAATGTATATTCATTTTTCAGATGAAGCATAATATTTATTTTTCTTTTTCTGGATATAATTACAATAACAGAGCCTTCTGGTACTTCAGAGGACCATTATCTATCTACCTGCACTTTGAGATACATCTGAAATCTTCAGAGTTGACAAAGTTTAGGGTAAGTATAAAATAAACAAATAAACAAGTAAACAAATAAATGGTTGTGCCTGTTCTATTTTCCATGAGACAAATTGGTCCTTTGGCTAATTTAAGCAATTGACCCACTTAGAGTAATATTTTGATTTGGTTACTCATTAGTAGAAAATGCAGAGATCCTGATGCCCATATTAACATTAGAATAATTTGCTGGTCGAGACAAGAGGAAAAATATTTTAATCATATTAATTAGACTCATTCCATTATTTTTTCTGACATAAATACCAATTAGCTATTTGGGAGATGACAGATATCTTTAGTAGAGTTAAATTCTCTAAGGATCTACGTTCTCCAAAGAGTTTCTCAAACACCATTATTGAGTGACTAGAATGCAGTTGTTTGAGTGTTAGTATCATTATAGGTGTATTAAACCAATATTTGCACATCCACTATATGCATATATGACTTCGTAGTGTAAACACTAGCTGAGACTAGTTTGTAACACAGTATTGTGGTATCTAGGTGAATTTGCACTGAAACATGCCATACAAAAGTAAAATTTTGTAGGATATAAAATACAGGTCAGTTATAGTTTTCCAGATAACCACAAAAAGTTCAATTACAGTAGGAATCATCCTATTAATAGAATGAACAGGTTGAAGGAGGTCTGCTAAACCTAATCACTCAGATTCTTCCTAGGCATTTTTTCAATTATTGTTATAAATGATGCTCCTAAACTATATAGTTATTTTGGAATTTATAGAGGATTCTTTCACTGAAGATCCTATTTTTAAATTTTGTTTTGTGACCTAACAAAGACACTTAATTGAGTACATTTATGAATAACATGGTAAATTATATCATTTTGTTATGATGCTCCTTACTCTGGTTAAGGCTGTGGGTTATTCCCTTGTCTGTAAAACCTCATATATCATAGACTTAATGTGTTATGCTTTATTTCTTTTTTTCTGTGTCCTGAACAGGAGATATGCCCAAACAAAAAAATAGTATAGCTATTAAGTTCCTTCATTCAATGTTATCATGGCAGAGCTAAATCAAAACAATAAAGCTAATATTATTATTATTATTATTAGCTGATCAAAATTATAAAACAAGCAACTGATTTAAATATATGTATATATTGTCTGAATACACTCTCTGCTGATGTTTGGTCTCTTCAATGGTGAGAAGGTAGTTAAAACCTTTTTTTTACATTTCTCAAGATATATTTTTAATCTCATCAACAATGAGGTATCTTTGGCATAATGTATGCATCTGATTATAATACATTCACTGAAAAACATGGCATGCCAGTCCATTTATTTAAGCTATAATATACAAGAATGGGGAAATGGATTTGGAGACTAGTTTTATGTATTAACAAACTGTTTACGTTAAAAATAAAAAATAAAAATGTTATTGCTGTATTTCTAAATAAAATGTACTTTAAAGGTCATAAGATCAACCACAATGGAAATGTGTTTAGAGTTTAACAGAAAATCTAGATATGAAGTGTTTCCCCCCCCCCCCCCCTTTTTTTTTTCCTCTGGATGATGCCTCACGTAGCAAATTGGCAGCAATATTTTTTGAATTGACACTACTTCTACTTCTTGATTTTCAGCATCTAATGGAAGCTTATTTTCATTTCATTTAGTAGCCCAAGGGCAAACTGAAGCCTTACTACTGCTTGTAAAGACAGAAAACGAAGAGAACCTGTCCAATGGACTAATACTAACATTTTCCACTTTGCTGAAATGCATAGAGACTCTTGCTCCCTTAGGAATAGGTATTGTATAAGTAAGTACCATGTTGCTGTAATCCTTATTCTTGAATAAAATTGATAGATATAACCTGAGTGTTACAAGACATTGGGAGTGGATAGAGGCAACATTAGGCTTGGTGGAGTCAGGAATGATGAAACACTGGAATGGCCTTTGTCTAAATAGAGCTCAGCACTGCAGTAAATAAAATAAAATAAAATAAAAATTTTAAATAATTAAAAAACATGCAATGTCCTAGTTATAACACTATTTTCCTCCAGAATCTTTCCCTTGCCTGCTACTCATTTTCATAATTGAATTCCCATAAAACTCGTCTGGAAGATTTTTCTTTTCTTTGTCTGTAATTAGTAGAGATTTGGTTGTCTATGTTGTTAAAGCTTCTGCCTCACATCTTGATTAAAATGTGGCCCCATAAATTCTATCTCTATGTAGCCAGTATTCTACCTAGGATTTATTTCTCAGTAACTTATAATTAGTCTTTATATAGGATAGGACAAGAGGAAATTATTTGTCACCATGTAGCCCAAGCCCCAAGAAGGCAAAGGCAGGGAATGAAAGCATGAAGGACAGCCCACTGTAGGTTAAGATCAGGTTCAAGATCACCTAAGGAATGTAAAGGTGCAGAAGTTCACGTGGCCTGATGACATACATCTGCAGGTAATGAGTGACCTGCAGCTCACTACATCCACCCAACTGGTGGATGTAGTTGCTAAGTTATTGTCAATCATATTTGAGAAGTCATGGCAGTCTGGTGAATTTCCCATTAACTGGAACATGGGAAACATAACTTTCATTAAAAAAAATAAAATTAAAAATAAAAAAAAAAGAAAGAAAAGAGAAAGAAAGAAAGAAAGAAAGAAAGAAAGAAAGAAAGAAAGAAAGACCAAGAGAACTATATGCCAGTCAGTCTCACCTCTGTGCCTGGCAAGATCATGGAACAGATCCTCCTGGAACCTATGCTATGGCACTTGGAAAATAAGGAGGTTATTAGTGACAGCCAACATGGCTTCATTAAGGACAGATCGTGCCTGACAAATCTGGTGGCCTTTTATAGTGGGGTTACAGCATTATTGGGTAGGGGAAGAGCAACTGACATCATCACATCACCTGCCTGGACTTTTGCAAAGCATTTGACACTGTCCTGCATGATATCCTTGTCTCTAAATTGAAGATACATGGATTTGATGGAGAACCACTCAGAGGGTAAGGAATTGTCTGTATGGTTGCACTCAAAGAGTTGTGGTCAATGACTCAATGTGTCCAAGTGGAGATTAGGAAAAAGTAGTGTTCCTCAGGGGAGTCAGTATTGGAACTGGTGCTGTGTAACATCTTTGTCAATGACATGGAGAGTGGCGATTGAGTGCACCCTCAGCAAGTTTGCCGATGACTCCAGGCTGTGTATTGTGGTTGACATGCTGGAGGGAAGGGATGCCATCCAGAGGGATCTAGACAGGCTTGACAGGTGGGCCTGTGTGAATCTCATGAAGTTCAACAAGGCCAAGTGCAAGGTCCTGCATCTGGGCCGAGGCAATTCCAAGCACAAATACAAGCTGAGTGGAGAATGGATTGAGAGCAGCCCTCAGGAGAAGGACCTGGGTGTGTTGGTTGGTGAGCTCACCATGAGCCAACAATGTGCTCTAGTAGCCCAGAAGATCAACCATATCCTGGCTGAACCATCAAAACCATCAAAACCATCATCCTCCTGGGAGACAGGAGGATGTAGCCAACCTCCTCTCAGTGGTTTGTGGGGACAGGACAAGGGGCAATGGCCACAAGAATGGGCACAGGAAGTTACGCACTGACATGCAAAAGAACTTTTTCACAATGAGGGTGACGGAGCACTGGAACAGGCTGCCTAGGGAGGTTGTGGAGTCTCCTTCTCTGGAGATATTCAAGGCCCATCTGGATGCCTACCTGGGCAGTCTTCTCTGAGGAACCTGCTTTGGCAGGGGGGTTGGACTCGATGATCTTTCGAGATCCCTTCCAACCCCTACAATTCTGTGGTTCTGTGATTCTATGAAAAGCAGCATGACCAGCAAGTTGAGGGAGGTGATCCTTCCCAGCTAATCTGTTCTCATGAGATCACACCTGGAGTAATGTGTTCAGCTCTGGGGACCCCAGCACAAGGACATGGACCTATTAGAACCCAGGGTAGGGTCATGAGGATGATTAAAAGGCCTGGAACACCTCTCCTATGAAGAAAGGTTGAAGGAGTTAGGGTTGTTCAGAAGAGAAGGCTCTAGGGAGACCTCAATGCAGCCATCCAGTACCTAAAGGGTACAAGAAAGCAGGAGAGGGACTCTTTGTCAGGCAGTGTAGTGATAAGACAAGACGGAATGGTTTTAAGCTAAGAAAGGGTAGATTTAGATTAGACGGAAGTTCTTTATTCTGAGGATGGTGAAGTACTGGAATGGGTTGCCCAGAGAAGTTGTGGATGTCCCACCCTGGAAGTGTTAAAGGCCAAGTTGGATGGGGATTTGAGCAATATGGTCTAGAGGTGGTATCCCTGTCCATGACAGGGGGATTGGAATTAAATTATCTTTAAAGTCCTTTCCAATCCAAAACACTCTATGAATATGTGAAATGTTGCACTAGAGGAGGTTTAGGTTGGATACATTTTTTTAGGTTGGAAAAATTTATTCATTGAAAGGGTTGCAAGGCATTGGAACAGACTATCCAGGGAAGTAGTTAAGTCACTATTTCTGGAGGTATTCAAAAGACATGTAGAAGTGGTGCTTAGGTTTAGTGGTAGTCTTGGCAGTGTGTTGTGCTTTAACCCAGCTGGCAGAAAACACCACACAGCCATTCACTCCCCCTCCCTCTCTGGGATGGGGGAGAGAAACGAGAAAAACTGAAGCCTTTGGGTTGAGATAGAGACAGTTTATTAGGCCAGAAAATATAATAATAATAATAATAATAATAATAATAATAATAATAATAATAATAATAAATAAATAAATAGTGTGTACAAAACAAGTGATGCACAATGCAATTGCTCACCACCCACTGACCGATGCCCAGCCCAACCCCAAGCAGTTGGCCCCCCTGCACCGGCTAGCCACCCCTATATATTGGTTAGCATGATGTCAAATGGTATGGAATACCCCTTTGTCCAGTTTGGGTCAGTTGTCCTGGGTCTGTCCCCTCCCAGCTCTTGTTGCACCCCTAGCCTGCCCACTGGCAGGACAGAACGAGAAGCTGAAAAGTCCTTGGCTTAGTGCAAGCACTGTTCTGCAACAAGTAAAACACCAATGTGTTATCAACATTAGTCTCATCCTAAATCCAAAACATAGCACCCTATCAGCAAGTTGGGGAAAAATTAACTCTATCCTAACTCAAACCAGGACATATATTCACCCCTTATTCCATACCATTTATGTCATGCTCAGGTTACACCCTTTCCAATAGATTCAAATTGACCACCATTTTCATTTATAATATATATACAGAATGTCCACTGATTTTGCATAGTCCATGATTGACTTCAGACTCCCTCTGTCATCGCAGTCTTTCAGGGCAGAAGAGATGGTGTGTGATGTTGGATTGTCACACGTTGAAGCCCGTTCTTGTTCCATCACATTACTTGTGATTAATAATTAACATAATTAATAATAATTAACATAATACAATCCAACTCGTGCTATTTTCACCCAGTATTAAATTCCCTTGAGGTACACATCGGACCTCCCCATTCTTTTGTATTACCCACCAAGTGCATCCAGGTCCCTCAGCAAAAGCAATCCCATGAATGGTCCTGAGGCAGGAGTAGCCCAGACTGTCTTTCCCGGTGTTTCTTACGTGCACTCAGGAACTTTATCTCTTTCTACAGTACGTAACAGGTTTGACTGGGCAAGTCCAGCTTGGTTAGCAAATCCCCTAGTATTGACTAAACAGGTGGCCTTTGCCAAATGTGTGTCCCAATTTTTGAATGTCCCAGCACCCGTTGCTTTCAGTGTAGTCTTTAACAGTCCATTGTATCACTCAACTTTACCGGAGGCTGGTGTGTGACAGGGGATGTGATACACCCACTCAATACCATGTTCTTTGGCCCAAGTGTCTATAAGGTTGTTTCAGAAATGAGTCCCGTTATCTGTCTCAATTCTTTCTGGGGTGCCATGTCACCATAGGACTTGCTTTTCAAGGCCCAGGATAGTGTTTCAGGCAGTGGCATGGGGCACAGGATATGTTTCCAGCCATCCGGTGGTTGCTTCCACCATTGTAAGTACGTAGAGCTTCCATTGCAGGTTTGAGGAACTGTGATGTAATCAATGTGCCAGGCCTCTCCATATTTATATTTCAGCCATCGTCCTCCATACCAAAGAGGCTTTGACTGGTCGGCTTGCTTGATTGCAGCACATGATTCACAATCATGAATAACCTGTGCTACAGTGTCCATGGTCAGGTCCACCCCTCGATCATGAGCCCATCTGTATGTTGCATCTCTACCTTGATGGCCTGAGGTGTCATGGGCCCATCAGGCTATAAATAATTCACCCTTATGTTGCCAGTCCAGGTCCACCTGAGCCACTTCAATCTTAGCAGCCTGATCCACCTGCTGGTTGTTTTGATGTTCTTCAGTAGCCCAATTCTTGGGCACATGAGCATCTACGTGGTGTACCTTTACGACCAGGTTCTCTACCCAGGCAGCAATATCTTACCACAGCGCAGCAGCCCAGATGGGTTTGCCCTTGTGCTGCCAGTTGTTCTGTTTCCATTGCTGTAACCACCCCCACAGGGCATTTGCTACCATCCACGAATCAGTGTACAGGTAGAGAACTGGCCACTTTTCTCGTTCAGCAATATCTAAAGCCAGCTGGATGGCTTTCACTTCTGCAAATTGACTTGATTCCCCTTCTCCCTCAGCAGCTTCTGCAACTCGTCGTGTAGGACTCCATACAGCAGCTTTCCATCTCCGATGCTTTCCCACAATACGACAGGACCCATCAGTGAACAGGGCATAATGCTTCTCATTTTCTGGTAGTTTGCTGTACAGTGGGGCTTCTTCAGCACAGACCACCTCCTCCTCTGATGACATCCCAAAGTATTTGCCTTCTGGCCAGTCCATAATCACTTCCAAGATTCTTGGACAACTGAGATTTCCTATTTGAGCTCGCTGTGTAATCAGTGCAACCCACTTGCTCCATGTAGCATCAGTTGCATGATGTGTAGAGGGGACCCTTCCTTTGAACATCCAGCACAGTACTGGCAGTCGGGGTGCCAGGAGGAGCTGTGCTTCAGTACCGACCACTTCCGAAGCAGATCAAACTCCTTTATATGCTGCCAATATCTCCTTTTCGGTTGGAGTGTAGCGGGCCTCGGATCCTCTGCATCCCCAACTCCAAAACCCTAGGGGTCAACCTCGAGTTTCCCCAGGTTCTTTCTGCCAGAGGCTCCAGGTGGGACCATTCTCCCCGGCTGCGGTGTAGAGCACATTCTTTACATCTGGTCCTGTTCAGACTGGCCCCAGGGCTACTGCATGAACTATTTCCTGCTTAATTTGTTCAAAGGCTTGTCGTTGTCAGGGCCCCATTCAAAATCATTCTTCTTACGGGTTACTTGGTAGAGTGGGTTTACAATCAGACTGTAATTTGGAATGTGCATTCTCCAAAACCCGACGACACCTAGGAAAGTTTGTGTTTCTTTTTTGCTAGTTGGTGGAGACATAGCTGTTATTTTGTTGATCATATCCATTGGGATTTGACGACATCCATCTTGCCATTTTATTCCTAAAAGCTGGATCTTTCATGCAGGTCCCTTGACTTTATTTTGTTTTATGGCAAACCCAGCCTTCAGAAGGATTTGGACTATTTTTTTCCCTTTCTCATAAACTTCCTTTGCTGTGTCACCCCACACAATGATATCGTTGATGTACTGCAGGTGTTCAGTACAACCCTGCTCCAGCACAGACTGGATCAATCCATGGTAAATTGTTGGGCTCTGTTTCCACCCCTGGGGCAGCTGATTCCAGGTGTATTGGACACCCCTCCAAGTGAAAGCAAACTATGGCCTGCACTCTGCTGCTAGAGGGATGGAGAAAAATGCATTAGCGATATCAATTGTGGCGTACCACTTGGCTGCCTTTGATTCCAGTTCGTACTGGAGTTGTAGCATGTCCGGCACTGCAGCACTCAGTGGTGGTGTGACTTCATTCAAGCCATGATAATCCACTGTTAGTCTCCACTCACCATTAGATTTTCTCACTGGCCATATGGGACTATTAAAAGGTAAATGAGTCTTGCTGATCACTCCTTGGCTCTCCAGTTCACAGATTAGCTTGTGGATGGGAATCAGGGAGTCTTGGTTGGTGTGATATTGCCGCCGGTGCACAGTTATGGTAGCAATGGGCACTTGTTGTTCTTTGACCCTCATCAGCCCCACAACAGAAGGGTCCTCTGAGAGACCGGGCAAGGTAGACAATTGTTTAATGTAATCTGTCTGTAAGGCAGCTATGCCAAAAGCCCAGCGGAACCCTTTTGGGTCCTTGAAAAATCCTCTCCTGTGTGGTTTTAACAAAGCTGCTGTCATTTGCAGCTCCATATATGTGTATGCCTTTAAACTTGATTTCACTTTCTGTTAAAACAGAGCCATCTAAAACTTGATTTTCAACTTTCTTAGGGAGAAAGAGGAAGATAATAATACAACTTGAACTGGTGTTAAGAGTACTTATTTTTCTTGGTATTTGCTTTCAGTTTTATGTAATTTGCCTTTATTTCTTTTTTTTTTTTTTTTTTTTTTTGTGAGGATCTTTGTAACAATCCCAAAGCATCCACTAATCAGTGCCACTTTAGTCAGACCAGTATCAGACATCAGACAGGAGTGAATATTTCATATAGAAACCAAATATCAGTCTATTATTGTGAAGTTCATCAGATTGCATGGAGTTTTAACCATCCAATAGGTGTATTCATAGATCAGCCCAAGGTGAGCTATCTAAAAGAAGAGCTTCTTTCTCATTCTGGCCTGGATATACCCATCCCTACCAGGAGCAGTCTAAGAATGTTTTTCTGCTGTGTTTCCAAGAAGTCAGGTCATCTTCTACATTCAGCACTAGTCTGTCAGTCCCCATTCAGTCCTCTCAGATTCATTTGACATCTGGGCCTTGTTTATGTCTTCTTTTTTTGAAAGGTTAGATTCTGTTCTCATGCAAAAAGAATGCTGATCCACTGTAAGAGCCACCCACTTTGTTGTGCCCCAAATTAAGACAGTAATAACACTTTCCTAGGTAATGCATTCAGTGTGCACTGTGGAGTTGCTCAGGGTTGCTCTCCTATTCTCAGAGGTGTAAGGAAATTAAAGAAATTGTTTTTTGTTGTTGTTGTTTTGTTTTCTTTTGTTTTTCTTTATCTTTTGGAGGTAGTAATGGGAAGGCAGGGTCCCATATGTGGAAAGTGGAGAAATGAAGGCTCTGGTGAAGACCCTTGTTGTGGACTAAAAGATTCTCATTCAAATATTTTTTCACACCACTTTTGGCTTGTCTACCCTGTGGCATTCACCTAATGCTCCACCCAGACTTGATATTCGCCTTAATACCTCTCACACAGAACATTGGCATGGGGACACAAAAGTTCAATCTGTTTGTTTTCTTTTTTTTTTGTTGTTGTTGTTGGTGGTGGTGGTGATGGTGGTGTTTTTTTTTTTTTTTTTTTTTTTTTCCCTAACACAGTTCTCAGCACAGCTGGTTATGAAAGGATGCATCTGTGTGTGATATAGCAGACAGTGCATATCTTTGTCAAAGTTCGAGAAGGTATCTCAAGATACCCCCTACAGCTGTCAAAGTATGTATAACTTTATAAGTATGTATATTCATAGTGCTTGCAAAACCTCCAGAGTGATCCCAATTGAGGAGTCCAGTGACTTCAGAGGGAGCACTTTAAATTTAGGGAACAGTCAGAGTCCTTTTTGAATCTATATGGAATTTTACGATCAGTCTTCTGAGACAGATGTTTCCATCAAATTGTTTTATTACCTTTTTAACAGTAGGCTTGTTGAGAAAAGAGGTGCTCTAGCACCTGTAGATTACAGATGACATCTGAAATTTCATTGGGATTTTAGTAATTGCAAATACAGGACAGATCATTATTAGAGACTGACATAACAGCCCCAGATTCTTTCCTGGATTTAAGTGAACTTTATTACTCCTTTAAAAAATGACATGTAACCTCTTTTATTTTAAAAATTGTTTTGCTTGGTTTTATTTAGTTTTAGTTTGGGTTGGTTGGTTGGTTGGTTTTGTCAGAAATCTTGGTACCCTTGTATATAATGATATGTTTTATAATGCTGGAGTTGAGAAACTCATTCAGAAACAGAGAAAGAGGACACAGAATAGAATTTGGGGCTCCTGCCTCCAAAGTAAATGGCTTAATTGTTGGGCTAGAAAATGGTGTTTATGTTAATAGTCCTGTAACCCTTCAATTCAGCAACTCAACCAGTAACCAAGAGAGAATAGAGAAGTCCTCCAGTCAGGTGATTAGTACCACTTACAGATACCTTATTGTGTAACATGAATCTGGAGATTGGGCAGCAGACTTTTGTATCATAGAAAATCTTGTAAATAATAAATACTGTTTAAATGGAAATAGAGAATGGCATTTACCAAAATGGTAAATGTTTCTCTTATTTAATGATACTTTAGAAACAGCTGCAGCAGACTTGGTTTTGTGGTAAGATTTGCTATTTGGATTTTATGTTACAGAATCTGTAATACTCTTTGGCACAAAGTTAACATAAAACATTTTCTAAATTAAGAAACAGAAGAGTTTTGGGACCTGATCATGAATTTGCTTGCACAAAGAAAATTGATATCATGGACTCCTTTAAATTAGTTGTGTGACTTAAGTTAGATTAAGATTTTACATTGATATATATATATATATTAAAATAAATTTGCTATTATTACTTCTTGCAGGAGTAGATCAGAATTCCTAAATGGTTTTGCTAATACAAGTCCCTTTAAGTTTCTATTGCTTTTGAAGGCAAATCCTCCAAATGGAACTTCTTCCTCCTGTTTCTTTCAAATCAAAAGGGCTGTTAGGTGCTCTGAGAAATTGCTGTAATTATTGTCTACAAGTGTACCATTAACCAGGGAACAGCTAACTGCCTTTAATTGCCAACAACAGCTGGGTAATTCATGCTACACAGATAGTATAAACACTTCATAAATTTATTTGAATCTTTCTGTGACTCTCTTGGGTATCATAACTCACAGTCTGAAAACATAGGACTAGAGTAGAAGTTGTGAAATTTACTATTAAAAGCAGAAAATTCAATCCCTTGTTGACTGAAACTTAAGCATCCTTTATCACAGTCACTTCCAGGCTTATTACTATGATTATTTATATAGTTGTAGTTATTATCCACTATGTCCTGTTTGTACATAAGTAGGAACAAGTATTTTATGTCAAAAAAAAAAAAAATGCTTAGAATTCTAAGCAACAAATGCTTAGAATCACTTCAGTGATTAGTCCATAAATCTGGTTGCCTGTATGTATTTGTGAAGAAATAACAAGAAGAGGTAAAGGCAGTTCAGGCTGCAGCAGGCAACAGAATATTATGAAGCATTTAGGGGGAAGACTTGGAGAAAATAGGAAATGCTTTCTTTTGCTACCCTATCTCTGAAGTAAAAGAAACAAAGTCAATACCACAGTGTCCAAGAAGGCAGGGTTTAGTTTGCAGACTAGACTTACATCTGTATTCTCCTAATATATCTGTTTCCTTCAGGGATATTTGCACCATCCATAAGAGTAAAGTTACCCAAGTTTTTTCTAAATAAGGTAAGGTAGAGCCTGTTTTCCAGTAACAACAGTAGATCAGGCTGTGTTCATATATTAAGTTGCCAAAGCTGGTCCATTTATTTCCTAAGACTGGTTCATGCAAAGCTATATCATTTATAGATAAAGTAAACTAGTCCAAAACCCAGGCATAGTGAGCCCATAAGATTATGTGTGCTTGTGGCCAAAATGCTGAATCAGCATTAAGAATCATAGAATGGTTTGGGTTGGAAGAAACCTCAAAAATCATGTAGCTCCAACCCCCCTGCCATATGCAGGGGCATCACCCACTAGACCAGGTTGCTCAGGGCCTCATCTAACCTGGTCTTGAACACGTCCAGGGATGATGGGGCATCCACAACCCCTCTGGGCAACCTATTACATTGCCTCACCACTCTCTGAGTGAAGAATTTCCTCCTAACCTCAAACCTCCTAACTTCCTAATATAAATCTCCCCTCTTTTAGTTTAAAACCATGCCCCCTTGTCCTATCACTATCTGACTGAGCAGAGTTGCTCTCCATCTTTTTTATAAGCACCCTTTAAGTACTGAAAGGCTGCAATGAGGTCACCCCAGAGCCTTCACTTCTGCAGCCTGAACAGCCCCAGCTTTCTCAACCTTTCTTCATAGGAGAGGTGCTACAGCCCTCTGAGCATCTTTGTCACCCTCCTCTGGACTCACTATAACATTTACAAATCCTTCTTGTTCTGGGGGTCCCAAACTTGGATGCAGCACTCCAGGTGGGTCCTCACAAGGGCAGAATATAGGGGGACAATTGACATGTTTTTCACACCTCTTTTGATGAAGCCTAGGATGCAGTTGTCCTGTAGGGCTGTAAGCGTGCACTGCTGGCTCATGTTAAGCCTTCTCTCCACCAGAATGGCTTCTCTGCAGGGCTGCTCTCAATGAGGTCCTCTCCCATTCTGTGCTCTTGTCTGGAATTGCCCCGGCCCAGGTGCAGCAGCTTGCACTTTGATTGTTTGAACCTCATTGGGTTTATGTGGGCCTACTTCTCAAGCTTGTCCAGATCCTTTTGGATGGCATCCCTTCCTTCTGTTGTATCAATTGCACCACTCAGCTTGGTGTCATCTGCAAATTTGCTGAGGGTGCACTCAATTCAGCTATGTCACTGATAAAGATATTAAACAATACCAGTCCCAGAACAGACCCCTGCGGTACACCACTTGTCACCGGACTCCACTTGGACATAGACTTGGACCACCACTCCCTGGGTGTTACCTTCAAGCCCACTCCTTATCGTCTGAATGGTCCACCAGTCAAATCCATATCTCTCCAATTTGGAAACCAGGATATCATGTGGGACCATGTCAAAGGGCTTGAAGAAGTCCAGGTAGATGACATTGATCAGTCGTCCTTCGTCAAGTGATGTAGTCACTGTGTCATAGAAAGCCAACAGACTTGTCAGGCATGATTTACACTTTGTGGAACCATGCTGACTGTCTCCGATCACCTCTTTGTTCTGCATGTGCTTTGACATTGCTTCCAGGAGGATCTTTTCCATGATCATGCCAGCCACAGAGGTGAGGCTTACTGTTCTGTAGTTCCCTGGATCCTCCTTTCTACCCTTTTTTAAAAGTGGGAGTGATTATTCCCTTTTTCCAGTCACCAGGAAATTTGTCTGACTACTAGGACTTTTCAAACAAGGTGGAGAGAAGCTTGGCATCTACATCAGCCAATTCCTTCCGGACTCTTGGATGCATGTTATCAGGCCCCATAGACTTGTACCCATTTAATTTCATCAGATGGTCTCAAATGTGCTCTTTGCTTACAATGGGTGGGACTTCTCTCTCCCAGCCTCCATCTACGGGTTAAGAGAAACAAAATACTTGGGAAGCCTGACTGTCAGTGAAGGCTGAGGCAGAGAAGTTGTTGAGTACTTCAGCTTTCTCCATATTTCTGTCATTACCAGTTCACCCTTCTCATCCATCAGAGGGCGTATGCTCTCCTTGCCCTTTCTCTTCTGAGCAATGTACCTATAGAATCCTTTCCTGTTATTCTTTCCATCCCTTGCCAAGCTCAGTTCCATCTGTGCCTTGGCTTTCCTTATCCCATCTCTGAACATCTGGACAGAATTCCTTAACTCTTCCCAGGCCACATGTCCCTGCTTCCACTGCCTGTGCATTTCCTTCTTGCACCTGAGTTTGCCCAGCAGGTCCTTGCTCAGCCATCCTGGTTGTCTGCCCTCCCTGCCCTCTTTTTTACATGGGAAGATGGAGAATTCTTGCACTCTAAGGAAAACATCTTTAAAGAGTTGCCAGCTCTGCTCAGCTCCTTTGTCCCTAAGGACAGTGTTCCAGGGGATCTCATCTACTAGGTCTTTAAATACTTTAAAGTTAGCTCTTCAGAAGTTCAGGGTCCAAACTTTGCTCTTTTTCATTCCCGTATTCCTCAAGATCACAAACTCAACCAGGGCATGGTCACTGCAGCCCAGACTGCCTCTTTAATGAGAATTTCCACATTGGTGAGCACCAAGTCAAGTAACACTTCTACTCTGGTTGGTTTGTCTAATACCTGGACCAAGAATCCTCAACGTACTCTAGGAATCTTTTGGATTGCTTACAGCCTGCTGTGTAGTTTTTCCAGCAGACATCTTGGAAAAAAAAAGAAATGTAATTCTTTCCTGTATATGTCATAAATGTCTGTGTAAACATAAAAAGAATTACCAAATATTTCATTGAATCTCTGTTCTGCATTAGCTATGGATAACACAGTGTACTGTGTACAAAATATTTGAAAACTGTTCAGTTTCCATGGGGTTTTCTATCTACATCTATAGCTAAATAATCATACCTTGGACTTCAGGAGGGCTTTCCCTCATCTACCAGGTGGGTCACCTGGTCATAGAAGGAGATGAGGTTGGTCAGGCAGGAGTTGCAGTGGCCAGGAAGGCTGGACACTCCTCAAGAAGGAAATCTTAATGGCTCAGGAGCAGTCTGTCTCCACGTGCCCAAAGACCAGCCAGCATGGAAGATGACTGGTCTGGCTGAACAGAGAGTTGTGGCTAGAGCTTAGGAAAAAAAGAGGGTTTATGATATTTAGAAAAGAGGGCAGGCCACTCAGGAGGATTATAAGGATGCTGTAAGGATGTGTAGGGACAAAATTAAAAAGGCCAAAGCTCATCTGGAACTCAATCTGGCTACTGCTGTTAAAGATAACAGAAAATGTTTTTATAAATACATTAACATGAAAAGGAGGACTAAGAAGAATCTCCATCCTTTACTGGATGTAGGGGAAACTTAGTGACGAGAGATGAGGAAAAGGCTGAGGTGCTTAATGCCTTCTTTGCCTCAGTCTTTACCAGCAAGATTAGTTGTTATCTGCATACCCAGTACCCTGAGCTGGTGGAAGGGGATGGAGAGCAGGATGTGGCCCTCACAATCCATGAGGAAATGGTTGCCGACCTGCTACAGCACTTGGATGTATGCAAGTGGATGGGCTGGATGGGATCCACCCGAGGGTGCTGAGAGAACTGGCAGAAGAGCTGGCCATGCCGCTTTCCATCATTTATCAGCAGTCCTGTCTATCAGGGGAGGTCCCAGTCGACTGGCAGCTGGCAAATGTGACGCCCATCTACAAGAAGGGCCGGAGGGTTGACCTGGGAAACTGTAGGCCTGTTACTTTGAAAAAGAAAAAAACCCCTTACCTGTTATAATTCACAGAATATTAGTTAAATTACCACTTATGGATGTTTTGTGTATTGTTTTATGATTTTTTGTTTGTTTGTTTGTTTGTTGTTAGGGTTTTGTGTCCTTTTGGTTTGTGGGTGTTTTTTGTTGTTGTGGTGGTTGTTGTTTTTGTTTTTGAGTTTATTTCGTTTATTGATTTGGTTTTACCAGAATATATAATGACAGGCAATCCAAATAAGAGTTATGTTGCTTAAGTGTATCTACTTAAGTATTAATGGAGATTATCCAGTTTTGAAATACAGAGATTTTATAAAAAGAAGACAAAATAAAAAAGAAATACTCCTCAATAAGCAGTATTATAAGACTTGTCTTGTCTTAGTATAAATAAATATTTGTTTAAATAGTCAATTATTCAGTTTGAAGCCCAAGAAATTACAAACAGTCATTAGATGTTATTTCTTTGTGGCAGTTTCTATGTTGGAAACCTAATATAAAGACTTGAAGTAGTACCTGAATGAAAGATAAGCAGGATAATTTAAAATAAGCCTGCATTCAAGAAAATGTGAATAACCGTATTAACTTATAATGTGCATCGTTCCTGACCTTTCTTCTGTAGTTGATAGGATTTCAGGGCTAGATTTTTTTTTTTTTAATTTATTTTATGTTTTTTTAAATGACATCACAAACTCTAACTACAAGATTTGCTATTTGGTTTAAAAACTAAAAAATTATATTCTTGCTTATGATTTTTCCTTCAATCATTTTAATTTGTAAGTGTCCCATTTCGTAGTCTATTCTAAAATCTCTGTCTCAGTCACAGGCGAATACTAAGTCCCTTATCTGCTGAATTAATTACTGTCACTGACCTTGGTCACACAAATGCAAGCAGAATGCTAACCTATGTTCAGTAGCACAATACTTGGGGATTATCTCAACCTAGACTTCTAATTTTATACTTAAGCAACTGACCAATGGTCCATTTCAAAATTTCTGATCATATTGTTTGCAGATGATGCAAAGCTGAGTGTACAGCTGATACAACAGAAGGAAGAGATGCCATTCAAAGGGACCTGGACAGGCTACAGCAGTGGGCCCCACCTGGAGTCCTGTGTCTATGTTTGGGACCCTCAGCACAAGAAGGATGCGTAACTGTTTTAGTAAGTCCAGAGGAGGGCTATAAAGGTGATCAGGGGGCTGGAACACCTCTCCTACAATGACAGGTTGAGAGAGGTGGGGCTGTTCAGGCTGCAGAACAGAAGACTCCAGGGTGACCTCATTTAAGCCTTTCAGTACTTAAGGGGTGCTTATAAAAAAGATGGAGAGCAACTCTTGCTCAGTCAGATAATGATAGGACAAGGGGGCATGGTTTTAAACTAAAAGAGGGGAGATTTAGATTAGAGGTTAGGAGGAAATTCTTCACTCAGAGAGTGGTGAGGCACTGGAACAGGTTGCCCAGAGGGGTTGTGGATGCTCTGTCCCTGGAGGTGTTTAAGACCAGGTTGGATGGGGCTTTGAGCAACCTGGTCTAGTGGATGGTGTCCCTGCCCATGGCAAGGGGGTTGGAATTAGAGGATATTTAAGGTCCTTTCCAATCCAAAACATTCTATGATTCTATGAAAATCTGTACAATAAAACCTCATTTATGAATAGTGCAAATATATACTGCATATAAGTTGTTTAGAGTGTGTGTTATTTCTTTGTTGTTGTTGTTTTTGTTCCTCTGATGTGTCTGTATCTTTGGATGAAAGCTACTTCCTAGATTTTGTAGGTGGTATCCCATACCGGCAAGGTCTCTTCTATGCATTTAATTTCTGTATTTTTTACATGATAAAACAAGTTGAATCTCATCCAGAATTTTGTAATTTTTAGTTTTGCTCTTTAAGGAGAATGAATTTTGTGTAGAATACTCAGTAATTTACAGGAGATTAGATAAAAAATAAATAAATCTCAGTTTCTCTTTGCTTTAGTTGATTTTGTTTGTCACAGAGTAACTTTTTCAAGCTATGCTTTCACTTCCTAAACCTAATCTCCCATCCTCCAGTGACTTAATTATTCAGGGTATTGTTTGGTTTACAATGCTAAACAGCACTTATTTTCACCTGTTTTCAAGCAATACATTTTAAGTTAGAAAATTGGTTTCTTTCTAGTTCTGATTAACAGAAAAGAATTTATAAGTTTGTTTTGCTGTCGCTTCTCTGATAACATGTAGTGTACAACCAAAAAAATGAAGCTTAAACCAAGATCATCAGCATCTTCTTAAAGCTACACTCTGTATTTGCTTTCGCCCTAAGTGGTGGGGAAAGGAAAAATAATACAGATTTTTTTTTTTTTTTTTTTTTGGTACCTGAGAGTGTTCCAATCCTCATCTTTTAACTTAGCTCTAAACAGCTGGCTCATAGCACACTTTCTATTAGTCCTGGTAATATAAATATATTAATACATATAATATTTAATGGAAGAAATAAGGAATCATAAGAGCAGAGAACAACATATGCCTTCATATCCCAGTGAGCTGAGAATAAGAATTTATCTGTTCTTAAATCTTCTGCTATGTCTTTTTGTTTTACTGTGTCTCTGTGTAATTCTTATTCTTATATTTGTCCTTATACTCTTTGCCTTGGTAAATAGTGAGCAGAAGAAATGGAGAAAGAGTGTCTCATCAAGAATGAAACTCATGATAGCTAAGTATTTAACCCTTCTAGTAATGTTTATTGGGGCAGTAATGTTATTTGGGGCAGTTTGCTATTCCGTATAATTCTTCTGGGACTTGAATTCGTCTTGTTGGTGTTGCCCTATCTGGGCTGGAAGTTTCTGTGTAACTCCTCATTGTGTCATCTTGTCCAGGCACTGCTAGGACCTGAGGGTCCATTCTGAACTCCAGAGTGCTCAGACTTGATGGTTAAATCATTGCAAATAAATGTTTTTGTCCCACATTAAACCAAAATGAACAAACCTGACTCCCTGTTTGTTGTTATTTAAAAAAAAAAAAAAATTTAAAGACGAAGGAGAAGGAGAAAGAAAGAAGGAGAAGGAGAAGGAGAAGGAGAAGGAGAAGGAGAAGGAGAAGGAGAAGGAGAAGGAGAAGGAGGAGGAGGAGGAGGAGGAGGAGGAGGAGGAGGAGGAGGAGGAGGAGGAGAAGGAGAAGGAGAAGGAGAAGAAAGGTATGATGTACTTAAACACTTCAGCACTTATGGCTTATTCAGACCTTGATGACATTGCCATCTTGTTCCTGGAAGTTGTCTTTCAAAACCATACAGTACTGAAGAAACAGTGTGCTGACAAACCTCGTTTTCTCCAGATGTGTTCAGCAGTGTCTTGTGTATGCATTTTCATCTCTGAACATGCATGTTGCCATGACTGGCTATTGAATGAAATGTACTTAGTCTGTATTGTTTCACTTGGTCCAATGTACAAATCTACTGGAATTTTTGAAGTGTTAACCACCTTAGTCATTAGTAGATAATTTTATTAAAATTTTCACTTATTTTGTCAACACCAGCAAATATTGTCTTCCCTCCTATCTACAAGCTAATCTTTACTATAGACTTGAACACAAGCATGAATAAAGGAAGACTAAAGGTCAACATTTATTTTTTCATAACACACCCCCAACCTTTCCCCCAGTTTATAAACTGGAAAAAAGCTGAGGCAACATCATTGTACAAGAAGTACTTCCTCTGAGGTGTTCATGGCTTTCGTTAAACAAGGTTCCACATGACAATAATGAAGCTTGAAGCTATCTGCTAAAAAACGCAAACTTATTCAGCCTTTTTTCTGAGACAAACAAATACATAGGCATACCCCTTGATTCAATTGCTTGATTATGACTGGTGTTTTAGGGTCTTACACATTTTAAAAGATTTTGATCTTTTCAGTCTTTCCTGAAGATGCACTGTATGCAACATTTTTGCATGTATATACTAAATAAGAAATTTTTATGCTCTATCAGGCCATCTGTTCTGCACAATTAAGGCAGAACAATAATATGAATATATCTCTAAAATGGAATTTTTATGAACTTTCTGAGTTACTACTTAATAAGTTGTCAGAACAGAATCTTTTTAACACTGCTAAGAAGAACGGGAATCATGACAAATCTGATGTGTCTGCATATGCTATTAAATTGCAGCAACAGTCCTGCTAGGGTGACAGCTTCTGCAATTTTCTGTTTAATCCTCCCATTATTTGTGGCAATTATGCCTTCATATAAACAGTGAATATAAAAAGAAAAATAAATATATAAATACACAAATAAATCCAGTGCAGGTCCTGCACTTCATTTTATAGCAACAGATATGGTGAACTGAGGATATTAAAACAAATCTCCAAAATTAACAATGAAGCATTCAAGGTACCCGCTATTTGACCTAGAGCTTCACCTAGTGGAACTTCCATGACGAAGTAACAAAAATACTAGTGTTCCGTTTAAATTGAAGTCGTTAAACTTTATGAAGTTGCTGTCTAATACAGGTAATCACATTTAAGAACTCAAGCTTTAATAAATTGAGAGTTTATCCGCATTTTAAAATTAATTTAATTTAAAATTTAATTTAAATAAATAAAATTATTTTAATTAGCATGGAGCATTCCTTGACTTATTTCACCTAGAATCTTAGGAAGGTGAATAGCCACATACAGAATATTATAATTTTGAGATTGCCAAAGAATATGTTGACTTTATTTTCAGAAATCCCAAGTTATATTAAAAATAAATAAATAATAATAAAAAAAGAGTTCCCTTCTTTATCCTATCTGCCTCTTTAACAATATTCAATGATTTTTTAGATAGATTTCACCTCCAGACATACAGAAGACCCTTCTCCAATCAGTAATTGGTATCACTCTGAGTCATAATGTCACATTTTCTTGGTTCTGAGGATGAATAAGACAAATTTAGAGCTAAGACCACATTTAATTAGTGATAACGGGAAAGCCAATGTGCAGGAAGTAGTGAATTTCAGTAACAGAACAATAAAAATATGTTGGAAAAAATGACAAAGAAAGAACAAATAATGTGAGTGAAAGAAAGAAAGAAAAAAAAAAAAAAAAAAAAAAAGCCTCATTTATTTTGCACCTCTACCTTTATTTGGGCAGTATAGAAAATAAAAGGCAAATACTGCACAGCTGCATGACACTTAACATCCCATGGGAGGCAATATTCTGTAGCTTTATGTTACTTTGTAAGCAAAACAAACAAACAAAAATACTGGGGCAATTAGCATACATACTGGGAGAATGTTGCTTTTGTTATAATTTTAATATAATTTTGCCATTTACAGATTTATTTATTTATTTATTTTAAACAGGCAGCAGGTCATTTTAAAGAAAGAAGTTGCAATATAATGCTACTTATACCTCCCTAATTAAGGGAAGGTATAGGGTATAATGCTAATTATACCTCCCTTTCTAAATCCAGAGGTCAGATTTTACACTGTAAAATAAGTTCCATTAAGTAGGAAGATGGAACACTTTTAGTTGCTTGATGAGTTGAATGAGAGATTGGTGAGATGGGCCTTGTGAGGCCAATGAGAACAATTTGTGAAAAACAATTAAGAGCTTTGGTATTTTATCTAAACACATGTGGATAGCACTTGAATTTCTCAGTCCAACATACATTTGATTTTCTAGCTTTCTAAGATACTGCAACTGTAAAGAGTATGCAACTGTTTTTCTTTTGTGAGCAATTTCCTATATTTTAGTTTTTTTGCCTTATGTTCTTTTTTCCATATTTTCGTCATAAAAGATCCAGCAGTCCCTTTCAGAAGTTCAATTTTCTTAATTCTTATAGCTGCAAAAGAGATTGGTACAGCTTGAGAGAGCTAGTAGCTGAAGAAAACTTCCAGGGTTTCAGGACTCAGGATATTGAGTGCTGGAAATGAATGTGAAGCTGGGATTTTCTCTCCTTTTATTGAGAATTTCTAAATGCTGGGGAAAACGGTAGTGAGTGTGTTAAAGATTTTTTTTTCTTCCTATGTTTTTCACTGAGTAAAAGATTTGTTTGCATGATTGTGGATATGTATATTTTGGTTAGTGAGAATGTGGCAACAGATAAATGGCTTTCAATTTGGAAGACTCAAAAGAAGGAACAAGCATCTCAGTAAATCTATACGATTTTCACCCAGTAAAGTGAGCCATGGATTTTGTTTTCCGGGCTCTGCATTTGCCAAGTATATAATTTACTGGGAGAAGAGTAATAAGTTGGAAAAACAAACAAACAAACAAACAAAACAGCATTTCTCCCATAGGTAAAGTTTGTTAATGCATGGAGCCTTGTTGACCAGGGTGTATGGAGGGAATTGTTATGCATATTTACACATTAATCCTCACGCTTAGCTAAAGTTATCATTCCTTGTTAATATCAAATAACATCTATAAGATCAAGCAGAAAATAACCTGCTGTTTAGGGAAGCAACACATTCAGTAAAGTGGTGAAATCACAGAATCCTAGAATATCTTGGGTTGGAAGAAATCACCTACTCTAGCAAATAGTTTCATTTGCAACCTTGGTTGCTTGACATCTCCTGTCACCTGCAGCCAGGTTTTTACAAATTTGAATACTGTTTGCAACTCGAAGGGTTTCCCTGAAGTGTCAGCTTGCTGAATGTGATTATGCTGCATGTGTTGCACCTGACCTGTTTGTGCTGTGAGAGTCTGATGCATTTAATTAATGTGTCCGAGGGAGAAGCAAGCTGTTCCCAAGGGAACTGAGGTGAGAAAAGGCAATGAATAATGGAAAATAGATTTGGAAAGAAAGCACCTTTGAGGTCATCTAATTAATTCTTTTCCTCATGGTAAAGTGTGTAAGTGTATTGCTCCTAGTTCTCATTTACGAAAGGAATTCTGATGTTATCAGTGCACAAGAATTACATCTTGCATGATGTCCTGAAATCCTTCTTTGAAAACCACAAGGATTTTCACTATTAAGGCACTGGTTATTTTCTGTAGTATAGCAACACATTGGTATGATGCTGAAGTTTCTGGAGTTACTACTTCTGCAAAGAGAATATTAAGCCTGCTGTCCAAGAAAGGGTGCAGAGATATAAAGATGATGTAAAATGGGCTAGGTAGGCCAACAGCAATCAAAAATAGTACATGGAAGCAGCTGTGAAACTGGCTTTTCAGTTGAAATCACAAGGAATTTGAGTACTGTTTTTCTCTGGCCTCCTTGGATTTGCTCCTATTTATATAGAGTTCTACATGATCAAGTTGAATTCAGGGATAACATTAGTTTTGCTTTCTGAAAATGGGATATACACTTCAAGCTGCCACTTGGTATTGTGAATATAACTGAAAGGGAATGTAAGAGGTGACAAATCAACTTGTAGATATTACTGGTGGTCTCTGTGTCATTGTGCTTCTTGAGTAAAAGAGCATTTTGTAAGGACATTATGGACTAAGCCTCAGTGTTCACACTTATTGTTACACCTTTACTATGGGACAAGTGTGCACTAAGGTGCTCACTGCACTTCCTGTCATTCTGCCATTGCCAGACCAGACAGCTTGTTGAAATACAACAAAACTATTGGCCTGCATAAATATTGATGCTTGATTTGAAGGTAGGTTGTCATTCTGAACAGAAGACTGTTGAGTACTCCACAGTATAGAAACATATAGTATCTTTCTGGTACATTGTGTAGAATACGTATGATGTCTCTTCTATTTAAAGCTAGATAAACCATCACAGTAGTACTCATGGCTGTCTAAGACAAAGGTAATGTGGAATTTTGGTAGCATCTTGGCACCTATTTCCCAAATTTGCCTGACAATCATCTAGAAAAATGAAGCAATCCTCAGCCAAATTGTTCTTCACAGGTTGATCTAATAGTCATGTTCAGAAAACAATTAGAGATCCTGGGTCTACACAGATATAGCGGCAGCCAGTACTACCTTTAAAACAAATGACAAAGCAGAAACACAAGTGATATTTCTTTTTAAATCTATACTGTTTGAGTAAAAATAATTCAAACAACTGGACGTTCTTAGAGAAATATATATATATATAGCACAATGTAGCCCTCTAGCCATTTTTTCTTGGCGGGAAAAGGATGGAGTTAAAAAATAAGCAAATAAATTAGAGCATCCACCTCACCAAACAATAGTTCCTTAATAAATATTAAAAGATGACCTATCAGTTGTTCACAGTTGAACAGTTGAACTGAAAACAGTTGAATATTTTAATTTCCTTAATTTATATAGGAAATAAATGCATTTTCATTTTGAAGTTCTTTTAGAAATTATTGTTCATTGTGTCTAATTCAGATCACCTCTCTTTTTGTGTGATTTATATAACTACAAGAGACCCTGAATACCCACCCGCCTCTCCAAGTTTTATTTTAAACTGTAAAACCCATACGTTAGATACATGACAAAATTACCACATGGTCAGATAACGTCTCTCTCTTAGTTCTTCTTCAGCCCTCTGTCTTATCACTTTATCACTTTATATTTTGGCTGTTGACATCACAGCTATATATATATATATATTTCTTTTGGCTGCATATCAGAAAACAGTGACGAAACCAGGACTATATTTCCTTCCTTCCTTCCTTCCTTCCTTCCTTCCTTCCTTCCTTCCTT
>CM021731.1:158525550-158538571 GCA_011075105.1 Heteronetta atricapilla
CTTCCTTCCTTCCTTCCTTCCTTCCTTCCTTCCTTCCTTCCTTCCTTTCTTCTTTCCTTCATTCCTTCCTTCCTTCCTTTCTTTTCTTCTCATTCAAGAAAAAACACTTCCAATCCATAAAAGAGAGTGGCACTGACACACAGTATGAAAACTGATATCTTATCCACTTAAACATTTATTTTCTAAGTGCTTGATTAGAAATTTGTCAGTGGAAAAATCCATATGCATCTGTACAACACATTTGCATCTAACATCTAAACTTTTTCAACTTCATTTTATCTTGAAGACATAAAAACTGCAGTATTGGAATAGTGCTTCCAGTGTTGGCTGAAAGGCTACAGTGAACTTTCCAGATATTTTAGAAATTTCCTTTATTACATTATGTAAAGTCAGGGCAACAATAGTGGGGGACAAAATATTCTTAGTGTGCTGTGTCCAACTGGGGTAGATTATCTAAATTATCATTTATTCTGTTTCTTTATTCATGTCATAAAAGTTTCCCTTAAAACAAACAAACAAATCAAGACCAAAACAAAAATGCCCTAAGCTGTCTAAAGACTAGGAATAAATACTAAAAAATCCTTCCAACACCACTACCATCATTGTTTCCTAAAATATTTTTCTATGTGTGATTCACAAAGACTATCAGAGATAATTTCTAGCTATGGGAATGACACAGCAAAAAGACTTTTTAAACTATGCTACTCTATAACGGTACAACTGAAGACATGACTTTTTTCTGAAACTGTTTTTAAGCCCCTTTATTGCTTGAGATAAGTGACATTCTGTGAGGGCAGTTTGAACTGTAGCAAGGCAACAAAAAGAAAGGTTGTGAGCTTTAGGAATTGGATGATTTCCTCATCAAGCATTTGTAATAAAGGATCACAAAATATTTTGTAGTAAAGTTCTGAAATCCTTGAAGGGAATCTATGAAGACTTAAACTCATTTATAAAGACTAGAGCATATGCAGTGTGCTCTAGTCACCTCCATGTAAAAAGGTCTTCTAGTCTAAGAGGGCTCCTTTATTCTTGTAGGTTATGATTGTTCATATATATATATTTATATATATATATTTCCTAGAGAAAATAACTCATTTTCTTCAAAATCGCCTATATTTATGTTTTCAAATATATGAGTAAGATGTAGGGATTAAATTACTTAGTTATATAATCTCTCTTAATGATCTATCATTAATGCAGTAATGATAAAAAGGGGTTAAAAGCTGGATGGGTGGATAGACCCAAAGAATCATGGTGGAGTTAAATCCAGTTGGAGGCTGGTCACAAGTGGTGTCCTCCAATTAAAAATAACAAATTCACATTTTAGAGAGTGTTAACTCCTCTCCACCAAGTTGCTGATAAAATACTGTTTGTTTTCAATCTTAACAGCACTTAACATGTTAAGACTAATGGGAAAAAAAATAAAAATTCAATGCTGCATAATAAACAAATATTGATATAATACCCAGTATCAAGCATGCGAACAAAAAGAGAACTATACAAAGTGTTACATTAAAATGTTATTTATGGGCAAACAGGAAATGCACCATCTTTGTATGGAAAGCCAAAAATTTATTTCTAGCACAAATAAAATCTTAAGAGTCTAACCATTATTAAGCTAATTGTTACAGGAAATAAAATAATAATGCAGTTGAAATTGTTGTGCACACAATTCATAGTTACGATGGCTATTTCTGGTGTTATACTCACCTTTCCCTTCTCTGGACCCTAAAGTTGGTGATTTCATTCTAGTGTGTGTGGTAAGGGAGGTGACAGGATTACACTGGGCAGCTTCACCAGAAGGAACGTGCTGATAATGTTGATGTTTCTTTTACGATCTCTTCCCACTTTTTATTATTATTATTATTATTATTATTATTTAAACCACAGCTTTATGATTCACTTGCGGTCATTTTTGTGTTTGCTAACATGGGTCTGCAGCTCCGTGCTACATCCAAGTTTACCATTTTTGGTGTCGTGCAGGTATCAATTCTGTGTTCTCTTTTTACCCCTAAAACCAATCTTGATCAGCTACAAGTCTGCATTTCTTTACACGAGCTGTTTAAAGCTGTAGTATCTCCAGTACCAAACCTGTGCCCCATTCCTTATGATCTCATGCCTGAGCTTCTCTACATCCTATGTCCCCACTTCCTGAGGCCTGATTCCAGTGTCCCGGATCTGTATTTCTCTACACTCTTTCACCTTGTTAAATATCTCATTCTGCAACATATCTGCTTGTTACTGCTATCTATATTAAACTATGGTTGTGTTACATACAGATACCTAAAACTAGGGAAAAATTGCCACTAACATCAGTTCAATTAGAGAACTTGCTGCCACAGCTAAACCAAGTGAAACAACGCTGAAAGCAGGTCAAAAAAAATGTTCTGACAAAGGAGGCCTGGCAAACTTCAGCCCTGCGGGTTTGCAAATTCAGTACAAAACCTTTTAGTAGTAATGATAATACGGTATTGCAGTGCTACACAGTTACTGACACGTAACAAATCATATTTGCCATATCTTTATATTTGACCTAGTTTCTCTAAACTCATCTACAAAGTTAATTTACAGCACAAGGTAAAATTGAATAAAAAACATTTCTATGAGTGCAAGTGCCTTTATTACTGGGATGTGTTCCGTCCCCAGATAGGAAAGAATAAAACATGGCAGCTTACAGCCCTGATTATGGATCTCTTATGTATCTATATTTAAAATCCCTGTTTGGGAACCTGCTAGGCATTCCATGTTCTTTCAGGTCTGCAGCAAAATTGTATGTCTTAAAAAATAAGCTTAACCTCATCAGCATGACATTTTCATTAACCAGAAAACAAGTTTTAAAAAAGCATGATTTATACGTTATGCTTTTTAAAAAATATATAGTTTATTTCAGTTGTGTGTGTACATTACACTGTCACAGCAAATTTCAACCCTCTGCTGGAAACCCAGTAAATCTTAGCTTACAATAAATGTAGGTGTGTGCATTAATGCTTATTGACATTTTATTTTTATTTTGCATGAAGGACCCCCTCTCCCCTAAACACCATCTAATGTGTAATTCAATTACTTAGCCTCCAGATTCTTAAAGAAATAAAAGCTTTTCTGGATTCCCCCTGATTCGGTGTTCAACTATTTATGAGGTAAACTTACACACTGAAATGTTTCATATATATTACTGAAGGACTTTAAGCATGTGTACAGGATCTCATTTTGATAGAATGTTTTTTTCAAGAAAAAAAAAAAATATATATATATATATATAATAGTTGAAATTCTAGCAGAAATCCTCTCATGATTATTGCAGAGTAGGAGAGTAGGATAGAATTAATATTAGTTATGTATTATTTATTATGACTTATTTATTCTTTGCCTTTCAACTGTTAAGTCTGTCATAAAGGAATGAGGTTTCTATTTTTAACTACCTTGAATACCATTTCCCAGCCTATGCAGTTTTCAACAGCTTTGTGGACTTCCTTGTTCCATTTCAAATAAATGCAGTATAAGCATAACACCTTCTGTTTCTACTCTTCCTTCCAACATGGAAAGATCTTTTATTTTATTTATTTATTTATTTTCCTGTCAGCATCTTAATTTCTTCTGCTTGTACTCAATTAACTTTGACGTGTTTTTTGACTGTAGTGTTTCCAAAACTTCGTGCATATATTATTTATGCTATTTCACCACTGCTTGTGAGATGTCTTTCTATTTTTTAAAAGTAAACAATAGTTAATGTAAATTAAATTGAGATGGAAGGATCATTTTAAAGACAAAAGTGAAAAGTTGATCTCTTGTGGTTCAGAGAGAATAAATGACTTCATGAGAAGTAGATGCATGTTTTTAGGCAAGGATATTTCTATCCTTTTTTAAAGAAAAAAAAAATAGCAACACTTTGAACAGTATTTGGTCAGATTTTTTGTGGAAGATTTTTGGATACCACTAGCAGCTTGGTCTGCTGAGATTACTTTAATTAGTCTTCTTGAGATCTATATGTTCTGGATCTCTATTGAACACTCAGAAAGAACTACTAAATAGGAGGTCCAAGACATCCAGAACACACAGATTTACCACATATGTTCCAGAATCTTGTGTCTGCAGCAGATCTAACATGTTGCTCAAGCACCATCTTTACTGGTTATGTCTGTTGCTACACCAAAGATGGACAGCAAACATTCCTTTGCTCCAGGGGTGACAGGCACCATTGTTTGTTGGCTGCTTGGTTTGTATTCTCTTGCTCAGGGGTATCTCCCTTTATATATCTCCCGGAGAGAGCTAATTATAACAGTTCAGTTATGATCAGGGGGACATGGGGGACATTTCTTGAGCTCATTCCTTCATGCCTTTTTTTTTTTTTTTTTTTTTTTTTTTTTTTTGTGTGTGTGTGTGTGTGTGTGTGTGTGTGTGTGTGGTAGTATAAACTTATGTTTTCTGCATGGGTACATACACCTATGGTTGTACAGTTAAAACTTTATGGTTAGAGGAGTGTAAAAGTCTTTCACTGTGTGCACCTAATATATTGTCTGGTATCATTGTATATGTCTGACTGTAGAGATCTTTTCTCCTTCCCTTTTTTTTCTGATGCTTCACCCATCTCTGGTATTACGTTAACCTTGAAAAGTTCTTGTATAATTATAGATAAATAATCATTCAGAAAAATAAGAACAAAGTATTTCTTTAAATACTACAGGACAGTACTTCTGATCTCAAAAAAAGTGTTTCTAACTATTTGTGAGATATAGTAATTAAAATAATTACTTGTATGGAGATTTTGAGACATTTAGTTTTGAGATGTATGAGGCAAGTTTTCCTTCAAATATCTCAGTTATGTTTAAGACCTTCTTTTAGTCCTTCTCTATTTGGAAAGAATATTAAATTTGCTTTGCTAAGAGTGTAAATACTAATGATCTGGATTCAGTCCTTCATTATTAACTTGGGTTAAAGCAGAGATATATAAAATATACATCCTTTCCTCTGAATCAATAGAAACCAAGAGCTTGTAGCGTGTTTGCATGGCAAGGTTTTGGTGTGGGGGCAGGGCTGCAGGAATAGCCTCTGTGAGAAGAGTCCAGAAGCTGCCCCAGGTTAGAGGGGTCTGCCACTGGCCAAAGCTGAACCAATGAGCGACACTGGTGCCTTTGTGCGAGCAGATTTAAGAAAGGGAAAAAAACTGCTGCACAACAGCAGCTGGGAGAGAGAGGAGTGAGAAACAGCCCTGCAGACACCAAGGTCAGTGCAGAAGGAGGGCAGGAGGTGCTCCAGGCGCTGGAGCTAAAGTTCTCCTGTGGCCTGTGGAGAGACCTCTGGTGGAGCAGGCTGGCCCCCTGCAGCCCATGGTGTACCAGGCAGCACAGATCTCCACCCTGCAGCCTGTGGAGGAGCCAGCCCCTGGTGGATATGGCCTGAAGGAGGCTGCGGCCCATGGAGAGCGCTATCAGGAGTAGGCCTCGGGCTGGAGCTGAAGCCCGTGGAGAGGAGCCCACGCAGGAGCAGGAGGTCTGGGGGGAGCTGCTGCCTGTGGAGGGACCCATGTTGTTTCTCATTGCTCAAGCTTGTACCTTTATAGATATTACTTTATTACCTTTATGGGTAATAGATTTTATTAACCTCTTTATGCTGAGTCTCTTTTGCCTATGATGATAATTGTTAAATGACCCTGCCCTTACCTCAGCTCTTGAGTCCTTTTCATCATATTTCCTCCCCTTTCCCTTTGAGGAGGGGGAGCGAGAGAACTGTTTTGTGGCATTTCAGGGGGCATATAATATAAAGTTACAAATGTGTACATAGTTACAGAAAGGTTAGATATATCACCAGTTTTACAACTGAAGACAGACAGGTAGGAAATATATGTAGATATATATATATATGCATATATATATATATATATTACAGAATCACTCATAGAACACTTTAATTTATTCTGGCTCACTACTCCCTTGGAAATTCCAAAGGATCCAATTGTTCATACGCTTTTTTTTCTACACTACAAGACATGGAAGAAAAGAGAAAGAAAACAAAGCAGGTGATGCAATTACAATTACTTAATACCTCCCATAGACCAATGACTATCCATTTTCTGAACAAAAGTTGTCTACCTTCCCTA
Source organism: Heteronetta atricapilla (assembly GCA_011075105.1). Classification (NCBI taxonomy): domain Eukaryota; kingdom Metazoa; phylum Chordata; class Aves; order Anseriformes; family Anatidae; genus Heteronetta; species Heteronetta atricapilla. The sequence continues at coordinate 158,531,645 of CM021731.1, forward strand.
AACACACTCTTGTACTTTTTTGTTGCTGAGCATAATGTTATATTCCATGCAGTATGTCTTTGGTTAGTTCAAGTCATATGATGGGTCATGTCTCTTCCCAGCCTCTTGCGACCTCCCAGTCTGTTCACTGGGGGAGAAGAGTGAAAAACAGAGAAGGCCTTGTGCTGTGCAAACACTATTCAACCACAGCTGAAACAGTAGTGTGTTATCAATGTAGTTTCAGTCACAAATCTAAAACACAATGCCATACAAGCTGCTATGAAGAAAAATAATTCCACCTCAGACAGAATAAGTATACCTTATCTCTCCTATGATGAACGATGCCAAATAAAAGCATAGAAAGCAAAGAGCAGACTTGCATTCAAAATAGCATTATGATCCAAGTAGGTACACCTCACAAGCACAAAATCATTCAGACATGAATCGGTTCTTTCAGTTGAACCTAGAGACTGACCACAGTCATGTTCTCACTTCAACAGCGCCTGGATGAAACTAATTCCATTCTGTCCCCCCTTATACACCCTTCTGTCCATATAGTCATCCTTCTGTCTGTCCACCCACCTGGTCTGGCTGCCGTTGAGTCCCAGGTCCACCAGAACTACCTGTGAGGCCACTGTCAATGGGGCAGCCATCACCGAGCTGCACGCAGCCTATGTCTGCCTTTCCATGGCACTGCATTTCAAGTGGGATGATGTGGCACTGCCCCACCTCAGATGCTTCTTCTGGGAGAGAGTGTGTGAGGAGCAGGAGTGGGCTGAGGGGCTGCCTTGCTTCCAGAGCCAGCACAGGGGCCATGTTCTGTTGCTCGATGTCAAGAAGCCAGAATGTGACACCTGGGGCTCAGCCTTGGAGGCAGTGGAGGCAGTGCTGCAGATACAAAGGTCAGTGAACCAGGCACTGCTGGAGCTGAACTGCCTGGCCACTGAGAAGGGGGACCCTCACTTCTGTGACTTTCTTGAGTTACACTACATGGATGAGCAGGTGAATACTATTAAGCACCTCAGGGACTTTCACGGTCTGGTTTTGGGGGCTGGGTACAGGGGGAGGGTCCGGCTTGCGTGGATAGGTGCCTCTTCGACCACCTCAGCCTTAGGCAGCTAAGGCAGCTTAGTATCCTCCCCCCCAAAAAAATCCTGGTTTTCCCTCTGCCGTCCCCGCCCCCCCCCCCCCCCCAGCCCTGCAACCCCCCTGCCCCTGCTTAAGAAGTTTGCCTGCATGAATCCAGTATATATATATTTTTTTTTTCAATTGCAGATTTTTAAGCTTTTTACTGGGAAGATAATGATAGGATGAGATGGAATGGTCTTAAACTAAAAGAGGGGATATTTAGATTAGAGATTAGGAAAAAATACTTCACACAGAGCTTGGTGAGGCCCTGAAAGATGTTTCCCAGAGGAGCTGTGCATTCCCCATCCCCAGAGGTGTTCAAGACCATGCTGGATGAGGCCGTGGGCAACCTGATGGTGGCATCCCTGCCTATAGCAGGGGGGTTGGAACTAAATGATCTTTGAAGTCCCTTCCAACCCAAGCCATTCTATGATACTATGATATCTCAGTCAGCAATTTTGTGACCAGAATGTTTTAAATAGTAGTTACATATTGTGAGAAATGAAGTTGTGTTTTTGCAGTGGAAAATTCCACTAACCTTGCATATTCAGAAGTGATTGTGCAGGCATAACAGTGGCATAACACTGGGGAGTTTGTTAAGCAGATAAGGGGAAGGTCCCACTGTCCCAAAATAAGGAGAGCTAAGAAAAACAAGACAAGCAGTGCAAAATCAGTAAAACCAAAAAATCATGGGTCTTCTAGTCACGAAAGAAGAAGGAAAAAAAAAAAAGGAAAAGAAGAAATTAACGGTTGGTCAAATAAAATTGTACATATATGGTACAGTAATAAGTATTGAGTAGCTTGTGAACCTGTAGTACTCAGCCAATGAGGAAACAGGAGGAATCATGTCGGGTAATAGGGAATATAAGGTTATGATATACTTCTTCTGTGTGCTCCTGCTTGCAGGATGCCCATCATTGCAATCGTGAATAAAAATGCTAATTCACTGAGATACTTGCCTGAGCCTGTGGCTGCAGATTGTCTCTCATGTACATCTAATTTAAATGCTTTCAGTTTTGTACCTTCAGATTACAAACTGTCAGTGAAGTCCTGACTGACAAATTTTCATCAAAATAAAATACATTCAAAACAATATTATCAATTATTTAAAAAAGGCATAAAAATTTTTAAATTTTGTTTGGACAAGTAACATGTAGACAATATTCAGGTAATATATTTTATTTCCCAATTTGAATTATTATTATAGTATTATTAAAGTATTATTGTATGATATTCTGATATTACTGAAATAAAGTTAATGTCAATGATTATTAGTGTATATATTTTTTTCTACTACATATTTTAATTTGTAGCTTAACTAGATAAAAAAGAAGCAAACCATTTACTGTCATTACAATGCTTGTCTTTAAATTAAGCTAAGTTGATTACATCATACACATTTCCTGGAGAAAAAATACATAAAGTGTAGTTAATATAAGCATAAGAAGCATCTTAAAATATTACTTCTGGATGATTTGTTTTAAAACAGACTTTTCCTCTGTTCTGGTGAGGCTGCACCAAGTACAAGGCCCCTCAGAACAAGAAGGACATTGAGGCCTTGGAATGTGTCCAGAGAATTGCTGTGAAGCTGGTGAAGGGCTTGGAACACAAGTCATATGAGGGTCTGGCTGAGAGAACTGGGGTTGCTTAGTCTGGAGAAGAGGAGGCTCAGGGGGAGACGTTCTTGCTCACTACAGCTACCTGAAAGGAAGTTGTGGGGAGCTGAGGGTTGGCCTCTTCTCACAGATAACTAGTGATAGGACTAGAGGGAATGTCCTCAAGTTACACCAGAGGAGATTTAGGTTGTTAATTATGAGACATTTCTTCTCAGAAAGAGTAGTCAGGCACTGGAATGGGTTGCTCAAGGAAGTGGTGGCATCATCATCGCTTGAGGGTGTTTAAGAAAAGGTTGGACGTGATGCTTAGGGACATGGTTTAGTGGGTGACATTGGTAGTAAGGGGATGGTTGGGCCAGATGATCTTGGAGGTCTTTTCCAAACCTAGTGATTCTGTGATGATTCTGTGATTCTATAAAATATACAGATTATTCTAGTAGCTAGATTAATAAATAATGTTAAGATCACTTTTTCCATTGCATGGAGAAAATGAAGAACCAAAACATTAATCTGATTATACAAAATTCTGTAGAAATGCTTGCTATTTCTCTTACTGTAGACTTTATATTTTTAATGATGAAGTTTCCCTTTACCCAAGCCTTTCTCTATACTTTTTATATACTGAGACAGAAGCAATTCATCATTGATAAAGGAAATAAGCAGACAGTAAAGCAAATGTCTCTAGGTCTGGACCCCTACTTCAGATGCTGTGGGGGAGTCCCCACAGTGAGCCATATTTGCTAGCTTGTGGAAGAAAGAAAATAAGCTTAATGGGCTTATGTGAAAAGAATACATGTGGCTATGAAAATACCACGTACCAGATGGCCTTTTAGGAAAGCACACACTATCCTGTGGATCCAGGGCAAGAGATGATTTCTCCCACCACCATTACCTGATTGTTACTATTCTGTGAAGCAAAGGGAGAATCAAGGGCATAATGGTAGCATTCAGAATTTCATTTCTGCGCTGCCCTGCTACCAGGGCAAAGTCATAGCCTTAACAATGGAAGCATATTCTTACAATGCAAGTTCTCATAGTTCAGACATCTGTAATGAGAAATGACAAGAAAACCTTTAAAAAATATTTAATGTAGTATAAAATACATAGTGCTATACACTCAGACGTTCTCTGCCAGAGCTAGGAATGAAGATAAGCTTACTTGGTTTGTTGGTTTGTAGGTTTGTTGCTTTCCCTGGATAAAACATTAAAATGATGATATCAGTAAACTGAAAAATGAAAAATAAATTTAGAACAGGTATAAATATTTCTTAATATCTACTGTAATGTACAATATGTCTTACTACGTAAGTATTACATTAAACTGAAACAGTTAAACAAATCCCCAGGTTGATAAATTAAAACTGAAAATAGTTGTAAGTGTAGTAATGGAAGTATTGCTAGCAGATTTGAAGCTGAATGATAATAACAATAAAAAAGATGGAACAAAACACACACAAATGGGTTTGAGGCATTTAGCAAATAATGTATATGAAATATTGGAAATTTTTCTGTGGAATACAATCAGTGATAGAAATAAAAAACAATATTTAACCCTATTATTTCCTTTTGTACTATAAAGTATTAAAATCACTATTGATAAATTAACCTATGGCCCTGTCCTGGTTTCAGCGGGGATAGAGTTAATTTTCTTCCTAGTGTTTGGTATGGTGCTGCATTTTGGATTTAGGGTGAGAATAATGCTGATAACATACTAATGTTTCAGTTGTTGCAGAGCAGTGCTTACACTAAGTCAAAGACTTTTCGGTTTCAGTTTCTCCTGCCAGTGAGGAGGCAGGGGGTGCACAAGAAGTTGGGAGGGGTCACAGCCAGGACAGCTGACCCAAACTGGACCAAGGGATATTCTATACCATATGATGTCATGCTGAACAATAAAACTGGAAGGAATTGGCTTGAGGGGCTTCCAATAGCTTGTGGTCTGCCTGGGCATCAGTTAGTGGGTCATGAGCACTTGCATTGTGTATCACTTGTTTTCTATATTACAGAATTACAGAATCACGGAATGGTTGAGGTAGGAAGGGACCTCTGCAGATCATCTCATCCAACCCACCTGCCAAGCAGTGTCACCTAGAGCACATTGCATAGGATCGCATCCAGGCGAGTTTTGAATATCTCTGGAGAAGGATACTCCACAATCTCCCCAGGCAACCTGTTTCAGTAGCCTGTCACCCTCACAGTAAAGAGATACCTTCTCATATTCAGTCGGAACTTCCTGTGCTTCAGTTTGTGCCTGTTGCCTCTCGTCCTGTCACTGGACACAGCTGAAAAGAGACTGGTCCCATCCTCTTGACACTCTCCCTTCAGATTTATACACATAGGTAAGATCCCCTCTCAGTCTTCTCCAAGCTAAACAGGCCCAGCTCTCTCAGCCTCTACTCATACAAAAGATGCTCCAGGCCCCTCAGCATCTTAGTAGTTCGCTGCTGGACTTGCTCCAGTGGCTCCATGTCCCTCTTATACTGGGGAGCCCAGAACTGGACACAGTAGTGGACACACTCCAGGTGTGGCCTCGCCAGGGCTGTGTAGAGGGGGGGGGTCACCTCCCTTGACCTGCTGGCAACACTATTCTGAATGCAGCCCAGGATACTGTTGGCCTTCTTGGCCGCAAAGGCACATTGGTAATGGTTAGTCTGCTGTCCATGAGGACTCCCAGGTCCTTCTCCAGCAACAATGTTTTCCAGAAGGTCAGTCCCAGTCTGTACTGGTGTATGTGGTTGTTTCTTCCTTGGTGAAGGACCCTGCACTTGCCATTATTGACATTCATGAGATTCCTCTCTGACCAACTTTGCAGCCTGTCTCTGAATTGCAGCACAGCCCTCTGGGGTATCAGGCATTCCTCCCACTTTAGTGTCATCCACAAACTTGTTCAGGGTGCACTCTATTTCGTCATCCAGGTCACTGATGAATAAGTTGAACAACACTGGACCCAGTACATACCCCTGGGGGACACTGCTAGCTACAGGCCTCCAATTAGACTCTGAGCTGCTGGGCAAAACCCTCTGAGTTCTGCCATCCAGACAATTCTCAGTCAACCTCACTGTCCACTCATCTAGACCACACTTCCTGAGCTTGCTTATGAGGATATTATGGGAGACTGTGTCAAAAGCTTTGCTGAAGTCAAGGTAGACAACATCCACTGCTCTTCCCTCATCTACCCAGCCTGTCAGCCCATCACAGAAGGCATGCAGAAGGCCATCACAGAAGTCATGCAGATTGGTTAAGCATGATTTCCCCTTGGTGAATCCATGCTGACTATTCCTGATCACCTTCTTATCCTCAACATGCTTGGAGATGACCTCCAGGATAAGCTCTTCTACCACCTTTCCAGGGATGGAGGTGAGGCTGATTGGCCTGTAGTTTCCTGGGTCCTCTTTCTTGACATTTTTGAAGACTGGTGTCACACTGGCTTTCTTGCATTCAAGCAAAGAAGGCATTCAGTAACTCTGCCTTCTCTGTATCCTTGACCACCAGGGCACCCACACTATTCAGCAGCATGCCTACATTTTCCCTAGTCTTCCTCTTGCTACTGTTGTATTTGAAGAAGCCCTTACAGTGTCAAGGACAACAATTCTTCCCTGAATTAGCCTGAATGGTAGGATCTTTTTGTTATTTTCACTTGGTAACTGTTAGAATGGGTCAATGTCCAAGGAGGATTTCCAAGTGTGGAAATAATATAAGTAGTGGAGATAAGATAAATTCAATATTATATTTTAAATTTCTTTCTTCCAGTAAGGTTTTACGTATTTTACTCACCCCCTAGCTACATATGTTTTCTCCTATGTAAAATGTCTATTTATTTTACTCTGTTTTAATCATTAAACACATTAAATAACAACAGCAACAGCAAAAGATTATGTTTTTGAAATAGTATCTAAGTATTATTACAGTGTTCTTAGTAAAATGTATATCATTTAACTTAACTTCCCAAAAGTATTATGTAGTACATGTAGTTTTATGAATCTCATTGTAATAACATTTCTATTCTGTGAATATTTGCTGCCATCTGCAGAAAAAATATAAGAAATGTTTTTTTCTATAAGTAAAATATTGAACATTTTTCACATCCCACCCTCACCCCTGCCCCAAGAAAACATGCTTATTATGACTAAATAAGTCTTAACTAAGAGATTCAAATAAATGGCTTTAACTATCAGCTACAATAAAAACCTGGGAAATCTAATAAGCA
>CM021731.1:158538671-158549815 GCA_011075105.1 Heteronetta atricapilla
AAGGTAGGGGGATTTTTCAAGTAATGATTTAATACATTCTTATAGATCTTTATTCAATTGTTAGTAGCAGTTGTTTTTAATTGATGTTTCAATTAAAATTTTATAATATGAAGGTTAGAGTTTTCTCTTACAGGAATGACTGCACTCTTAAATTGGAACTTTGAATTTGGCTGGACTAAAAATCTTAATCCTCCAACTAGTAAATTTTAGTAATATGTCTTTGACACAGTTTGTCATTGAAAAAGACCACTCTCACAATCATTGTGGACAAGGACTATTGATTTTTTTGTCATCTATACTTCTGAGCTTGAGAGAGCTGATCTCAGCTAATCGGTTTATATCCTATTTCTAATTCATGTGATTAGTTGTCTTGCCCCTTGTTCCTAACTCTATCTGATGAAAAAAAAAATTTAATAGAATACCTACAGATTTTGCATTGTATAAAATGAGAGAGGGAATTTTACAGAATTCAATTGATATTACTTTAATCAAGCAGTAGAATCTCCTACAGACTGGGTCATATTGGTCATATTGGTCATATTGCTAAGGTCTATCTTTTTCTTATGCTGTTGGCCCCAGAGCTGAACACAGTATTCCAGGTAGAATCTCACAAGAGCAGAGTAGAGGGAGGCAATCATCACCCTCAACCTGCTGATTATGCTTCTTTTTATGCAGCCCTCAATGCAATTTGCTTTCTGGCCTGCAAGCACACGTTGTCACCTCATATTCAGTATTTTGTCCACCAATATTCCCATGTCCTTCTCTGCAGGGCTGCTGTTAATCCATTCATCACACAGCCTGTATCCATGTTTGTGATTGCCTCCAACCCAGGTGTTGGACCTTTTACTTGGGTTTGTTGAACTTCATAAAGTTTACATGGGCCAACTCTCAAGCCTGTCAATGTCCCTCTGGATGGCATCCCTTCCCTCCAGTATGCAGACTGCAACACACAGCTTGGTGTCATTGGCAAACATGCTGATGTTGCACTCAATCCCACTGTCTACATCACCACCAAAATGTTAAATAATTCTGGTCTCAATACAGATCCCTGAGGGACACCACTTGTTGGTCTCGACCTGGACATAGAGCTGTTGACTGCAACACTTTTGAGTGCAACCATCCAGCCAATTCCACAGAGCCATTCATCAAATCCATGTCTCTTCATTTTAGAGACATGAATGTTGTGCAGGACAGTCTCAAACATTTTGCACAGGTCCAGGTGGATGATGTCAGTTACTCTGGAGATGTAGCATTTCATTTAAATGGAAGCAAGCTTGTGTGGTTCTCCCGGGCCCCCCCCCCCCCTTTTTTTTTCCTTTTTCTTTCAGCATGCAGGTTGCTATGTACTTATGTTGAGGAACAGAGTTAGAAGTTGGAAGGAATAGTGACATTTGTGATGATTATTACGTTTTTTGTTTTCAAAGGGACTAATAGCTTTTCTATTAAAAGTTAAATGAAACTGCAATTAATTCCATACATAGTATTATTTGAAGATTCTTAATGTAAACAGTTTTGTGGTTTGTAAGCTTGCAAAAATGAATTCTATGCAGTAACAATTGCAATATTCAGCAATAGAGTAAGAATTTAATTCAAAGCAGAAATGGACAGAATCAGTCTTATATAGATTTCTGATGTTTTATTATACAGACATTTAAATCCATGTTTTCTGCTCAGTACTGTACCTGTTATAATTGGGCTATTATGTGTCTTGTGTTTGTATCGTTTTCAGTCTTCCCTATACACTTGGAAAGCAGTTTCTAAGATTTGATGAAAGAAGTTCTTTTTATGATTGCATAAAATGTAATAATATACTTTTGGGAAATATTATTATGGCCTGCAATTTTATGGTATTTTCTGCTTATTGTTACAAGCTTTTAGAGAAACTATAAATACTCCTCAGTTAATGAAAGTCTGAAATATGATAACACCTGTATATTTGATTATTTAGGAAATGAACTGCAAATTTTGAGATTTTTTTCATTTGAAAGATGCATCTCGAGCAAAAGTTCTTGTGTAAACTCAAACTTTACTAAGGACTAACATACAGCCAGTTCATCTAGTAGTTAACCTTGTGCCTTCATCTATGGCTGGCAGGTTAAGGTTGGTAATATTGCCAGTATCACTAATCTGTTTGCTATTATTTCTTTTAAATTTATAATTATTTTTATTATTTATTTATTTATTTATTAGGTTGAAAGCCTGTTGTGCTACATAGTGTAGCAATGTAACAGAATTTTTGTCTAGTCCTAACAAATTTATAATCAAATTTGAGTTTTAGTAAGTAAAAGTGCTAAATAGTAAGAGTGGAAATGATTTTATTAGGTAAAGTCAGCAGTTCTACAGCAGTGTATTCTGAATCATATCAGTAAAATAAATAAAAACTTTTCACAAAATCATTATAGAATAAAATAATTTCCTGACTGCTGCTGAGCCACTGATTACATCTAGTGACACTGAGAAAGTGTGAATGTCAGGGAAAGTTTTGAAGTAGAAACTAATAAATAGATTTATATATATATATATTACAGGATATATATATATATCCTGTAAAAGAGGATGTTTAGAAAAGAAATAAGCAAATAAATGTTTTTCTTGCTTGCTTGCTTGCTTGCTTGACCTTTATTTGACAGGTTGCTGTATGATTATGATGCCAAGGACCATTCATTCACCGGTCAAGAATTTGTTTTCTGATGTTCAGAAGCTGAAGAAGGCTTAAGATTGAATTATATTTATAGGTAGGTTTTCCCCAATATGTAAAATATATATATATATATATATAAATGTATTGGGAGACTTGTTAAGTCTGGGATAGTATCTAGAATATTTCTAATGACAGGGACACATGTACAGAACCACAAGAAAATTGCTTTAAAAAATATAAATTATTTAAGAATTAAGAAAAAATAATGTATATTAAACACAAAAAATGTCAAGAGGAGACAAAAAGTATATTTAAAATGTAACATATATATATTAATTAGATGTGATTACGAAATATTGCATAGTAGCATAATTAATGTGATGCCTGATTTGGCGTTGTTTCCCTTTAGTCTCCAAATGCCTTAAGGAGGAAAAAAAAAAAAAAAAAAAAAAAAGACCTTTCTTACACTTATTGCTCACTTGTAGCTTGTGGTTACTACAAAGGGACTCTGCAAGACCCTGCAAGAGTCACCAATGCTGATGGGCTGTGCAGCTCCCCCCGCCTTCTCCCAAGCCCTGCCCCAGTACTGCTACTGCAGTGACCGCACCAGGCCAGCACTGTTAATGCCAAGAATGAAAGACCTAGGAAAGAGCAGGGAGATTTAGAACCCTCACCAGCACCTTCCCTTTTTGCTTAGGAGTTGCATTTGAACTGAAGCACTCCCACCTAGTCTCTGCCTGAGTTGTTACCAATGACCAACAAATACACCTACAACAGAAAGCAGCTCAGTGGAGGTGCTGGCTCAGTGGAGGCATGTGCCTCTGAAGCTCTGGAATTAAGCATGGTGGGACTGGCCACAGTTGTTGCAAAGAAGCTGACTTTATTTCAACACAAAGGGGACCAGAGGGTGGCCTTTGTTTTAACTAAACAGCTATCAACAGTTGAACAGATCAACTGGTGATTTAAATGTTTGTCTGAGTTAATCAAAAGAGAGTATTTCCCTGGTTTAGTCAGACCAGCATGTGGTGGTGGTGGTGGTTGTTCAGCTCAACAGAGACTTTAAAACCCTAAACACTTAGAAAAATAATTTTGAAAAGATCAATGGGCTTGAGCTGGCTTCAACCCACATATTCCTTTCTGGTGACTGGAGACACCCAAAATCATGGCATGCTAAAACCAGTAATGAGAATCACAATTGCTATATCGTGCTGGTACAGTGATTTAAGTAAATTTCTGTATCACTTTTATAAATCAAAAACCTATGTAACATTAAATAATAATAAAAGTTTATATTAAAAATTTCATCTCCCATGTGTGGAATATCTAACAAAACCTGGTCATGGAATGTAGGACAGCTGCACAGCAGATGTGCTTTGCCTGGTAGATGCCAACCCTAGCTTCGAGGCTTGGCCTTGGATTTCCTTGGTCCCTGCTGAGTTGCCTGCCCAGCTGACCACTGTCACTGTCCCTGTCCTGGCCCTGCTCTCCTGGTTGGGTACTATGGCTCTGTCCATCAGTGGGCTTCTGTTCTACTGACTACCTCCACCCTTAGCTCCCAGCTCCCTGCCCTTTCAGGCAGCCCAGTGTCTCTGCTAACTGACAGGATCATGCAGGTAGGATAAGAGGCAACAGACTCAATAAAGAGAAACAGAAAGTTCTGATTAGATATTAGAAAAAACTTATTCCTTATGTCGCGGGTCAAACACAGGAAGAGGTTACCCAAAGAAGCTGTGGACTCCCCATTGTTGTAGGTCAGCCCAGAACACCCTACTCTGCTTTGCTATACTTGGAAAAACAGGTTGTTGTAGAGTACCTCCAGAAGTTCTTTCCAACCTACCCTGTGATTACTAAAATAAAAAATTGTCAATTAGTCCTGCTTCAGAAGTAACTAAATGAAACTTAATTGCATTCTGTGTTTGTACATTACCTTTTCTTCCACTAGGAAGTAACATCCAGCTAAAACAATAGGATATTGTAAACCATTGGTTTTAAGCAGATCTGGATGAACAACTGAAATGCAAATGCCAGGAGAGCAAACTTTAGACGCAGTGCACTGCATTTGTTCCTTTTAGTTAATGTGGAAGGCTAAACTTTATTTTAGTCTTTGGTTAATCCTACTCAGTTATTATCATGTCATATATTTATCTATTGTAATCAAAGCCTCAAATCTTTATAATACATGCCATTTCATTTATTGGAAGAATATGAAAGATATTTATGTCAGAAAATCTGGATTCTCAAACTTCTATTGAAAGTGCAATTGCTTTACTTTTATGTTAAGCAACACTTTTCATAGTATATGTATTTCTGAACTACAAAATTCTGGATTATATATATATTTAATGTATACATATATATGTATAAGTATATATGCTTGTCCTGGTTTCATTTAGGACAGAGTTATTTTTTCCTCCTATAAGCTGGTAGGGTGCTATGTTTTGGATTAGGATGAGAAGAGTGTTGATAACATGATGATGTTTTAATTGCTGCAGAGCAATGCTTACACTAAGCCAAGGACTTTTCAGCTCCTCGCTCTGTCCTGCCAGCGGGCAGGCTGGGGGTGCAGCAAGAGCTGGGAGGGGACAGACCCAAGACAGCTGACCCAAACTGGCCAAAGGGGTATTCCATACCATCTGACGTCATGCTGAACAATATATAGGGGTGGCTGGCCGGGGTGGGGGGCCGGCTGCTCGGGGTTGGGCTGGGCATCGGTCAGCGGGTGGTGAGCAATTGCATTGTGCATCACTTGTTTGTACATATTATTATTATTATTATTACTATTATTATTATTTCCTATCTTAATAAACTATTAATAAACTTAATAAATTATTTCCTATCTCAACCCACAGGCTTCACTTTCCCGTTTCTCTCCCCCATCCCAGAGAGGGAGGGGGAGGGGGAGCGAACGGCTGTGTGGTGTTTAGCTGCCGACCAGGTTAAACCACAACAATGCTGAAATGAATTTCCACAACCAATATACCTAGATGAGCATTTTAAGTGTGGATCTGAGGGCTCTAAGGTCAGTCAGGATTTCCCTAATAAGGAAGTGAGAGTGGCAATAATAATAAGAAGAATAAGAGTAAGAATAATAAAAACACACTATGAGGCCTTACAAAAAGAGACAAATGTAAATTAATCATATTTATTGCCAAAATATACACTAACATTAAACTAATTGTGTCTAGTAGTCATCTATCCAAGATGAAGGGGATTTAGTGGTTAGATATTAAATGTATTTATATGGAGGTGAAATAGAAAGATATTAAGGCTCTCTATGCTTTTTCAGTAAAAAAAAAAAAAAAAAAATTACTTTTCCTTTTATATCATGTACCCTTTTTGCAATGAAATATTAGAATAAGCTGTGAAAAAAATAATTCTAAGACCCTTTTAATTAACTCCTAAAAAAATCAGTACCAAAATTGTTGAAAGGATACATATTATGGATATGTTTGACTGTTTGATTTTCTTATGGTATTCAGATTGAAAGGCTAAAAAGAGGTAATTATTCAAAACTCTTTATTATATTTCTGTGGCATTCCTGTTTTCTGGTAAATGGACATAAATAAAGAATAATTCCTCTGTAATCTTCTTCTTCATGAAGCTGATGTGCAGTTCAGAGTCTCAGGTCATGTTTTCGAGTATATTGCATATCTAAATTGTTACAGTCCATTTACTTTGAAAAGTCCTCTGGTCACAGAGGACTGTTTAGAAACTGTTTAGAAAAAGATTTGAGAAAATACAAAGGAGACTAATAGCTCTTTATTTAATCCTTCTCCCATCTCTCTTGTTCCCTCCTCCCCCATTTAAAAACAAAAACAAAACAATAACAAAAAAAGGCAAGGCAGAGGAAAGGGGAGGAAAGGCTTTGCCAGATTCTGGCTATTATATAAAAGTCTTTCTGATTGTTTTGACATGCTGCACTTGTGTTCAGCACAGCTTAATTATTAAATTGTGTGTTGATGCCTCAGAAGCATGAGATGTCAAGGTTTATTTTTAAAGCTGAAATTCTGTTTGGGTGTGCAGCTCTTTTCTTTCAGTTAATTCAGCTGCAGCATGTGCCTTGCTTTCTGTCATCTGCATTACAATACCAGTGACTTCCTAGCCTGTGTGGGCACCTAGCCAGAGAGACAGAATAACCCCACTGTCTCCCTGTTCTTTCAGTGCCACTTCAATGGACTATTGTTGTCAGCAGTAAAAGTACAATAAATTGAAGGTCTTTCTCTTGCAGAAATCATATGATAGAATTAAGGAGTACTGTAGTATTTTACAGGAGACTGAGGCCATCTGTTAACATCCAGCTGGATGGCTTTTGATCTAAGAAAGTAGGAATGCATCTTGTGACTATCTATTTGGGTGTTTTCTTCAGCTGTCTTTCCCATTGTTAATCTTTCAGTAATTACATTCAATGTCACTGAGCAGTCAGAGCAATTTCCTCTCTCAGGTCAAACCTTAGTGGTTATGCTTTTAATTTATTTAACAAATTACCAACTTTAAAATAAAGACCTGTTAAGCCTTACCCAGAGAGAAAGTAAAGAGGAGGAAGATTGGAATGGTAAAGGCATTTCTATTTTAAAAGGTCAAATTTAGGACTCAGATGTCATACATCTAAGTAAAGAACAACAGGAAGGCTAGGAAACCTGGAAAGTTAGCATGGTATCTCTTGATACTGTGTATTCTGTCACTACAAAAGGTAGACCATCTATTTTGCAATATATCTCAGATACAGTCTTCATAAGGTTCACCCTTCACCCCACATATTTATTTTACACATCAAAAGTTGGTATGAAATACTTGTCCACCTTCATGTAACTGGAGTTGCTACCCTGATGGCTATTTTTTTTTTAATATATGTGTATATAACTTGTCTCAGGGAATTAGTGATTGAATGAAGCTCTGTTTTTTACTGACTAAATATATGACCATTATGGTTTATTCCAACTTTATATCAAGTGACTTTTAATCGTGTGACTTTTCATCCTGTTTTCATTTAAAAGTATCCCAGCAACTGTAGTGGTATGACTTTAGTGAAGTCTATAAAATGAAACACATGCTTAAATCCTTTAATAATGGGAAGGGAAGAGAAGGGAAGGGAAGGGAAAGGAAGGGAAGGGAAGGGAAGGGAAGGGAAGGGAAGGGAAGGGAAGGGAAGGGAAGGGAAGGGAAGGGAAGGGAAGGGAAGGGAAGGGAAGGGAAGGGAAGGGAAGGGAAGGGAAGGGAAAAGGAAAAATATATATAATGTAAGTAAGAAAATCTCTCTTTCACACACATGCACACACACACACATACACACACAGATTTAATCAGTCCAAATGCCAAGGTGTTTTTTTGTTTGTTTGTTTGTTTGTTTTTACAAAGTATATTTAAAGTATCTTGTATAATTTACTCACTAGTATTGTATTAGTCAGTAATGCATATGGTAATACAGTAAAATAGGTAGGCAAAAGTATATTTGTTCCATCCAAAAGCACAACCACTATTTACTGCAGAATATGATAGACTTCAGAGAAGCTTTTAGGAAAAATAATTTAAAACATTCTTTCCTGCAGTGAAACACTAGATTATCAAAGCCTGGGCTATTTCAGCTTTATTTCTTGGGGCTCATTCAAAAGCTAAAACCTAACTTGTAAAGATGTATGGTGATGTAAAATGCATCAAAAGGATTTTTAGTCCTTCTGGACTAACTGCTTATTATCTTATTTCCCAGCAATTGAATGAGTATGATTTTGATCATTTCATTGGTCTGTGTTCCTGCATTCACTAATTCTGTGATTACTGGGGACTATGTAGACTCAGTGAGCACCCTTTCCAATTGTATGAACGATAAATGTTACAGGATATCCATATTCCAAGAAATGGACAGAATGTAATTTAAAGGTTTGTGTAATTTCCAGAAATAGGTTGTGCTTCATATGAGTACTGTAAGAAGTTTCTCATCATTCACCAATGTTCTGTCCTTGATCGCAGCACTATTGAGTTATAAAGGTAGAAATGCATTAAGTGGAATAAATCCAGTTTCACTTATTCTAATTTCTCAATTTATTGTTTCATATTATGTCAAATAACTAAAAAATAAAGATTAAAGAAAATCTTTTAAAAAAAATACATGTACTATGCCCATATATACTATGCCTATATATACTATGCCTATATACTTTGGGATTGATCCTTGCTTCATAGGCCAGTTGGTTCAAAGCAGCTTTTACCTACCCTGCTCATGGCACACTAAATTCAGAGTAGAGTAGCTACATTCTTTTTGTAGAGAACTAGGAAAAATCCCTGAATCAGCCACCAGTGTCTGCTCACCCACCACCATCTCTTCAATGGAACATAACCACATCAAGAAATGGCATGACTGTCAGAGTAAACCTTTTAAAATTTGGAATTAAACTGCTCCATCTGTACTCAGATCTCTTAGCAAGAGGCTTTCATAGAATCATATCATAGAACATCTTGAGTTAGAATGGACCTTAAAAATCATCTAGTTCCAACCCTGCTGCCATAGGAACGGATGCCACCCACTAGATAAGGTTGCCCAGGGCTCCATTCAACATGTACTTGAACACCTCCAGGGATGGAGCACCCACAACTTCTCTGGGCAACCTGTTCCAGTGCCTCAGCACCCTTACAGTGAAGTATTTCCTCCTAATCTCTAATCTAAATCTCCCCTTTTTTAGTTTAAGACAATTCCCCGTCTTATCATTATCTGCCTGAGCAAAAAGTTGTTCTCCATCTTTTTTATAAGCTCCCTTTAAGTAATGAAAACCTGCAATAAGGTCACCATGGAACCTTCTCTTCTTCAGGCTAAACAGCCCCACTTCTCTCAGCCTTTATAGCAGAGATGTTTCTCAGCCCTCTGATCATCTTTGTTGCCCTCCTCTGAGACCAACAGATCAGGACCCAGCCATTCCAGGTTCACATCCTTCTTGTGTTCAGGGCCCCAAATCCGGATGCAATACTCCAATTGGGGCCTCACAAAGGCAGAGCAGAGGGGCACAATCACCTCCATCAACCTGCTGGCCACACCTCTTTTGATGCAGCCCAGGATGCAGTTGGCCTTTTGGGCTGCAAGCGTGCACTTCTGGCTCATGTCAAGCTTTTCATTAACCAGAACCACCAAGTCCTTCTCTGCAGGGCTGTTTTCAGTGATTTCTTCTCCCAGTCTGTACTCCTGTCTGAGATTGCCCTGACCCAGGTGCAGCACCTTGTACTTGGCCTTGCGGAACCTCATTAGGTTCACATGGGCCCACTTCGCAAGCTTGTCCAGGTCCATTTGGATGGAACCCTTTCTTCTGTTGTATTGACTGCACCAATCAGCTTGGTGTCATGTGAAAAAATGTTGAGGGTGCACTTGATCTCATTGTCTATGTTGTTGATGAAGATATTAAACCGTACCAGTCCCAAGACTAAGTGGTATACCTCTGAAGTATACCACATGTCACTGGCCTCCACCTGGACATAGAGCCATTGAGCAGCACCCTCTGGGTGTGACATTCAAGCCCTATCCACTGAATGATCCACTCTTCAAATTCATCTCTCTCCAATTTAAAGATGTCATGCGGGACCATGTAAAAGTCCTTACAGAAATTCATGTAGATTTCATTGTTTGGTCTTCCCTCGTCAACTGATGCAGTCACACCATCATAGAAGGCCACCAGATTAGTCAGGCACAGTTTGCCCTTGGTGAAGCCATGCTGGCTTTCCTACCTCAGGGCTAAGGAATCAAGGAGACTTTTGCAGCTCTGAATTCCTCCTTCTTCTCATGCCCTTTCATGTCCCCAAATATGATAGAGCTCAAGATGTAGCCCCCATTTGGGCCTGAGAGACTAACACATTTTTGCACAGTAACTGCAGCTTGTCAAATTAATCTTTAAGAACATGATATCAAGGTTTCGGTTTGTTAGTTTTATTTATTTATTTTTTTTCAGTAAGTTCTCACATAAGAGCATAACACAGGCTTGGGTTGAATGTTATAGAGTGATTGCACTAGAGGGCTAAATATTATAGAGTGTTTGAGTTTAGCATGGTGTTAAACATACAATGATTCTTGGACCAAAATAGTAATTATTTTTATCTAGAGAGAACTGTAGTTCTTCCATTCCAGGAGGGTAAAAAAGAGAGGGAGATGAACAAGTGAATTGAAGAACTGGGGAAACAAGACCTTGTAAAGAAACACAGACAGCCACTTAAACACATGTAAGTATAAAACTGTCATAATTGAGTTGCTGTTTTTCTCCAACAGGAGTTTCAATACATTCTTTTTCCATAACTCATTATATTTGTGTACCATTTCAGACTACCATGTGGAATGCATTTAGAGAAGAGTTAACTTTCAACACAGAACTAGAGCCAATCGTAGAAAAACTTTTATTTTTTTGATAAGAAAGAAAGAAAGAGAGAGAGAAAGAAAGAGAGAGAAAGAGAGAAAGAGAGAAAGAAAGAGAGAGAGAGAGAAAGAAAGAAAGAAAGAAAGAAAGAAAGAAAGAAAGAAAGAAAGAAAGAAAGA
>CM021731.1:158549825-158641521 GCA_011075105.1 Heteronetta atricapilla
AGAAAGAAAGAAAGAAAGAAAGAAAGAAAGAAAGAAAGAAAGAAAGAGAAAGGAAGAAAGGAAGAAAGGAAGGAAGGAAGGAAGGAAGAAAGAAAGAAAGAAACAAACAAACAAACAAAGAAAAAACCCTCTTAAATACCTATTCTTTAGGTAACTTTTCTTTGTTATATTATTTTATTGAAACTTTTTGAATACATTCATAGACATTATTAGCAACAAGTTGTTTGCATCTGCAGGGAAAGTGAAAACGATGAGACAACCTTTCTTCAAAAAAAAGCACATAAGAACATTGACAAAATTATAGTAATAATAGTATAAAGTATGATACTAATTATATCATAAGAAATCTTTTTTTTTTTTTTTTCAGATGGCAGAAATGGAGGCTGTTCATTAGAGTTTTTAGACTTTGAACATGAGTTTTTTTTTTTTTTTAAGAAAATAAAATGTTCAGTGTAAAATGGCAAATCATGTAATTTCATTATTTTTTTTTCAAGTTTCAGTCTTTTTTCCCCCCACTTTCAGTAAATCTTCTACTCAAAAGAAAAAAGAAAAAAATTGGTTACAATTTCTTCTTCCTCTTTAACTGAAATAAAATAAAATGGCTTCTGAAAAATTTACAGATTAATATAGGCAAGCCATTTCATGCAAGTCAAACTTCTTATAAAGACGGGTCACCTCAATAACTGTATAGGAGGATGGATAGGTAAATTCTCACTCAGTGATTCCCTCTAAGAAAAATAATATCCTGTACAATATTTTTTTGTGGATTCTCACATATTCTCACATTTCATAGACTGAATATTGTTTTATTTTTTTTCCTGTTTGTGTCCTGTTTATTTAATAAATGCAATGCTCCCCCCCCCCCCCCAAAAAAAATACATATATTAAAAAAATTGCATGCTGGATTTTTCTAGACTATTTAAGGAGCTGAACACATGCATCTTAATGAATATTTTCTCTCATTTCCTTATTTTTGTTCAGTGCAGTTCTGGCTAAATACCTCAAGTGATCAGTGTGGTGTACACTTACTGGCCTTGCTGCAGTGATGTAATTCTATTTAATCTCAGCTGACTGAAGATCAGATCTACTAATTTTAGTTAAATAAGCAGGGTAAATACAAATACAAATAAAATCAGAATTAAACTCAAAAGTCTGGAGTTTCGTAATTGCAACAAAGTTCAGTAAATCGGTTACTTTTAAATCTGACTTTGAATTTAGTGGTCCAAATAATTGAACAGAACTATCAGATATCTTATTAAACAAACAAACAAACAATCAAACAAACAAAGCAACCTCTGTTTTATTCGTGTTATTCAAGTACCTAATGTTTTAGGTGTACGTGTAAGAAACATACTTCAAAGCATTAAAAGAAGGTTCTAGGGCTTTAAGCCCTAAAATCACACATAGTAAGGCACATTTCCTGCTCAAGGAAGTTTAATAACACAGAAAAGTGGCACATCTAGTGAGAAGAACTGTGGAATCTAAGTGATTTGTCAAGCAATAGGTGAAGACTGGATTTGAATTTTTTGACTTCTGGGCCACTGCCCTAAATGTGTTTCCTTTGCCTTAGAGGTATTTTAGAATTGCTTAACTCTTGCCCAGTAAATCCCAGGGAAAACTTTTGAACTTATTGTCAAATACCAGTTAATAGGTGTGACTTTGATCAAATGTAATATTTTTTCAAATTACTATTTTGAAATTGAACTTCTGATTATCTCTTCTATTAACTTGATGGCTAAACGCCTAAAGAACAAATTTATATTTCTCCAATTATATGTCAAATATTACAGAAATAAAATAAAAGAATTAAAATAAATAAAATAAAATAAAATCACATTGTCTCTGAATTCTGTTGGAGAAAAAGATAGCTTTGTAATAACAATAGATGGATAAAAATAGATGGATATTAAAAGCAATGTTATTCCTACCAGTATGTTCCTAGTTTCAATTTATGCTATCATTTTCTCCAAGGCATTATTTGGGAATAAAAATGTGACTTTTTATATTGTTATATCTGGAAGACTCTTCTGTGGATATCCTTCCATTTTTGTTCTGATGTAGACTACTTTCTTATTTTTCTACTACTTTTTCTAACCAGACTACTTTCTTGTAAAAACACTCAGAAATTAACTTAATTTAACATGGAGTTTACTCCATCTTGATTCAGCAAGGTATAGTCATCGGCATATATGTATAGGTATAGTCATAAATTAATACACAAATATTCATTTAGAAGTCTACGGTATTCTGGATAGATACATAAATATCAAACCAGAAAGGGACCTAGGTTACTCTGTTTAACTAGTCATAATAAACATGTTCATCTTTGACTTTTTCCACATCCACCAAAGTCACTGATGACCTCTTCATTGTGTTCATAGAAATTTATTGTGTCTTATGGTATAACACAAACCTCAGAATGTCATGCACCTATTACTGTAGTGAATCCAACTGTCACTTGTTTTTGAAGCATGTAAAGATATATGCATGTATAAAAGTGTATAGTGTACAAAATTATATATAAATATATAATGTGATTTCAGGAAAAGTTACAGTTCTGCTTAAATTCCAGTTATAATATAATTATGTGTGAGAGACAAAGTTCTCCTTTGAGTTTGTGAGATCAGAAATCCTTAGTGTTGAATACTCAGCAGGTGTAATGCAACATAGTTTCATTAAATACAGTGGAAGCAGGGAAATTTACATAGACTGAGGATGTGTCCCTTGATATTTAATATATTTTCCCAAATGATTCTTCTAATTGCACTCTATTGCTTTATAGCTATCTGACAGTTATAGTAGGAGGGTTATCAAATATTTAATTACATTCTAGAGTCACAGTTGCATTTCATTTCAAATAATTCCCAAGTGGTTTAAATCGATTTGTTCAATATTAAAATTTTAAACACCAACAAGACTGACTTTATGGACAATATCAGTTAGCATCATTCTGGGAAAGTAAGTGCATTATATCACTTCCAAATCCAGATCTGTTTTGGAAAAGGAGAGCAAAGCAAATAATTCCTGTCCTAATTATTTGTATTTCTTCCCACAGTCACTGATTTTTCTTTTTGAATGTTTCTGTTATTACCAAAATTCATAGTCAAAATCTATCCATTGTATGAGTTTTCAAAGCCATTTTTGGACATGAATAGAAGTTCTTTATATTTCTGCTTTCAGTTAAAATGATTTCTTAAAATTTATTTTCAGTAGACTGTTTTCATTGTATTCAATTCTACTTTTCTTATATTTCAGTTTCCATAATTATTTATGACTCAGACAATATAAACTTTAATTTGCATATAAAGTGTTTTGGTGTTAGAGATATTTGCAACCAGACTTGGATTTGAGACTGTCATTGAAGAGTCTGTATCCCTTTCAGCAAAATTCTGGAGGCAGACATGCACTAATAATAATTAGGAGATCAGCTAAAATTTGTTTTAACAATTTACTTGATAATCAGAAATGTTAGTTTATTTGAATACATAATTGTTCAAATGGTTATTTTGAAGTGTTTAGTGCTTTGGTGCTTTGGTGTTACTGCAGACCTTCACTGTGCACACTGACTGCTTTTATCTGCATATAGATATATATAGATATAAAACTAAGTTTGCCCTGAAGGGTATTTAAAATTATATATATATGTATATATTATTCAGAGAAAGTAAAGCTCTGACAAAAATTAGAGCTTTGAGAATAGCTAGAAAACCACTAAGAAACTAATTAATTTAATTGTAAAGAAAATTAAATCATGATAAACAGTTAAGCTTTCAACACAATCTGGCATTCTGGGATCAAGTCTAGATAGGTTATTTTGGCACTATACAATGTTTCGCAAGTGAAGTAACTAAATGCAAATAAAGCAGGTCCAATTTGTTTCATTTTGTTATTGGTCACCATGATTTTCCATGACAATTTAAAAAAATCTAAATCTCTGACAGTCAGAGAAGTATCCTTTATGGATAATCTTGTATTTCAAGATTTGTTCTTCAAAACAACTTTTCATTAACAACAGATTCTCACAAGTAATAGCTAATGAGCAAATTACTGTGGCCTCATCTGTCATGTCATCTTTTTCATGCATCATGTCAGCTCTTGGGGAACAGGGTGGTGAAAAAGGCATTATCTTACTTTTTGCTATTTTGATTATTAGACTGGCTCTGTTGCCAGTCTACTGACTCTTATTTAAATTGCATTGGACTTGTAGGATTGAAAGTTGATTAACACAAACCTATTTTTCAGTGAGACATCCTGGAAAGTTGCAGACTGCAGACAACTGAGTATAATATTTAAACCTCTGAAATTAATAGAAATTATAATAAAAATGTGGAAAAAATAATAGAGAGTATTTACAGGAACAGTAAATAGAACACTAAAACTATTTCTTACAAAGTTATCTTTGAAAATGAACAGGTGTGTGAAGAAGTTTTGTACTCAGTAGTTGCAGGCTACTAACACTTGCAAAGTGCATTCAGAAATGTTCTTCAGTACTGTATCTTAACGAAGCTTTTATCTGTGTTGCTAATAAAAGAAGTGGCAACCAATCTGATCACCTCATTGTGCTCCTTGTTGACACTAGTTATTTTATGACTCCAGTTCAGGCTATTCAAATATTTGTCTTCCTGATAAGTCAGCTTCAATGACAACAAGTGCTAAACTCTGATTACATGAGCCAGCGCTTGTCTTTTTTTAAACTTATGAACAAAGTTTGGTGCCTGACATGCTTATATGTATTACTGTAGATAGACACTTAGCAGATATAACATAAAAGGAAAGGAAATGTAAGGAAAATAAAATATTTATTTTCCATGTAAGGAAAATAAAATATTTCTTAAAATTGAGAGAGAGAGAGAGATGGTCAGCTGGAGTAGTTAACCACGCTAAAAAGCAAAATCACAATAGGACTTCCAAACTGCTGTTCTAGTACCCAAAATGCCCACAAAAAGCTGAAATATGTGATAAACATGAACATTACAAAGGCCAATAACAGATTAATGTCACTGGAGATAAATGTGAAATGATACACTATACTGGTTTAACCCCAATAGGCAGCTAAACACCACACAGCCACTCTCTCACTTTTCCCCAGTAGAGTGAGGGAGAAAATCAGAAATGTAAAAGTGAGAAAACTCTTGGGTTGAGATAAAGACAGTTTAATAAGTAAAAGAGAAAAAAAAAAAAAAAAGACAAAAATAAAACTAAAAAAGTAAAACAACTGATGCAAAAACATTTAGTTACCATCAGCTGATTGATGTTCAACCACTCCCTGACCAAGAGCAACCCTTGACAAACTCACCTCCTCTCCCTAGTTTCATTACTGAGCATGGAATCGTGCTATATGGCTATGATCCTTTGGTCAGTTTGGGTCATCTCTCCCAACCTCTTTTCCACCCACAACCTTCTTGCTGGGCAGGGGCCAGACTGAGGAACAGAGAAAGCCTTGATGTTGTGGTCAATGGTTCTATGTCCAGATGGAGGCCAGTGATGAGCTGTGTCCCTAAGTGGTCTGTCTTGGGACCAGTGCTTTCCAGTATCTTCATCAATGACATATATTATGGGATTGAGTGTACCCTCAGCAAGTTTGCAGATGACACCAAACTGGTGTGTTTGATACCAAAGAAGCAAGAGATGCCATTCAAAGGGCTGGACAGGCTGGAGAAGTAGTCTCATGTGAACCACATGAGGTTCAACAAGTCCGAGTGCAAGGTGCTGCACCTGGGTCAGGGTAATCCCAGACATGAGGACAGGCTGGGGGAAGAACTCACTAACACTTAACTACCAGTTGCTAATTAGAGTTTAAAAAAATAATAAAAAATTCCTCTCCACATGTTCTGCTACACCCTCTTTTCATCCACTCACAGAGGACACTGAAGGGGATGTCTGGCTTTAAGCAGTGTTACTGCTGTTGCAGGGAGGAATATCTTTGTCTTTATGTCTTTGACACATCTATAATACAGGTAGCAATGACAAAAGCAAGCTACAAAGCAGTAAGTTACTTTCCTATCTTCAAATGGAAGGCAGTAGAGGGTTGCAGAGGACTGTGAAGAATTACAAAAGAGTTGTTCTTGAAAACCCTGTCCAAACATCCAAATTATTTAATGGTTGTGAATAAACTGAAACTTCTCAACAAATCTACTTCTAGGAAGTTCAAATCACTTGTAAATCATAGAATCAAAGGATCATCTAGGTTGGAAAAGACATTCAAGATCATCAAGTAGAACCATCAGCCTGACCTCCCGAGTTCCATCACTAAACCACATCCTTACTGACATGTCTCCACGTCTCTTAAATACCTCCAGGGATGAGGACTTTGCCACTTCCCTAAACAGCCTGTTCCAATGACTGAGAACTGTATCCTCAAATAAATTCTTCCTAATATCCAATCTAGGCCTTGCACAACTTGAGAGAGACCGTTTCCTTGTATCCTGACACTTACCATTTAAGAAAAGAGACTGACATTGTCCTCATTGCAACCTCCTTCCAGGTAGTTGTAGAGAACAATAAGGTTCAGACTTCTTTTCTTCAGACTAAACAAAACCAGTTCCCTCAGTCACTCCTCATATGTCTTATTTTCTCGTCCCTTTACCAGCTTTTCTGCTCTGAGCTCATGCTCAAGCAAGTCAATATCCTTTCTGTAGTGAGAATGTCAGTATTCTTCTTGTAGTGAAATGCAGTAATTTTTCTCTATGTTCCCACTTCAGGACAATACATCAGAATGCATTAGATACATCTTTTTTCATCCTCATTCAAGCCATAAAAAATATCCAAATCTCATTACAAAAATCAGTGACAAAAAATCTTATTTTGAACCGAGCACTTCTGCTTAGTTTCCTTACTAGTTGTGATAAAACAACCCAAAATGTCAATTCATTTCAACCATTTGTCCTTTGAAAAAAATGTTGTCCAAATGACTATGGTCCTAACCCAGAACAGTGTCTTCAAAAATCAGCTTGAGTTTACTGTAACTTTTTTTATTCTGAAAAAGGGTATTCCTTTAATAATAAAATATATGTAATTCATGTTATTTTCCATTAAGCAAATAGAAGTCAGATACATTAAAACGTATACTAAATTAAGGTATACTGAAGTAAAATAACAGCTTTTTCATGTTTGACTAGCAGTAGTTACTCGGCCAGATCTCAGGGATTCAGAATTGCAAACTCAGCTCTGGACTCCATTAGTAATGGTAATTCAAAAATAGGATGCCCATAAAAGAAACAAGCATGAGAGTAAATCGTGTCTTGTGATATTCCAGACTGCATTTCTCTGTAGTAAAAACAGTTTGGTGCTGTTCGGTGCACTTTAGAACTGCCTTAGCTAGTCAGACACAACTCTGATCAGTGGGATCAAATACACAAAACAACAAAAGACCAAGAAGCACATCAACTAACACATGTCAGCAGAAATCACTATGCTTTTGTGACCTCAGACAAAACAGTCTCTGTACCAAGAGATTATTTTAATCATGAAACTCTTTCAAACATCCAAAGTGGAAATATGAGACATCCAAAAACTCTATGAAAGCTGAAAAAAAAAATAAAAAACAGTGTTGGTTTTCTTTCTTTCTTTTATCATTCTTTCTTTCTTTCAGGGAAATAAAAGACTTAAACTACTGCTCAATTTTTCTTTCATTTGCTTAAGCTTTTACATTGTAGTCAGTGTATTGAATTTTCATTAAATAATAATTCAATTGTGTATTATTAAGTATTAGAACCATCAAAACCTTTCATGAGTAGAATTGTTTGAAAATAATGATGAAATTGATCTACTTTTGAGATATTTTTTTTCTAAAGAAAGGAAAGAGAAAATTGTCTACCTTACTCAGGATAGATTAACTATCTGTTAATATCTGGCTAGATTTCTTTTACTTAGCATGCATTATTGTGGAATAATTCTGCTACACATTAATTTTCTGAAGGCAGTCTTAAGAGCTGCTTTTCTGGCACTGTGAAGGATAGCTTTAATCTATGAATTCATATCTATTATCTTTAAGTAGCAAAGAAAATATGAGTGACCATATTGGTCCAAGAAGACAAAATTATCTGGCAGCCACAACATCTAGTAGCCTAAATTATCTGTTATCCTTACAAACGATAGAATCAAGACCTTACTTCAGAGCTTTCTGAGTCAGTGGAAAAACTCCTTTTCATTTTCTGGGGATATTGCAGCTTGTTAAATACCTAAATGACACATTAAATGATCAAATAAGCACTTCATAACCACTCCTTCCTTATAGAGATAGTGGAGGGATACAATAAAGCATTACTCAGAACCCAAAGAATTTATACTAGCCAAGGTGTTGATTATATTTTTGTTAAGTATTGATTTGAAACAGTATATTTACATTATGAAGTACTTTTTTTTGATAATTCACTATGTGTTGCATTACCTCTTTATCTGTAATTTTGTAAGAGGTAAATAGAACTAGCAAATGCTCTTTTTTTAAAAAACAAAACAACAACAAAAAAACTGTTTAGTACATGTTGCAAAAGCAAGAACAAGACAAACTAGTTTTGTGCTCCAATTGTGTCTTCATGAACACATGCTACAGGAATGTCTTCACACATATAAAATGACAATGAATTAGCTAGAAATGTATGCATGAAATGTGTAGGAAGACTGACCAAATAAAGCTCTAAATGTGCAGGACTATCCATGACATAAAACTTAACCAAATTAAGTAAATATAAAAAGAGTGTATTGGATCTGCCAGAGAGGAGAACTGAAGTTTGACTGATCACTTTTTCCTAAAGAATCTCTTTTTCTCTAAATATTTTTTTTTCTTGTCGCCAACTTGGTTTACTATGCAATTTCCCAGTCACATGGTCAAATGGGAGGGAGTAGAACTAAAGCTCTGCTTCCTCGTGTTTTTTTTTTTTTTTTTTTTTTTTTTTTTTCCAAAGCTACAAAGGATGTTTAACTTCCTTAGTAATTTCTTGCATCAGTAGCCAGAGCTACCACAGTATAACAGAAATACCGTACAAGTTCCTCTCCTGTGTTCAAAGCTGCATCCATCACTACTGAGAAAGCTTGGGCAAGCAGTAAGTACCAACATGAAATTAACTTAAGTCCAGGTATAAATATGGGGTATGTAATAAACCGAGATGGAGAGTACAGTCAGCAGAGAAAAGCATTGGTACCAACACATAACCTTGCAAGGAGCAAGGAGGATGAAGACAAAATTATTATGTCACTATTATATTTATAATGACCTTGTCTTGTGAGCAGACTGGACAGCCTGCCAGCTCGTGCCTGAAAGCACATTAAGGTGTGCAGTTTGCAAATGTAGTACAAGCTCCAAGGCATACAGAATCACACATATTTTAGGAATGACCTTCAGCTGTACCTGCAGGCTTGCTGACTGGACAAACAGTGAATCTGATCTTAAGGGCAGTCAAAGCCAGTATAGTGGGATAATATATCTCACACTGTAAGTTTATAAAGCTCAGGGACATATATGCTACAATAGTTAAGAACAATATACAGTATCTAAGGCTACAGATTGAGCAATTAGACTGGTTGGTGTCTAATGAAAAGACTAACATGACACAGTTTGGAGTACTTAAATGCTGGAGTATTTTGATGCAGCTTCCTAGTACATTTTGACAACATGAAAACATACTGAAATTCTGGTTAAAACTTTTCCACAAAAGAAAGCATATGGAGATTTGACTGAGAACTGAGACAATAAAGCTGTATATAAATAATTAATGACTTTTCAAGTCTGAATAACATTCTATTTTCACAGTGAAATTTTAAAATTAGATTTTTCATTCCCCATTCTCTGATGCAGATATGAGAGCTGTTGCAGCTCTTGATACATTCTGGAAAGACTTAAGCAAGTCTTTTGGTTTCAGGTGGAAACAGTATGAACAAGAGTGACCAAAGATTGCTATAACAAGGTAAAAGGCAACAAGGTAAAAACTTGTCAGGAAAAAGGGTACAAAAAAGAAATAAAAAATAAAAATTTAAGTTTAGGTAACAACAGAAGATTCACAATGCGACATAGACTACAAAGAAAAATGTTAACTCTAAGGTTATTTCTCCTGTGTCCCAATACCATTAATTATTTGAATGTTGTCTTTGCTTAAACATAATTTTTGCTTATTTTTGCTTATTTTGCTTATTAGTCTTCTAAATCAGCAACAAATAAAATCTATCTGAAAGGGCTTTTAGGAGGTAATGGAAGCAATATTCTGCAGAATTGGAACCCATTCAGCAATGGAACCATTAAGCTGCTGCACCTCCAGAGGATAAGAAGACTTTAAAAATCACTTTGAAATTCAATAACATAGAAAGAATGCAAGCAGGTGAGAATCTGTCATATAGAACTCATGTCTATTCTTTTATAGCCCATGTAGGATTATTTCACGAATGTTGACTGCAATACACAGTAACACCATTTTTACACAGTCACAGACCTGAATGACTGGTAGCCACAACAGTATTTATACTGAGGCTTTTAGAACTCCTGCTGATAACCTTCTTTACACTGAAATATACATAATTATACAACTATTTATGTAAAGGGAAAGAACTTAGGGAGGTTTACTTGATGTGATGGTATGTGGCACAGTACGGCATGTAGTATTACAGTAAGATCTGACAAGGTTTCCAGCATCTTCTGGATATAAATTGGTTCAGAGTCATTCAAATATTTCTGCACTTTCCAGAAATCTGTTTGAAGTGTCAACTCCTACATTAACTTCTATCTGAGATCTGCAGCTGAGCTTCGTACTCCAGGCTTAGTAATTGCCTCATTCGGCTGCACCTCGAGTATTGTGTTCAGTTTTGGGCCCCTCGCTACAAGAAGGACATGGAGGTGCTTGAGCGAGTCCAGAGAAGGGTGACGAAGCTGGTGAGGGGCCTGGAGAACAAGTCCTACGAGGAGCGGCTGAAGGAGCTGGGCTTGTTCAGCCTGGAGAAGAGGAGGCTCAGGGGCGACCTTATAGCTCTCTACAGGTACCTCAAAGGAGGCTGTAGCGAGGTGGGGGTTGGTCTGTTCTCCCACGTGCCTAGTGACAGGACGAGGGGGAATGGGCTTAAGTTGCGCCAGGGGAGTTTTAGGTTAGATGTTAGGAAGAACTTCTTTACCGAAAGGGTTGTTAGGCACTGGAACAGGCTGCCCAGGGAGGTGGTGGAGTCACCATCCCTGGAAGTCTTTAAAAGACGTTTAGATGTAGAGCTTAGGGATATGGTTTAGTGGGGACTGTTAGTGTTAGGTTAGAGGTTGGACTCGATGATCTTGAGGTCTCTTCCAACCTAGAAATTCTGTGATTCTGTGATTCTGTGAAAGTAATGGCAATAGAAAAACACTAGGACCTTGTACCTTTGAAATTGTCTCTGTTGGTGATGGAATCAATTAAATTAATCTGCCTTTACCTATCACACACTAAGAACCCATAATATCATCCGCAAATAGAAAAGCTAACCAAGAGATTTCAAAAAACTCTGATGTGGATCTATACACCATAAAAGTGATTGGAAATGATACTTTTATGGAGAAAAGGAAGAATGGTGGCTATCAGTAAAACACAGCTATTTGGGAAAACACAAAGAATTAGAATTGTAAGTTATTGCTTAATTAAGCCCACAGTATTTTGCTAGTCAGCAAGATGATCCAGAGATCCTTCCCCACTGACTGACAGTGATAGGTGTTCTCACCACCTCATGGGGCTGAAGCTCCTGTAGGACAGCTTTGGCTTTAGTGCAGGGACAGCTTTAGTGCAGGGATTCATTTATCTGTCTGGTTTATTGGAGTTTTTCCACCTGTCTTCTTTCTCTGTACTTTTTGTCTGGGGGGAGATGAGTTTTTTATCACATAATCTAAGATTTCAGTAGGGTACCTGAATGGTATTGATGAAAGTGTATTGCATAAGGCTAATTAACCCGTTCCAACTTTTACTTGCTTAATAACAGTAATAATACATATCAGCTTTTCATAAATATTTGCAAGTCTGGACAATTTAGGAATGTTTAAGTTGTTTATTGCATGTATTTGTGGTGGTTTTCCTTGAGTGGGCAGCCGAGCTCCACCACAACCACACTCTCACTCCCCCCTCCTCAAAGGGGAGGGGGAAGAAGATACAACACAAAGGGTTCAAGGGTTGAGATAAGGATGGGGAAATCACTCAATAATTATCGTGACAGGCAAAACGGACTCAGAGTAGGGAGATACTAAGATTTATTGCTTATTACTAGCAAGCTAGAGAAGTGAGAAACAAAGGAAAGAAACGAAAAACACTTTCCCCCCATCCACCTTCTTCCACCTCTCCCCCTGTGTCCTCCCCGACACAGGGGAACTGGGGAATGGGGTCTGTGGTCAGTCTATAGCACTTTGTCTCCCCTGCTCCTTCATGGTCACTCTCCACACGGGGTCCATCACATGGGATGTCGCCCTTCCCAAACTTATCTGGTGTGGGTTTCCCACAGGCAGCAGCTCCTCAAGAACTGCTCCAATAGGGTCTGCACCACAGGGTCCATCCCCCAGGAGCAAACTGCTCCAATTTGGGTCCCCCTTGGGCAGCAGCTCTCCCCAAGCCCCCTGCTCCTGCATGGGCTCCTCTCCATGGGATGCAGCTCTGGCCTGGGGCCTGCTCTGGCAAGGGAGCCCTCCATAGGCCGCAGCCTCCTTCAGTGCATGTCTACCTACTCCACCGTGGTCTCCTCCATGGGCTGCAGTGTGAAAATCTGCTCCACCGTGGTACTCCAAGGGCTGCAGGAGGGCAGCCTGCTTTACCATGGTCCTCACCACAGGCTACAGGGGACTTCATCTCCAGTGCCTGGAGCAGCCCCTCCTCCTCCTGCTTCACTGACCGTGGTGTCTCTGCAGGGCTGCTTCTCACTCTCTCCCAGCTACTGTTGAGCAGCAGTTTTTTTTTTTTTTTTTTTTTTTTTTTTCTTTCTTTCTTAAATCCGCTCTCACAGAGGTACAAACAACATCGTTTATTGGTCTGGCTCTGGTCAGTGGCTACACCATGTTATTTAACATGGTGTAGCTTCTGGATTCTTCTTGCAGAAGACACTCCTGCAGCTCCCTGCTATCAAAACTGCCACATAAACCCACTGCAGCACTGTAGGACTGCATGGAGAATCAGAGTAAGACAGTCAATAGCAATTAAATATTTATGTTGTTAGAACATAATAAACCTTTCATTTCATCAGAGGTCACCTCTACCCTACACAATAGGTTCATTTTGTTCAATGTCCTCTATCCTGGTCTCTCCTTTGTCCACACTGGGAGACCTATGGCATAAGCACGACCTCAGGATTGCTTTCAGTATACTCAGGTAATATGTGACAGGTGTTACAGGTAAGAACGGCGGTACCATATTAAATGCCACAGTGGCATAGCATGAATTCTCTCCTGTTTCACATGTCCTTCACTCAGAGAATGAGTATTTATATTAGCAATATGCAAGACAAAGAGGTAGGAATGAATGTCACATTCAGAAGCTGACTGACAAATTTATCTGGGAAGTGGGAAGTTCTCCAAAGTCTTGTATTTGCATGTTGTGGTGGTTTTACTGAGATGGGTGGCCGAGCCCCACCACAACCACTCTCTCACTCTCCCTCCTCATAGAGGAACAGGGAGAAAATATGATGAAAAGGACTCAAGGGTTAAGATAAGGAAAGGGAGATCATGCAGTAATTATCACGACGGGCAAAACAGACTCAGCATAGGAAGATAGTAAGATTTATTGCCTATTACTAACGAGCTAGAGAAGCAAGAAACAAAGGAAAGAAACCAAAGCACTTCCCCCCTCCCCCCCTCCCCCCCCTCCCATCCACCCTCTTCCACCTTCTCCCCCCAGGCGGCACATGGGAATGGGGGAATGGGTGTTATGGTCAGTCTATAGCTCCTTCTCATTCACTCTCTTTGCCTGTGCTGTGGAATCCCTCCCATGGGATGCAGTCCTTGCTGAACTGATCCAGCGTGGGCTTCCCACAGGCAGCAGCTCTTCAAGAACTGCTCCAGATATGGGTCCTTACCACAAGGTCCATCCCCCAGGAGCAAACTGCTCCAACCTGGATCCCCCACGGGCAGCAGGTCCTATGAGGTCACCTGCTCCTGGGTGGTCTCCTCTCCTCTGGGCTACAGGTTCAGCCCAGAATCTGCTCTGGTGGGGGTCCTCCACAGGCCACAGCCCCTTCAGTGCACGTCCACCTCTTCCCACATGGTCTCCTCCATGGGCTGAAGCATGGAACCCTGCTCCACTGTGGTACTCCATGGGCTGCAGGGGGACATCCTGCTTCACCATGGTCCTCACCACAGGCCACAGGGGACTTCTGCTCTGGCATCTGGAGCACCTTTCCCCCTCCTTCTTCACTGACCTTGGCACCTGCAAGTTTGTTTCTCACTCCTCTCACTCTCCCAGCTGCTGTGTGGTGCTTTTTTTTTTTTTTTTTTTTTTTTTTTTTTTTTTTTTTTTTTTTCCCCTGTCTTAAATATGATCTCACAGAGGCGCAAAACCACATCACTTATTGGCTCAGCTCTGGTCAGCAGTGGGGCCCTTATCTAACATGGGGCAGCTTCTGGATCCTTCTCACAGAAGCCACCTCTATGGACCTCTGCTACCAAAACCTTGCCATGTAAACCCACTACACATGTGTACAAATAAAGTGCCTCTATGTGTACATTAAGTGCCTCAATAAAATATATTGTGCCCATGGAAGAAGCTAAAAGAAATCTGATAAGAAAACTAAGCCTATGTGAAAAAATGCCCCAAACAAAAACAAACAAACAAAAAAGCCTCCAATCCACTGAATTTGATATATTAAATCAGTAATTCAGTTCCAAATGTGATTTTAATTAATCACAAAAAAGTGATTATAAAAACAATGGACCAACTAATCAACTAACTTTTTTTTTTTTTTTTTTTTTTTTTAATAAATATCAATATTCCTTTAAAATAATTCATTCAGCTGTCCAATGTAAGTAGAAGTCTCTTGCAATCTAATCAGGGCAATTAAATGTGTATTATTAAGGATTTACTCAGTTCTTTTAATCATTGTACAATTTATAAGTCAGTTTCTTTTATCTGTCACTTGAATCCATGAGCATAGAGCACTTGAGGGACTGAGCATCATTTTCATTAGATATAATCACTTTGAAGTAAAATCTTCATTCTATTGCAGTATAATTCCATGTTAATTTGAATCACTGTTATGCTGTTATGCTCTGGCCTGCAATAAGACTTATTTTACAGCAGCTAACTGTAATTGCGAGTTACAGACCTAAGAGATTCTAAAGGCATAAAGTCATAGTTGGTACAGGGTGCACCTGGCTTCTTCTTGTTCCTATCTTACTTTTTTATTATTTTTATTTTAACTTTAGCTTTCAGAGTATCTACACTTTGCGTAAAATTATAATTTGTTTGCTGGGTTAGAGCTCCACTTGGTGGTTAATTGGACACATAACACTATGATTAACATTACACTATAAAAAGAATTACAAATAAATTAATGGTTATTTTCTTAATATAATATTAGGAATTAATTTAAAAATCTAGGAAAATTATCTCCACCTGTAGTTTAAAATTAATAATAGTATTTTTACAGGTTATAATATCTTAAGGAGATGCTGATAGAATTTTATCTATTTTTCTCCAAATTCTTGACTTATGTAACAAAGTATTCTTATTTGTGCTTGGCAACTCTAGATCAGAGGACAAAATGAATATCTTTTTTTCATAATAATAAAAAGTACTTTTGACTTTTTACTGTGATTCATAGTGAGGGAGGGGAGAAGAGAAAAAGAGTGAGAGGGAGTAAAAATAGGGGGGGGGGGGAAGAGGGACAGATGGAGAGAGAGATTAAGAATTATGTTTAGCTAATTTGTTAAGCCTTCTATTCTGAGCCAATTAGCTATATGGTATATCAATAATTTCCACCTATTCAAATATAGATTCACATTTTCAGATTCCAAGGTTTATATCCTAAAATAATAAAGTAAGATTTTTTTATTATTATTATTCAAATAAAGCAGCTTGTAAGAAATTCAGCCTTATAATACTACAAAGAACATGTTGTTCATTGGAAAAGTCAACACTGTGCAAGTTTTTCCTTTCCCTTTATTTTTATTTTTTATTTTTTATTTTTTTCTTCTTTTTCTTCTTTCTCTTTTCATTTGCTGGTTTTAGCATCAAATAACTCCTTTCACTTAATCATAAAGTTTCACGAATGAAATCTTGAACTGACAAAAGACAAGAGGGCAATCTAACTTCTACCAGAGACACTGGACAAGGAATGTCAAACAGGTTCCCAATCATTCTCTTGTATCTGTTCTTACATTGGAAGATGCGTTGTTGCTGCCAGTCAGCAGCCTAGCTACTACTTGCTGTCAGTTCTTTGACCAACTACCAGTTTACAGAAATTCTGCCTTAATCTCATGATTTGGTAAGAAAATCTGAATGTGATTCTGAAATTATACTTGCTAGCTTATTTTCAGAGTTATTAGGAGTGATAGCATAATGACACTTTTAATAACATGACACCTGTCACTCTCTGGTGACCTCCAGGTCTGAATACCTTTTAAATTAAGTGTGCATGTAGACAAGTCCACAGTGCTTTATTCACTATTCTACTTACTGTATTTCTGTACATAAAAGAGATCATCATTTCTAAAGATCTTTATGAATTCTTCTTACTTCTACTGGCTTTTTATTTTTTTCTTCATAATATATATGTATATGATCAGGCAATATTTGACTGTTATGATAGCTAATTGACCATGTTTTCTCTCCTTCAGAAGCATATTTCTTATTCTATAACCTGTTCAGTACAGGTAAACTGAAAGTCTTTTTCTCTAAACTCTCTTTAGCATTATTATTTCAGATAAAATTTAAATAAAACAAGTAGTATTATGTGCAAAGGATTTAAAATGTTTTTATATAACCTCAGAAAATTTAAAAATGGATTACTACAGAAAAAAGGAAAAGTAATAATAATAATAAAAAGTCAAGCTACAGAATGACAGTGACATAGTCTATATATGAATTATTAATCTGTGATAAAATCTATAATATGAATTGCTATTCAGAGGAAGACAACATATGAGTTTAGCAATGGATGCTTAACATTTTTTTTTAATTTATTGCTTTTACATAGTGCTGCATATGATTATGTCTCTTAAACCTAGTCTTTGAAGAAGAAATGTTTTATCTTTTAAAAAAATAAGTTAAATATTCTACCTGTATAGACAAACATTTCCACAATTTAACTTTGTTCTGAAAAACTTATTTTTTAAAAAAATTTACTTAACACTATAAATTTTACATGATTTTATCTGTCACTATAACACATTAGTATGATTAAAATACTTTGAAACAATGCCAAAAG
Organism: Heteronetta atricapilla; assembly: GCA_011075105.1. Lineage (NCBI taxonomy): Eukaryota > Metazoa > Chordata > Aves > Anseriformes > Anatidae > Heteronetta > Heteronetta atricapilla. The sequence continues at coordinate 158,567,166 of CM021731.1, forward strand.
TTCTAAATATTAAACATTTAATATGGTACAAAGTTAGAATGTGAAATGTGAATGTGAATGTGTGAAGTACAAAGTTAAAAAATAAGGAGTTAATTATGCTTAAACCTAAATTACATGCAACTGTATATTACTGTTATATATATATATATATATATATATATAAAAGTGACAAATTTAAACTGTTTGCAGATGTTGCTAAAAAATAGTCTTTGAAAGTGCGTATTTTACACAAATACGAAGAATCAAATCTCAGGTAAGATTAATTACATATTGTTTTAGTTACCCAGAAGTTAGATATGTCTGACCTAATTTTCCTATAATGTCCTCATACTCAATATGGAGAAATTGACAGCTTTTGAAATGGATTGGACAAAACAGTCCTGACCATTTACCTAAGAATAAGGTGAATTGAAATTTCTCTCTCTATATTTATATATATATATATATGAATTCTTATTCATATATATATATGAAGTACTTATAACCATATTGATAAACACTGTTTGGAACCACTCTGGTGATGGGGTAAGAAACAGAGGTGTCCTGTTAGTACCTCAGTACCTCAGGATAGTTTCAGCCTGCTGGACAACTGAACTCCACCACAAATTCTCTCTCATTCCACCTCCTCAAAAGAAGCAAGGGAGAAGAAAGTATGAAGGCAAGAAAATAAAATAGAAAAGTTCACAGTGAGATAAGGATAACTAAATTAAAGAGAAAAAAAGGAGAAAAACTAACAAACATATAAAACCAACCAACCAAACAAAAAACACACCAAGCAAAGGAAATGCAGGAGCTAAAAGAGAGTAAAAAATATTCTTTACTTCCAATCAATGAGTGATGTTTCTCCTGGGAAGCAGGGCCTCAATAGCAGCTGTTTGGGAAGACAGACATCTTCACACCAAAAGCCCCTCCTTCTCCTTCCTTTTTCCCACCTTTTACTGCTGAGTGTGACATCATATGGTATGGAATATCTCTTTGATTGGTTTAGATCAGCTGCCCTGATGATGTCCCCTCTCCACCTCTTGCTGACCCCCAGCCTGAATTTGTGGCTTTTGAGAGAGTCTTGGTACTGTGCCAGGACTGGTCAACAACAGGGAAAACACTGGTGTGATAGCAATGCAGTTCCAGTTACAAGTGCAGAGCACAATAATATATGGGCTGCTGCAGGGAAAGTTAACTCCCTCCCAGCCAGACCCCATACAAATTGTCTTGGGGAGACATTCTCTCTAAATAGTCTCCATGTAGACTATGAGATTAAGTGTGCCTATGAGTGTTCTTTGTCCCTTAGGCTGAATGTGGTCACCTCTTTGGGAGGGAATAATATTTTGCCCATGCTCACTCCCTAACTGTGCTCAGCTTGTCTTTGGAAAAGGGTAAGTTTCCCTAGACTGAAACCATGGCAGGGACTGTGAAACAATTTAAGTGTAGAGATTAATTTAATTTTAAAAATTATTAATTATTATTATTATTTTGTGCATACACACACAGAATCACACAGAATTTCTAGGTTGGAAGAGACCTCAAGATCATCGAGTCCAACCTCTAACCTAACACTAACAGTCCCCACTAAACCATATCCCTAAGCTCTACATCTAAACGCCTTTTAAAGACTTCCAGGGATGGTGACTCCACCACCTCCCTGGGCAGCCTGTTCCAGTGCCTAACAACCCTTTCGGTAAAGAAGTTCTTCCTAACATCTAACCTAAAACTCCCCTGGCGCAACTTAAGCCCATTCCCCCTCGTCCTGTCACCAGGCACGTGGGAGAACAGGCCAACCCCCACCTCACTACAGCCTCCTTTGAGGTATCTGTAGAGAGCGATAAGTTCGCCCCTGAGCCTCCTTTTCTCCAGGCTGAACAAGCCCAGCTCCCTCAGCCGCTCCTCATAAGACTTGTTCTCCAGGCCCCTCACCAGCTTCGTCGCCCTTCTCTGGACCCGCTCAAGCACCTCGATGTCCTTCTTGTAGCAAGGGGCCCAAAACTGAACACAGTATTCGAGGTGCGGCCTCACCAGAGCCGAGTACAGGGGGACGATCACCTCCCTAGCCCTGCTGGTCACACTGTTTCTGATACAAGCCAGGATGCTGTTGGCCTTCTTGGCCACCTGACCACACTGCTGGCTCATATTCAGCCAACTATCCACCATCACTCCCAGGTCTTTCTCTGTCTGGCAGCTCTCCAACCACTCATCTCCCAGCCTGTAGCTCTGCTTGGGGTTATTGCGCCCCAGGTGGAGGACCCGGCACTTGGCCTTGTTGAACTTCATGTAGTTGACCTCAGCCCATCGGTGCAGCCTATCCAGATCCTCCTGCAGAGCTTTCCTACCCTCAAGCAGATCGACACATGCGCATAGCTTGGTGTCATCTGCAAACTTACTGAGGGTGCACTCAATGCCCTCGTCCAGATCATTGATGAAGATATTAAAGAGGACCGGCCACAGCACCGAGCCCTGGGGGACGCCACTAGTGACTGGCCTCCAACTGGATTTGACTCCATTTACCATGACTCTTTGGGCCCGGCTATCCAGCCAGTTTCTAACCCAACGAAGCGTGCGCCAGTCCAAGCCAAGAGCAGCCAGTTTCTTGAGGAGAATGCTGTGGGAAACAGTGTCAAAAGCCTTGCTGAAGTCAAGGTAGACCACATCCACAGTCTTTCCCTCGTCCACCCAGCGTGTCACTTTGTCATATAAGGAGATCAGGTTCGTCAAGCAGGACCTGCCCTTCATAAACCCATGCTGACTGGGCCTGATCGCCTGCTTGCCCTTCAAGTGCCGCATGATGACTCTCAAGAGGATCTGCTCCATGAGCTTCCCTGGCACTGAGGTCAAACTGACAGGCCTGTAGATCCCCGGGTCTGCCCTCTGGCCCTTCTTGTAGATGGGCGTCACATTTGCTAGCCGCCAGTCAGCTGGGACCTCCCCTGATAGCCAGGACTGCTGATAAATGATTGTAAGTGGCTTGGCCAGCTCCTCTGCCAGTTCTCTCAGTACCCTTGGGTGGATCCCATCTGGCCCCATCGACTTGTGCACATCCAAGTGCCGTAGCAGGTCACCAACCAGTTCTTCATGGATGGTGAGGGCCACATCCTGCTCCCCATCCCCTTCCACCAGCTCAGGGTACTGGGTATCCAGAGAACAACTGGTATTGCCGCTAAAGACTGAGGCAAAGAAGGCATTGAGCACCTCCGCCTTTTCCTCATCTCTTGTAACTAAGTTTCCCCAGGCATCCAGTAAAGGATGGAGATTCTCCTTAGTCCTCCTTTTTGTGTTGATGTATTTGTAAAAACGTTTTTTGTTATCTTTAACGGCAGTAGCCAGATTGAGCTCCAGATGAGCTTTGGCCTTCCTAATTTTGTCCCTGCACAGCCTCGCTACATCCTTATAGTCCTCCCTAGTGGCCAGCCCACTTTTCCAAAGCTTATAAACCCTCTTTTTTCTCCTAAGCTCAAGCCACAATTCTCTGTTCAGCCAGGCTGGTGTTCTTCCCCGCTGGCTCATCTTTGGGCACATGGGGACAGACCGCTCTTGCGCCATTAGGATTTCCCTCTTGAAGAGCTCCCAGCCTTCCTGGACCCCTCTGCCCTTTAGAACCGCCTCCCAAGGAACTCCACCAACTAGTGTCCTGAGCAGCCCAAAGTCAGCCCTCCGAAAGTCCAATACAGTGGTTTTACTGGTCCCCTTCCTGGCCTCACCAAGAATAGTGAACTCCACCATTTTGTGGTCACTCTGCCCAAGACAGCTCCTGACAATAACATCCTCCACCGGTCCTTCTCTGTTTGTGAAGAGAAGGTCCTGTGGGGCACCACCCCTGGTAGGTTCACTAATCAGCTGCATCAGGAAGCTATCTTCCACGCTCTCCAGAAACCTCCTAGACTGCTTTCTCTGGGCTGTGTTGTGCTTCCAGGATATGTCAGGGAAGTTGAAGTCCCCCACAAGTACAAGCGCTGAAGATTTCGCAACTTCTGTCAGCTGCCTGTAGAACTCCTCATCTGTCTCCTCATCCTGGTTCGGCGGTCTATAGCAGACCCCGACCAGGACACTAGCCTTGTTGTCCCTGCCGATCCTAACCCAAAAGGACTCGACCTTGTCATTCCTAGCCTCGAGTTCTACAACATCGAAAGACTCTCTAATATAGAGAGCCACACCGCCACCCCTTCTGTGCTGCCTGTCCCTTCTGAAGAGCTTATAGCCAGGCATTGCAGCACTCCAGTCATGAGACTGGTCCCACCACGTCTCCGTGATGGCAACCAAGTCGTAGCCTGCCCGCTGCACGATGGCTTCCAGCTCCTCCTGTTTGTTACCCATGCTGCGTGCATTGGTGTAGATGCACTTCAGCTGGGCCTTTACCTTATCCTCCGGCTTTGCCATTGTTCCCCCTGGCACAGCCCCAACAATCCTTGCTTCAGCCCCATCCCCCTTCTTACCTAGTTTAAAGCCCTATCAATGAGCCCTGCCAGCTCCTGGCCCAGGATCCTTTTTCCCCTAAAGGATAGGGACCCGTCTACGGCCATCAGGCCGGGTGCTGAGTAAAGTGCCCCATGGTCGAAAAAAACAAGATTTCTTCGTTGGCACCAGCCCCGGAGCCACGTGTTTAACAGGTGGGCTTTCCGTGTCCTCTCCGTACCTCTCCCTGCCACCGTAGGGATGGATGAAAACACCACCTGTACTCCCGCTCCATCCACTAACCGTCCCAGCCCCCTAAAGTCTCTTTATGCATGTGTGTACTTGGGAAAGAATTGTGGCATTATTGAATTTACTGGAATCAATGTAGCTATAAGTTAGATGTTCCAACTCAGTCTTTCCCACAACCACTCCAACTTATGCCCAGAACTGTTACTTCTCATGACACAATAATGCAGCACTTCTAAAACTTCAGAGTACCAAATTTCCATTGGTAAATGATACTTAATCATATATGAGCCTGATGAACTCAACTTGTATAATAAATCCAAAAGGTCAATACAGATTTAAAGAAATTGTATTTTCCTGGGAATTTTGTATGGAATGTTCTGGCCCAGAAACAGATAGAGTTTAAATGCTCCAAGATGTCCTCCACCTAAATTTTTTTTTTTTTTTTTCAAAATACTTGTCTAAGCATCATATAACTCTGAAAACATTCTAAGTGAGATGCTAGCAAAGATATGCCCTCTCCTCTGAACACAGTTATTACACTAGAAATTAAAAAGTTAAAACAAAAGATTACATATTATATATGAACTGAGGAATCAGAGATTAGCAAGGTTTGTGAATGAATTAAAAAAATGGTTGAATTTACAATGTAAAAAGAACAGCATTATTTTCACATACAAAACTTATTCAAAAGAAGATTACGATTTAGTACTATTTTGGAACTTTCTGAAAAAGTCAGTTATATTAAGTTTTCAATAAAGATAAAAGAGAAATTAATGGAATAGAATCGTAGGATATTCTGATTATCCTGAGCTGATAAGGATCATTGATTTCAGCTCCTGGCTCCACACAGGAAAAACTCCAAAATCAAACCAAGTATCTCAGAGCATTGTCCAAACGTTTCTTGAACTCCAGTGGGCTCTGTGTTGTGACTTCCCTGGGGAGCCTGTTCCAGTGCCCAAACACCTTCTCAGTGAAGAATTTTTTTCCTAACATCAGGCCAGAACCTCCCGTCTCAGTTTCATGCCATTTCTTTGTGTTCTGTTGCTGGTCACCAGAGAGAAGAGATCAGTGCCTTCCCCCTTCAAGGACTCTCCACCTCTGAGGGAGTCAACAGCTCATGTATGTAAGGCCTATTGTAAAACTTAAAAAAAAAAAAATCATAGAGGATAATAAATAAATATTAAAAATAATAGAAATTAAAATCAAGCTGAAATATGGGAAAGAGGAAGGAATATTATTTTCTTCCAAGCAAAATGTTAAACCACAGTGTCATTGTGTTCACTGAAAAACATTGTGATTATACTTACATTTATAATATATATAAAAAAAAAATAGTCATCACTATTGGTCCAAATAGGAAATTCTGAATGTTTAAAGAGTAGCCAATATACTTTTTTGTTAATATTTTCCTATCAGATGTTCACTGTCTTCTCTCACCTTCTGATTAATAACTGTTGTTCCATATCAGAATAAGCAAATTGCAGAATTACAGGGTGTTCAAAGAGAATGATAATAATTAGAATTTAGATAAATTTCCCCAAAGAGTTAAATTGTATCATATTTAATTTATGTGAAAATAAATGAGAGGAAATATGGGTACAAAATTATAACTTATGAATATACAGGTAACTATTTTCTTCATGACACAGAAAAATTATGAAACAACACTCACTAAAATTACAAAGGAAATGAATTCAGTTCATTATTCAGTTATACAGGCACTAGAACAGAGGAATCAGAAATATAAATTATTAACTAATAATGGAATAGTTGATATTTCACATTTTTTTCTTTAACATGATTTATTTATTTATTTTTTAACTTTACAAAGCAGGGAATTATCCTTCTCCAGATGTTAACATATGACACATTCTGCTTAAAAGGCAAACACTGTACACATATCCAGAGGCAGTAGTTCAGACTCTTGTTGAAAAAGTTTACAACAGCAGTCTCCTAGACACCAGTCAGGTGTGAAAAGTCCATTCCAGGAACTATTTATATTGAACCAACTATAAAAATGGGTGAAGACAATGCAAAGAACTGTAGGAACCAATTCAGCTCAAAAAATGATGATGCACACACAATTGGTTTAAATGCATGAAGTGGTCTGTCAGTTTTTTTTTTTTTTTTTTTTTTTTAAGGGATTTAAGTGAGGAGCAATCTGACTGTTTGTGAGTGGTGTTCAGATTGTGTCCCACACATCAGATTACAACAAATACAGTCTATTAAAAAAATAATAAAATTAAATTAAAAAAAAAAAATCATAGTAAAAGTGAACAATTGGCTGATTGGTCGGGCTCAAAAGGTTCTTGTAAACCAAGCTGGTGACCTGTCACTATTGGGGTTTCCCAGGGCTCCATTTTATGACCAGTCCTCTTCAATGTTTTCATAAATTGTTCGGATGTAGGACTTGAAGGTTTTTTGAGTAAGTTCGAGTAAGTCCACAGATGATACCATCTGTGGATACCATCAACGGGTGGAGCCGTTGACTCTATCAAGGGTGGAGAGGCCTTACAGAGAGATCTGTATAAATTAGAAAGCTGGGCAATCACCAACAATATGAAGTTTAACAAGAGCAAGTTCCAGATTATGCACCTGTAAAGAGGCAACCCTGGCTATACATACAGAATGGGGGACAAAATGCTGGAGAGAAGCCCAGCAGAAAAGGACCTGGGGGGGTTTGGTCAACAGCAAGCTGAACATGAGCCAACATGTGCCTTGGCAGCCAGGAGGGCCAACTTGTTTCCTGGGGTGCATCAAGCTGAGGGAAATGATTGTCTCACTCTACTCCGAGCTGGTACGAGCTCACCTTGAGCACTGAGTGCAGTTTTGGGCACCACAGTATAAGAAAGTTAGAGAACTGTTAGTCAAAACTGTTAGAGAGTGTCCAAAGGAGGGCTATGAATATGATGAAGGGTCTAGAGGGGAAGGCATATTAGGAGTGGCAGAAGTCACTTGATTTGTTCAGACAGGAGAAGAGGAGACTGAGGAGGGACCTCATCATGGTCTTCAACTTCCTGACAAGGGGGAGCGGAGGTGCAGGTGCCGATCTCTTCTCTCTGGTGAACAGTGGTAGGACCAGAGGAAATGGCTTGAAGGGGAGGTTCAAATCGATATCAGGATATGTTTTTTCACTGAGAGGGTAGTTGTGTACACTTGAACAGGTTACCCAGGGAAGTAGAGAAGTGGTCATGGCACTGATCTTGCTGGAGTTCAGGAAGTGTTTTGACAATGCTCAGACACAAGTTTTTTTTATTTTTTATTATTATTATTTTTTTTCTGGGTGGTCCTTTTTGGATCTAGGAGTTGGACTCGATGATCCTTGTGGGTCCCTTCTAACTCAACTGTTCTATGATTCTAAAATTCTGTTCTGTCAGATTAAATAATCTGACATTCAGCCTAAAATTATGATGTATTTTATTTTTATTGCAATATTAATGTATAGTCAGTAATGTACAGCCTCTTTTTATTGGATTAGTTTTCTCTAAAATATTTAATCAGGAAGTCACTACCACAATATTTATTTATTTATTTATTTATTTATTTTCTCAAACAGCTTCTATTTTTCCTTTTTTATCTTCTTGAAATCTTTACAACTCTTGATGTCAAAAACAATAGAGCAAATTATCAACAAATTTGTCTGGAAGGCAGCATCTGTGAGTAGATTTGTATTTTTAATGTTTATGTAGCAGAGATCAAGAAATTACTGTATTCTATGGAAGAGGAAGTGTGACCTTGTCCTCTCTGTTGAAAGTATTTTGTCAAACAACTGAGCTAAGCGTATAGGACTTGATCCTTCACATTTTCTTTCCCTTGGGCTACTAGATACAGAAGAAGGAATCTCTGCCCACCATTCCCCTGAGTAGTCACTGAAGTTAGTTTTACATTGGTCATTCCAGAGAAGAAATCCCATCCCATCCGTCTGTGCTGCTTAATAACAAAGGATCATGGAATAAATGCTAGCATTAAGGACAGAAAGTATAATCTTCTTAATAACTTACAGATAGATTTGTCTTGGAGAAAGCTATCTGGAGTGGTTCAAAACAAATAGCGATGAGGATCAGTGATCTAGGGCTCAAACTGGCTTTTTTTTTTTTTTTTTTTTTTTTTTTTTTCCTCTCTATTTACTTAACAGTATATATGTATTCAGTATTGTTCCTGCATCTAAGTGTAAAAGAATTGAAATTAAGATTGTCTTTATGATTCAGTTTGTGACTTTAAAATTTATCCTCAGCATCTGGATTTGAAAAAAAAGGATTAGGTACTATGACACACAGATTTACAGTATTTAAAGCTAGGGGCTGAACTTCAAGAGCAGTACACATTATATAGTGTTTCTAATGTCTAAGATAATTATATTTTGTGGAAGAAGAGCACATATGAATGACACTTACAAAATCCATCATGTGGCATCAAAGATGCCATGTTATACAGTCAATAGAAAAAGACAAATAGTTTAACTGACATACTTTCAAATGCATGGATTTTTTTAATTATTTATATATTTCCAACTCTTGTGGGAGGCTGAAACAATTCAGATCCCAGTGAAACTACAGTTTGATGAATATTTATCTTCAGGGATATAGAAAGCAAAGTCTTCGGACTGTGGAAAGATTTCAAAGTGTGAATTGTGTCCGTAAGCCAGATCTATATGTTGACATTCAAAAACTCTGAGCATTGGCTACTTCCAATGACTTTAATGAAATCTGTGGCTTCTGCAGCTTTAATCACTGACTGAAGATGGCATATGTGTGTATATGTATATTTGTGAAGGAGGAAAAGGTTAAGTCACTGGCTGTCCTGTGCTAAAGGAAGAAATTTATATTAAAACTTTCTGACAAGCTACAAGTTAAATGATAGGCCTCAAAGTGCCTTCTTGAAACTAATTGCTAGAGAAATGCAGTCTTCCATCATATCCGGTTTCTTAGATCCTCTGTAAACTGATTGTTGTGAAACATCCAACATACTGTTTCGTGGTAGTTTATTTACTTGTTTACACATATATTTTTGTGAGGAAAGTATTTTCATAACCCCAAAAATGCTGTTTAATAATGAGAGGAGGAAACAGATGTTGATTATGAAGCAGAACAGGTGCAAAGACACTGAATAGGTTTGCTTCTGTTTTTATAGATAGGTTCACTCTTCTTCTGGGAAGGTTTAACTTCTAGTTTCTGATGAGAAGTAATCCAAAGTATAATATGAAAAGGAAACAATTTATAACCATAAATAATTTATAACCATTAACAATTAATAAACAATTTACAACCATTAATAAATTAAATTTATTAATTTATATTACTTTTTAAATTACTTTTTGCTGCTATATTGCATCATATTTCTTTGATTCTGGGAATTTCTGCATTATATTTTGTACTACATTAATTATCAGCTTCTGAAACCTATTTCAGCATTTAAAACAAAAGGCAAATTCACTACTTTGTATTTCCCAAATTAACAGTCCAGGGAATACAAAAAAAAAAGGACACAAGATCCAGATCATTCTTCAAGGTTAAAATACATTTTCTTTTCCCTTGCCTCTATAATAAAATTTATTTTAAATGGCTTTTGCTGTTTTATAATAATCTTATAAAAATTGTTCTGGCTTTATCACTTGTAAAGTCCTGACATCTGATGTTCGACAAACCTAAAGGTTTTAAACTTTTTAAAAAATTTTCCCCATAAGTTCCATGAAACATTTTCATATATTATTGACTGAAAGGGTCAAGAGATGTAGTAAATTATGAATAAGTAATCCATATTATTATTATTATATACTATATATTATATATTATTATTATTAATAATAATTTTCAATAAAATAATTACAGGTTGCTTTGAATCTTTTTACTCTTTTATTGTATCATAAAAAAAAAAGCAAAACCTGCACTGTATGGAATGCTGGGGATAATCATGTGTAAATTATTTTCTCTAGCTAGGAACAATCAATAGAACATTTCTGATTTTCTTCTAATATGAGAACAGACATTAACATCAGATGTGTTTTCCTTCAAAGTAATCATAACATTTTGTGCAGCAGTGGATCCTCTGTTGCATTATTCTCTTGAATTGCAATTCCACAGCATAGAAAAACTGTGACAGAGGAGTGATCTATGATCTAAAACTTGCTTATTTTAAGTTTATTTTAAACTTTATTTAAGTGTGGCCAAAAGATCAGGTGCTAAAATACTTGCAAGTTTCAGCTCATTAGGAAATGCTACAAGCTGGCAGCTGTGCCCTGCCCTTTGGTTTCAAACTCCTGTGTCCTCTGGCAACATATTGCATATCCGTTACATATTTTGGAAAAGCTATTTTTCAAATTAGGTCTTCAATTTATGCTTCAATTAATGCCAGGGATCACAGCCTGAGTTCATTATATCTAACAAATGACACAGAAGTTTGAATTTAAAAGTAACTCTCCCCTCCCTAAGGATTTAAAAGAAAAGTTGTAAAGGGAATAAAGAAAAAGGTTTTTATCAGGAGCTTATAACCTCATTATGAGTGACAACAGATGTCACAAACTCTAATTAATGATGCTCTGATGAGAGTAAATGCCCCCTAGGGAGAAAAAATAATAAAAAATAAATAAAAATAAAAATAGAACACTGAAAAAAATGAGATAGAGAGAAAAAAATAAGGATAAGACATACAAAAGGTTATGATATAAGAGCTCCGTATTTAAGTGAAAACAAAGCTCAATTTAATTAAAAATAAATGTTCATGCATCTTGTAATAACTTTTGCTGTTTCCATGGTACTTGTCTGTAGTGGGTTTACGTGGCAAGGTTTTGGTAGCAGGGGGCCATAGGGTTGGCTTCTGTGAGAAGGATCTAGAAGCTGTCCCATGTTTGATAAGGGCCCCACTGCGACCAGAGCTGAGCCAATAAGTGATGTGGTTTTGCACCTCTGTGGGAGCATATTTAAGACAGGAAAAAAAAAATATACCGTGGAGCAGGAGGACCTGCCCCAATGGAGGCTGCGGCCTGTGGAAGACCCCTGCCAGAGCAGATTCTGGGCTGGATCTGTAGCCCGTGAAGAGGAGACCACACAGGAGCAGGTGAACTGGCAGCAGCTGCCCCCCATGGGGGACCCAGGTTGGAGCAGTATGCTCCTGAGGGATGGACCCTGTGGTACGGACCTATATCTGGAGCAATTCTTGAAGAGCTGCTGCCTGTGGGAAGCCCATGCCAGATCAGTTCAGCAAGGACTGCATCCCATGGGAGGGACTCAACAGCACAGGGGATGAGTGACCAAGAAGGAGCAGCAGAGAAGAAGCAGTATAGACTGACCATAACCCAGTTCCCTGTTTCCCCTGCACCACTAAGGGGGAGGAGGTGGAAGAGGGTGGATGAGGGGAAGGTGCTTTGGGTTTCTTTCCTTTGTTTCTCACTTCTCTAGCTTGTTAGTAATCGGCAACAAATCTTACTATCTCCCTTTGCTAAGTCTGTTTTGCCGTCACAATAATTACTGCGCGATCTCCTCATCTTTATCCCTTGAGCCCTTTTCATTGTATTTTCTCCCTATTCCTCTTTGAGGAAGGGGAGTGAGAGAGTGGTTTTGGTGGAGCTCGGCTGCCCACCTCAGTAAAACCATCACATTGTCACATTTTGGGGAGATGGAATGTACCCTTGGGGAACCTGAATTTACAATTGTGGCAGTAATTAGACAATTTCAACTTTGTAAAAAAGCTTTTTGACCATAGGAGGAAAAACAGCTTACATGGTTTTTGTTTGTTTGTTTCATTGTTGTTTTTTTTTTTTTTTTTTTTTTTTGTCCAAGTTTGTTTGTTTTTTATTCATACTGATAATATGAAATCAAACTCAGATATGATAGATCAAAATATTTTCAAAGATCATAGATTTGTAGAATCATTAAGGTTGGAAAAGACCTTCTAATCATTTGTTCCAACAATAAACTTACCACAAATATCATCCACTAGACCACACTCTTAAGCACCACGTCCAACTTTTAAATATTTTTTTCTTTTGTGGTTACTTGAATTAGGCAGATTTTACAACCATTGTCATAGAATCATAGAATATCCCAAGTTGGAAAGGACCAACAAGATATCATCAAGTCTAAATCCTGGCTCTGCACAGGACCACACAAATGCCAGACTATATATCTGAGAGCATTGCCCAAATGCTTCTTGAACTCCAGCAGACTCAGTGTTGTGACCACTGCCGGAGTGTTGTGACCACTGCCTCAGAGAGGGGATCCCAAGTCACTTTCAGGATAAAAGAAGAGAAGACTTTTCCAAGGAGAAAAGAAAAAAAAAAAAAAAAAAAAAAAAAAAAAAAGCCCATCTGGAATTTATTACATAAAGCCATTAAAGTTCTTAAACTGAAAAGATGAGCAGGAACAAGGGTTTAACAGGCAGACACCTTTTACTACCAAGCCTGTGCCATCCTGCAGGCCTGATTTTCTCATTTTTAAAAGTTAATGTAGTAGTGTTATGTGAAATATGTTCATTTGAATCGTGTGGTGTATGGAATAATGCTAGGGCTGCATGGTGAAATGTGACTTTCTATCTAAGAAAAATAGAGTGATTAGTTCTTGTACTGTGCAAAACAAGGGTCTAGCTATTCATGTAAATAGAAGGCTTGAAGGATGAACACTGAGACTCGAGTATGGGAGATGAGAGGACCAAGGAGATTTTTTTTTTTTTTGGAAACTGCTGACTTCTGCATGAGACGCTGCCCAAGCCTCTGATGTCTGGTAAAGGGATCCACAAAATAGAATCATAGAATCATAGAATATCCGGAGTTGGAAGGGACCCTTAAGGATCATCAAGTCCAACTCTTGACACTGCACAGGTCTATCCAAAAGTTCAGACCATGTGACTAAGTGCACAGTCCAATCGCTTCTTAAATTCAGACAGGCTCGGTGCAGTGACCACTTCCCTGGGGAGCCTGTTCCAGTGTGCAACCACCCTCTCTGTGAAGAACCCCCTCCTGATGTCAAACCTAAATTTCCCCTGCCTCAGCTTAACCCCGTTCCCGTGGGTCCTGTCGCTGGTGTTAATGGAGAAAAGGTCTCCTGCCTCTCGACACCCCCTTACGAGGAAGTTGTAGACTGTGATGAGGTCTCCTCTCAGCCTCCTCTTCTCCAGGCTGAACAGGCCCAGTGCCCTCAGCCGTTCCTCGTACGTCTTCCCCTCCAGGCCTTTCACCATCTTCGTAGCCCTCCTCTGGACACTCTCCAACAGTTTCATGTCCTTTTTATACTGTGGTGCCCAGAACTGCACACAGTACTCGAGGTGAGGCCACACCAGCGCAGAGTAGAGCGGGACAATCACCTCCCTTGACCTACTAGCAATGCCGTGCTTGATGCACCCCAGGACACGGTTGGCCCTCCTGGCTGCCAGGGCACACTGCTGGCTCATATTCAACTTGCTGTCTACCACGACCCCCAGATCCCTCTCTTCTAGGCTGCTCTCCAGTGTCTCATCGCCCAGTCTGTACATGCAGCCAGGGTTTCCCCGTCCCAGGTGCAGAACCCGGCACTTGCTCTTATTGAACTCCATGCGGTTGGTGATCGCCCAGCTCTCCAACCTATCCAGATCCCTCTGCAAGGCCTTTCCACCCTCATTCGAGTCCACAACTCCTCCAAGTTTGGTGTCATCAGCAAACTTGCTCAAAATACCTTCTATTCCTACAGCCAGATTGTTTATAAAAATATTGAAAAGTACCGGCCCTAAAATGGAGCCTTGAGGGACCCCACTGGTGACCGCCCGCCAGCCTGACGCAGCCCCATTCACCATAACCCTTTGGGCCCTGCCCGTTAGCCAATTGCTCACCCATCGGATGATGTTTTTATTTAGCTGTATGGTGGACATTTTGTCCAGTAGGATCCTATGGGAAACCGTGTCAAAAGCCTTGCTGAAGTCCAAAAAAATCACATCAGCTGGTTTCCCTTGGTCCACCATACGGGTGATCTTATCATAAAAGGAAATCAGGTTAGTTAGGCAGGACCTACCCTTCACAAACCCATGCTGGCTGGGACCAATGACTGCTTTGTCCCCCAGGTGCGCCTCAATAAGTTCGAGAACCATCTTCTCCATGATTTTACCAGGCACTGACGTGAGACTGACAGGTCTGTAATTGCTTGGGTCTTGTTTCTGACCCTTCTTGAAAATCGGCACAACATTTGCCAGCTTCCAGTCTACCGGGACCTCTCCAAATTCCCAGGATCGTTGAAAAATAATTGAGAGAGGTTCCGCGATGACATCCGCCAGCTCTTTCAGCACCCGAGGAGAAATAAGGAGAAATAAGGAGAAATGGGGGAGTTGAAGGACGACCGAAGGACAAAGCCTGGGAGGAAGACTATGAGCCTTCAGCACAAGAGACCCCCAGGAAGACCACCAGAGACTGATACGCATGCGCCCGGAGAGGGTCCGGATTCTGGGAACTAATTATAATAACCCTGCTTTTTCTAGGAATAGTGATAAATATGTATTAGTATAGTAGTATAAAAATCAACCCTCTGATGTAACAGGTGTGCGTCCTGGTGGAGCAGAGACTCCCGGCGCACCCAGCGCTGTTTGTTTCTGTTTGTTTGCCTTTATTTATTTAATAAATCACAAACTTTGTTTAAGATCCTATTTGGGATTTAATCATTTATCACAGTTGCATAAACTTACAAATGGGGATTAAGGCTCTGGCTACTTCTTTGGTTTATTGTTGACAACATTGTATTTAGTGAAGTATTCTCTTACAGTGACCACACTATGCATATGTAGAAACCGGAGAAAGTGACTATAAAGATCCACTTAAAAATTAAAAATAATAAAAAATAAAGATGATTTCATGATTATTTCTGTTTTATCTAGAAAATGAAAACATTCTGGTGCACATACCTGTGGCTAATTCATCTAGTTTTTCTGTGGCTTCCTTAATTTCTTTTAAGCACAGCTTTCATATCTCAGTCAAATGATTATTGTTCCTTCTTTCTTTCTCAGAACTTTGTTGAGAAAACATTTAGTACTAAAGACTTCTTGATAAACAAATGAATAAACAAAGATTTTTTTTTTTAATATTTATTCATTTATTTTTCTGCCAGTAAAAGAGATCCTTTATTCTGTTAAAAGGTGGAGGAAGGCCAAAAGAGTTCTGTTCATAAGTATTTTGTTAATTCAAAGTTGGCAGACATGCCCAGGCAAATAACTACATACTTACCCAATTTTCTATGTGATAACATTTTCCCATTTTCATTTTTTTCTAACTGTCACTATTTCTTTTGCTGTTCAAACTAAACCAACTAACCAACCAACCAAACCAAAAACCTATAGAATGATAATCCAATAGAAATTCTCTATGCGAAAACATGACTAAAGTGTCACTGAAGAAAAAACATCTGCAAATGTCAGTGATGTGTAAAGATTTAGATTAAGTCAGTAGAGATTCGGGTCCTTTCTTTGAACTTCATAACTAATGCCAGTTTCTGAACTTCAACATCAAATACATTTAAGCTAATCTTCAAAAGCTGAAGTGATTATATTCACTAATTTTGTCTTCCTGAAATCTTCCTTCAGGAAAAAAAAAAAAAAAAACAACAACAACAACAACAAATGGATTCTAAATTAATTGTTAATTTCCTTCTCCCTCCATATCATTTTATTTTTAATTAAAGTGGAATCTGATGATAGACTGCTGGAGTTCCTGTATGATCTGAATTGGTAAAATATCCTATAAACTTGCAACCATTTACACAGAATTTGTTTTCCCCGTGGTATATCAGCTTACTACCTCAGCTGTGAAATAGAAAGAAAAGTTAAATATAATGTAATGAGTGGGTGGGGAGGATTATTTATTTATTTATTTATTTATTGTTATAAAAACAACCAGAAAACAACCAGAAGAAATGTCAGTGCTTAGAAGGGCTGTTCTTTGATGGAAATGTGAATTTAATTATTTGACTTTCTCAGTAAGAATAAAAATAAGAGCAAAAGCTCATTTAACACAGGCAGGCAGCCTTTTTACAGTAATGGTCCAGAAATATTTTGAATCATTTTTCCAATTTAGAGAGCCACTTGAGTTGTGCATAACAGCTATTTTTTTTTTCCTCCAAAAAGTATAGATTTAGCAGACTACTTAAAAGAGTGTTATTGTTTGTTTGTTTGTTTTCATTATTTTTCATTTTCTCTGATCAAAACAGACATTTTTCTAAGCTGCTTTTCTGGCGTGATGAATGAGATGATACAGAACGTGGTTGTGCTGGAATGAGAAGTGTGAAAGGCACTTTATCACTCTATTTCTCCATCCTAAGCAACATTTAACTTGAAGCATTAAGGGCTCTTTCTGCTCTTTAATTCACTTGGAGTTTGGCCATTGATTTCATAGAGGAGAAATAAGTCACTAAAGTAGGTGCTTTTGATGTGCTTCAGTAATGCATTTTGTCAGTTTTATTATCTTTTGAATCTTGTATTGTCACTTTAAATCAGAGTAATCTGTATCACAAGTGACATAAAACTTTGCTATATGAAGTCTGCCATTTTGAATTTACCACCTGAGCTGGTAATTCAACTGGAATGGCTTCAGGGGCTAAAAACATGGTTTGTGACCCTTGCTTTTTACCTTGGCTATTGTCCTGTATGCAAGCTTCATTTCCCAATACACTGCTCTGTTAAACAAGTTTTTTTTTTTTTGTTTTTTTTTTTTTTTTTTTGGAAGAGGCTACACTGCCACAAGGAGCTATCTGTTGATCTGTTGTGCAACTGTAGGGTTATTTCTGTATCTCCATCTTCAAGCAGAGAAGAAATGGCCATAGCCATATTGCTTTGTCTTTGTGCAGATGTTTTTACATTTATCATTAACAGAAGTCTAGCCTGTGAGAACATATCCTTCAAGGAGTGTCATGTAGACAACATAACTAGATAGAATAAGTGAATTTTAATTCTGAATAGAAATCTGTTATATTTGTTTACTAAACTTTGATGGTTGAAGGACCATCTGAAATCAAATATCCAATTTGTATACATGAAAAGATCCTATCTTTGCTTATTACTATAATTATTAGTACTACTTTGGTTATTACTATAATTATTATTACTACTTTATTAAAGAAAAACTGAGAGAATTATTGTCTGGTTTTAGTAGTTATAGACTACTAGGATTTTATGATGCAATAGGATAACCTACGACCACTTAAAAACACATTTCACTCAAACAAAACTCTAAAATTAAAATACCTCACACACTTTTTTACATTTCTTCGTGCTGGTGCCTTATATTTTGCCAACTTATCAAATAGTTGATGCTTGCATATTAAATATGTATAAACCCCTCAACATAAAATGAAAGCTTATCAATATGATTTTCAGAAAAAAAAATGATTTTAATTATCTTGCAAAAATATATATCTTTCATGTTGTTTGGTTATTATTGTATTGCTGACAGCATAAGTAAGGGTTAATCCAATTTCGTTTTTCTTTAGCCTGAAGATTTCAGAGTCAGTGCAGTAGACAGCATTCAAAGTGACAATGGAGATTTTAATTTCTATAAAATATTTATTCAGTGATCAGGTGTCAGGAAACATTTATAATGGATTATGAATGGAAAGGAAAGACTGAGATACTAATCTCAGTCAATCAGGTAAAGATTAAATCTTAAGGTTGGGAAGCAAAGGACAGGAAAGCACATGAAAGGAAAGTCTCTGAAGGTGAGAGACTACATCTCAATTTCCCTCTCTGTCTGGTATCCACCTCAATTTATGCACTTAGCTCTGCAGTGAAGTTGAGTCAGTTCCACAGTGCATTTAGAGATGTACCCATATGCACTGGTTCTTTGTCTGAATGTAATATTTTTAGCTTGTTATTTGAAATGAATGAACACAGTTTCATCACTGTTTCATCCCCTCTCGAGGCTGGGGATGACAAGGTCGAGTCCCTTTGGGTTAGGATCGGCGGGGCCAACAAGGCCAGTGTCCTGGTTGGGGTCTGTTACAGACTGCCGAACCAGGACGAGGAGACGGATGAGGAGTTCTACAGGCAGCTGACAGAAGTTGCGAAATCATCGGCACTGGTTCTCGTGGGTGACTTCAACTTCCCTGACATATCCTGGAAGCACAACACAGCCCTGAGAAAGCAGTCTAGGAGGTTTCTGGAGAGTGTGAAAGATAGCTTCCTGACACAGCTGGTTAGTGAGCCTACCAGGGGTGGCGCCCCGCTAGACCTTCTCTTCACAAAGAGAGAAGGACTGGTGGAGGATGTGATTGTCGGGAGCTGTCTTGGGCAGAGTGACCATGAAATGGTGGAGTTCACTATTCTTGGTGAGGCCAGGAAGGGGACCAGTAAAACCACTGTATTGGATTTTCGGAGGGCTGACTTTGGGCTGCTCAGGACACTAGTTGGTGGAGTTCCTTGGGAGGCGGTTCTGAAGGGCAGAGGAGTCCAGGAAGGCTGGGAGCTCTTCAAGAGGGAAATCCTAATGGCGCAGAAACGGTCTGTCCCCACATGCCCAAAGACGAGCTGGCGGGGAAGAACACCAGCCTGGCTGAACAGAGAATTGTGGCTTGAGCTTAGGAGAAAAAAGAGGGTTTATAATCTTTGGAAAAGTGGGCAGGCCACTAGGGAGGACTATAATGATGTAGCGAGGCTGTGCAGGGACAAAATTAGGAAGGCCAAAGCTCATCTGGAGCTCAATCTGGCTACTGCCGTTAAAGATAACAAAAAATGTTTTTATAAATACATCAACACAAAAAGGAGGACTAAGGAGAATCTCCATCCTTTACTGGATGCAGGGGGAAACTTAGTTACAAGAGATAAGGAAAAGGTGGAGGTGCTTAATGCCTTCTTTGCCTCAGTTTTTAGTGGCAATAAATATTGTTCGCTGGATACCCAGTACCCTGAGCTGGTGGAATGGGATGGGGAGAGAGATGTGGCCCTCACTATCCATGAAGAAATGGATGGTGACCTGGTACGGCACTTGGATGTGCACAAGTCGATGGGGCCAGATGGGATCCACCCGAGGGTACTGAAAGAACTGGCAGAGGTGCAGGCCAAGACCCTGTCCATCATTTATCAGCAGTCCTGGCTATCAGGGGAGGTCCCAGCTGACTGGCGGCTAGCAAATGTGACGCCCATCTACAAGAAGGGCCAGAGGACTGACCCGGGAAACTACAGGCCTGTCAGTTTGACCTCAGTGCCAGGGAAGCTCATGGAGCAGATTATCTCGAGAATCATCATGCAGCACTTGAAGGCAAGCAGGCAATGAGGCCCAGTCAGCATGGGTTTATGAAGGGCAGGTCCTGCTTGACGAACCTGATCTCCTTATATGACAAAGTGACGCACTGGGTGGATGAGGGAAAGGCTGTGGATGTGGTCTACCTTGACTTCAGCAAGGCTTTTGACACCGTTTCCCACAGCATTCTCCTCAAGAAACTGGCTGTGCTTGGCTTGGACTGGCGCATGCTTAGAAACTGGCATGGTTAGAAACTGGCTGGATAGCCGGGCCCAAAGAGTCATGGTAAATGGAGTCAAATCCAGTTGGAGGCCAGTCACTAGTGGCGTCCCCCAGGGCTCGGTGCTGGGGCCGGTCCTCTTTACTATCTTCATCGATTATATGGATGAGGGCACAGAGTGCACCCTCAGTAAGTTTGCAGATGACACCAAGTTAGGTGCGTGTGTCGATCTGCTTGAGGGTAGGAAGGCTCTGCAGGAGGATCTGGATAGGCTGCACCGATGGGCTGAGGTCAACTGCATGAAGTTCAACAAGGCCAAGTGCCGGGTCCTCCACCTGGAGCGCAATAACCCCAAGCAGAGCGACAGGCTGGGAGAGGAATGGTTGGAGAGCTGCCAGGCAGAGAAGGACCTGGGAGTGATGGTGGATAGTTGGCTGAATATGAGCCAGCAGTGTGGTCAGGTGGCCAAGAAGGCCAACAGCATCCTGGCTTGCATAAGAAACAGTGTGACCAGCAGGGCTAGGGAGGTGATCGTCCCCCTGTACTCGGCTCTGGTGAGGCCGCACCTCGAGTACTGTGTTCAGGTTTTGGGCCCCTTGCTACAAGAAGGACATCGAGGTGCTTGAGCGGGTCCAGAGAAGGGTGACGAAGCTGGTGAGGGGTCTGGAGATCAAGTCCTATGAGGAGCGGCTGAGGGAGCTGGGCTTGTTCAGCCTGGAGAAAAGGAGGCTCAGGGATGACCTTATCGCTCTCTACAGGTACCTCAAGGGAGGCTGTAGCGAGGTGGGGGTTGGTCTGTTCTCCCACGTGCCTGGTGACAGGATGAGGGGGAATGGGCTTAAGTTGCGCCAGGGGAGTTTTAGGTTGGATGTTAGGAAGAACTTCTTTACCGAAAGGGTTGTTAGACATTGGAACGGGCTGCCCAGGGAAGTGTTGGAGTCACCATCCCTGGAGGTCTTTAAAAGACGTTTAGATGTGGAGCTTAGTGTTATGGTTTAGTGGGAACTGTTAGTGTTAGGTTAGAGGTTGGACTCGATGATCTTGAGGTCTCTTCCAACCTAGAAATTCTGGGATTCTGTGATTCTGTGATTAAACTTCAGTTACAAACTAAATGCAAAATTGTTATATCCCCAAAGGTTAGCAGTATTCACTCTGCCTTTAAGATGGTGTTGAGCGTGAGAGGAATTTAGCCTTACTGAGAAAGATATGAAAATATTCCATATATGGACCGAAGGTTGACACATACTTTAGTACTGCATGGGGAAGTAGGGTCGATTAAGATCTGTTTAGTAAAATAATAAGTTTGAAGCTAGAAATAATATCAAGAGTAATATACTGTTTGAATAATCAATGTGTCCTGCAGGTTCTCTTCTCCACACTGAATTCTCTTCTTTCTTCCAGTATCATTTTAAGTTGTATTTAGATATTATTCTTTATGCCATCCAAAGCTAACACATAATGATATTTCATTAGTAGCAAACAGTGAGAAATTGAGTCCCTACTGTCTGTTAATAGAAATTGCAAAGGGAAATTGGAAAGGTCTACTACTCCAAACTATAAGTATAAAAATAAAGACTTGAGTACCTCATTATTCTACCTCCTTATCTTTCTTCAACTCCACTCCCTTACACTTTTTAGTCCATTTGGACTTTTTTTTTCTGTGAATAAAAACAAAGTTTAGAGTGAACAAAAGACAATTACAGAACATTTTTTGACCTAAGTATTTACTAAGTCTTCTGTAGCACAAATAAATCCTCATTGCTGAAGCACTGCACAGAGAAAAATGTGTTTTATTCAGAAGGCTCACCATCAGACATTTAATAATTGAGTGAGCCTCCTTTACTTAGAATGTATATACTAAAGGTAAAAGCAACCTCAAAAGAAAAATGTACTATAAACCAAACATACTGATACAATCTCAGCAGAATTGACAAGAATTACCTGCTGCTTTACAGTTGACTTTCTTTTGCTTTTCTTTTCAAAAAGTAACTCATTCTTCAAGAAAACAAAACAAAACAAAACGAACAAAAGTGTATTCTGCAAAGAAAATTAAGAACATAGTTGGTAAAAATACTTTAGCCTGCCAGTTTTAATAACCTGTAGTCAGATCTAGTTCCATGAGAACAACATGAAGATCCAGGATTTGTATTGTAACCTGATTTCCTATATAAAACTCTAGTATAATCCAACGGCCCTTTACTGGCACCATAATGAGCAGAAGTGAGAATTAGATTTCTGGGAGAGTATTTATTAGACGTGGGAAGGTTTATTGGTCTTTATGGAGTACTGATCTTTTTCTTCACTTTTATTTGTGCTTGAATGTAATGACTGATTGAAATATTCTGAAAAAGATACTGTAGTATATGACTTATATGACATTGTTTTACCGTGCTAGGCAGCTGAAAATAACAACTGCTCTCTCACTCCCCTCCTCAGATGAGGAGGGGAAGAAGTAAAGGAAAGAACAACTCACGGGTTGAGATAAGGATAATTTTAATAAAGAGAAAAAAAAAAAAAGAATATTAAGGAAATATTATTAATTAAACAATTCAACTAAAGGGAAAAAAGGGAAAGGGGAAGAGGGAGGGGGAAAGGGAATAACAAAACAAAACAGGTAAAGGCTATGTGGAAGTACAGAGGAAAGAAATTACTCTCTACTTCCCACAAATGAGTGATGCTTGACCACGTCCTTGAAGCAGTGCTTCAACACACATAGCTGGTGTTCAGGAGGAGGACAGATGTTTTCGCAATGAGAGCCCACCCCTCCTCTCTTCTTCCTTTTTCCACCTTCTATTGCTGAGTGTGACATCATATGGTATGGAATATTCCCTTGGTTGGTTTAGGTCAGCTGCCCTGGTGATGTTTCTTTCTCACTTTTTTGCCCACCCCCTAGGAGGGTTAGAGAAAGTCCTGATGCTGTGCCAGCACTTCTCAGCAGCAGACACAACACTAGTGTGATATCACTGCTGTTCTAGCTACAAGTGCAGAGTGCAGTGCTGTAGTGGCTGCTGCAGGGAAAGTTAACATCCCAGCCAGACCCAGTACAATGACATCGAAGAAAGCTCATCTCAGGATTACTTACAAGGTAGAGAAAATATGTCACCCTTAAATTTTCCAAATTGTTCAACAGACCTTCCCTCTGCAGTCACCTAGGGTTTCTGTCTGTCTTGAAAGCTTGAATCTCCTTCCTGTGATCTCTGTTACTGTTTCTTTCTTTCTGGCTCCTTTTTTTCAGTCATCAGACATCTGTCTATCTGATCTTAGTCCTGCAGCAACAACACAAGTTCTCACAACTCTTTTATAGTTTCCCTTGGGATAAAACTTAGACCTCTTACAATATTAATGAAAGGAAGTGAATAGTATATTGTTTATCACTGTAAGAGAAAGGTTGGGATTTATATTAATTGCTTGATCCTAGGAGGTGGAACATTGTGGGAAGGACTGGTGATTTGTGTGGCTTTGAATTGCTCTGTCTGTCTCTCTGACCTTTCTGAATGGAAGTTTTATGGACCTCAGGTGTTTGCCCTGTAAATTCACCATTTTAGTAAGGATTGGCTTGGAAAAAAAAAAAAAAAAATCAATTTTTATAAGGAGAATAGCTAACTAAAAGTTTAGGTTTTACACTACATTGAAATGAAACAAAACAAAACAAAACAAAAAAACAAAAGACACCCTGAAAATCATGAACACATAATCACACAAGTTAAAACACTAGGATGGGATGGCATATAGAAGACATTGACCTGTGTCTCTGCTTTGCATGATTTGGACCAGATGAAGAGTTTGAGAATTTGAGACTAGATGAAGAGTTATCAGGATTTTAAAGAGCTTTTAGACTTCACTAACATTAAGCCTATTTTATTGATTGCAGCTCCATTAATTCCTGTTTTGTAGCTTCCCTACTTTCTTGAGATGCTTCTATCCCAGATACTTCTGGCCTGCCTACTAAAACAGTAAATCTTGTAGATGGCTTCCTAAAGCAAGAGGCATATTGAGACACCATACAGCAACCACAGGACCTCTTCCTAGCTGTAGGTGCATACTCTTGCATTGGCCTTGTTCCTGTTGGGTGATATCAATCAAAAGATCATGTGAATGGCAGCTGTGCCTGATTCAGTGACACTCCTACTAAGTCTAGGTGATAACGTACACAAAATCTATCCAGCTGATGTGCAACTAGCCTGTTCTCTTAATCAGAAAGATTTGCAGTGACTTTGGAGTTCATTTATTGAACTTGTGTGTTGATTTCAAGTACTAGTTCTCTCTCCATTTCAAGTACTATTTCTGTCAGTGACACATATACAACAATCTAAAAGAGAAATGACAGTTTATTCTGAAATCCGGTAAATGTTTGCATATACCTGAAAATGACAGCTGTTCTACCTAAGTACTAAGGTACTGTATTCTTTGATGGCAGATCACTGGATTTGCTAGAAACCTGAAAAACAAGACTATACCTGCTCTAGAATTATTTTTGACAAATATATTTTGGAAAGAGGCTTTTACACTATATATAACAAATTTAAAATTAATTCTTTTTTTTTTTTTTTTTTTTTTGTTTTGTTTTTTTTCCTTAATCAGTGTTTTTTTGATTTGTGGCCAAGAAGAAATAATTTATGTACAAATGAAACACAAAACGAAAAAAATATAATTTCACTAGAGGGCAGAGAATGACTGGGGTTTGTCATTGACAGGTTCACTTCTGAGTTTATTTGACATAAAGGTTCCAAAATAGCTGTACTCTGAGCAGTCCAACTTATGAATCATCATACACCAAGCAAATCAATAACACTGTGTGGTAGTCACTGTTCAAGGGAAGAACATTGTGATAGAAAATCTTTCACCTATACAGTCATCCACTGTAGATGTTCAACAGTGAGTGGTAATGCCTTCCAAGGAAGTCTCCGTGAAAAAAGAAATGATCTTTCTCCTCTTTCTCCTTCATTCTACAGGGAGAGAGCCAAAAAAAAAAAAAAAAAAGGGGGGGGGAAGGGGGTAAAGGGCGGTGGGGTGGGGTAAAATAAGCAGATAAATCAACTTTTGTCTTTCAAAAGTTACTTTAAAATATTATTGTTTGCATTTTTTATGCTCTGTAATTTACTTTTTTTTCATTTAAATATAAATAATTTTGTTAGAATTCAGCACCTAATGAACACTGTTAGTAAAAGTGACATTTTTATTATTTCTGAAAATATTTATCCAATTAATTTATTTAACAATTTTGTATTAAATAACATATATTTACAAACTTTTGTATCACTCACAAAAAATGTTTAGACATATTTATTTAACTGCATAATAAAACAGAGATTCTATATACAAATACAATATAATAACATATATGACTGCATCCTGAAATTAGCTTTTAAATCATGGAGTCTTCTATAATTTTAATGGAGACCCTCCTTTCGTGGCTTTAATTTCTGACCCCTGAAAATATATAAACAGAAATCAAGGACAATGTTTCAGTCCATGGTTACATAACTCAGTTTTGAACTTAAGGGGTAAATAAGAACTTAGGAAAACAGCAATCATCCACAAGGTCTCTTATTTCTTGTGCAATAAGAATACTCACACAGCATGATCTTCCTTCTTTGAATCACTTTTTTTTGTGTGTGTGTGTGACATTTTGTTGAAGTAAAGCACAATCAACTGCTTGAGAAATTCACATGGTACTCATATTCATTTATTGGTCCTGAACTTTAATAACTATGTGAAAAGGCCCTATTTTTTTTCTGAATGTAACTGGTACAAATAATCCACACAGCTACTGAATTGGAAGAAAAACTTTCTCTTTATTAACACTGCATTTTTTTAGTGTCATTTTTTTTGTTGTTTTCGGCACCATTTTTTTATGTTTAAACTGGAACTTCAAAAGTAAGGAAATAAAAAAGGATTCTTGCATTTTCTACAAGAGTTGTTGACTAGAACCTGAAAGCCATTGCCTATAACTATTCTTGAGGAAACAGGGAAACTGTACCTATTTACACTATTCCCCACATAAACATTAAAATAGATGTGGGGATTGACCAGAACTGAGACGCTGCTTGTGTCTCTCTCTGTGAGAACATATTTTCGAAAGGGGGAGAAAAAAAAAAAAAAAAAAAAAAAAAAAAGCTGCAAAACAGCCGCAGGGAGAGAGGAGTAAGAAAATGGAGAGAGAAACAACCCCACAGATACCAAGCTCAGTGAAGAAGGAGGGGGAGGAGGTGCTCCAGGCACTGGAACAGAAGTTCCCCTGTAGCCCATGGTGTACCAAAGTGGAGCAGATCTCCAAACTGCAGCCTGTGGAGGAGCCTACAGTGGAGCACATGAATCTGTCCCCACAGGGGCAGACTCTGGGCCAGAGCTGCAGCCTGTATGGAGGAGCCCACAGCTGACCAGGTGATCAGCTGCCCAGGAGCTACTGCCCATGGTGCAGACCCATGTTGGAGCATTTCTTGAAGAACTGCAGACTTTAAGAAATCCTCATAGGATCAGTTCTTGAAGGACTGCATTCCATGGGAGGGACCTCATGCTGGAGCAAGGGAAATGTGTGGTGATGAAGGAATGGCAGGTGATGAAACATTATGTAGTGAGTACAGTCCCCATTTCCCCTTCCCCTGTGCCACTGAGGAGGTAGAAGAAGGTGGATGGGGTGAAAAGGTGTTTTTAGTTTGCTTTTAGTTTCTCACTTTTCTAGTCTGCTAGTGTTAGGCAATAAATTCTATTAATCTCCCTATTCTGAGTCTGTTTTGCCTGTGACTGTAATTGGTGAGCAATCTCTCTGTCCATGTCTCAGCTCTTGAGCCCTTTTCCATTGTATTTTCTCCCCCTCTTCCTCTGAGGAAGGGGAGTGAGAGAGTGGCTATGGTGGATTTCAGCTGCCCAGAAGGGTAAAACCATCACAAATCTGCAGCTTTCTTCAGGCTATATCCGCCTGCTCCAACGTGGACTCCTCCACAAGATGTAGTGTAGATGTCTGCTCTGCTGTGAAACACCATGGGCTGCAGGGGAACTCCTTCTCTGGTGTCTATAGCACCTCCTCCCCCTCGTTCTTCATTGACCTTGGTGTTTGTGGGGTTGTTTCTCACTTCACTCTAACTCCTCTCTCCCAGCGGCTGTGGAACAACATTCTTCTGCTTATTAAATATGCTATCAGAAAAGCACAACCAGTGTTGCTCATTGACTCAGCTTTGGCCAGCAGCAGGCCTATTTTAGAGCCATCTAGAACTAACTCTTATCTGATATGGGTAAACTCCTGATCTTTTCTCACAGAGACTACCCCTGCAGCCTCTCCTCTACCAAAACTTTTCTGCATAAACACAATACATATGCAAGTAACTGGGATGGGGACACACACAGGACAGCTGACTCTAGCTGACCAAAGGGATATTAAATACCATAGAAAGCTATAGAAAGCTGTGTTCAGGAGTATAAACTAATAGAGTATAGTGAGTCTGTCTGAATTAGCCTTTGCTCAGAGACTAGCTGGGCATTGGTCTGTTCATGGGAGGAGGTAAGTGACAGCCTTTGAATTGCTTGTTGTTTGTTGGTTGGTTGATTTGGTTTTCCTTTTTTTTTTTTTTTCTTTTTTCTTTCTTTCTTTTTTTTTTTTTTTTCTCCCTTCCCTCATTAAACTGACCTTATCTCAACTTCTGAGTTATTTTCCACTTTTGTTGTTCCAGTTCTCTCCCCTATCCTGCCGAGGGTGGTGACTGAGCAAGAATCTGCTGAGTGCCTAATTGCTGGGTAGGACTGACCATTTCACAGCCTTTCTAGATATTCATAACAAAAAATATTCATAACAAAAATAATGACTGAAAGAAAATTGAATATCCCTATATAGGTATATACACACTTTATTATCCACTGTTAATTGTTGTCTTGAAGAAAGCTTTTCAGGAATGCATCAACTTTATGAACTGCAAATAAAGTACCAAGTCTCCATATACTGTTAATTTTAGTGTTCTAGTTTCAGGACTGCATAAAAGTCTACTTCAAAATATTCAGGTTTAGTTGTTGTATCTTTCACTCTATTCAGCTGCAATTTCACCAATTTAGAAATAAAAAGCAATAAAAAAATAGTATTCTAACTTTTAACTGGATGCTATCATCTCTTTAAAAGTTATGATAGAAAAAAAATCTAACTGGCTTCTCAATGTTAATCTGATTAATTCACTTCTTCAAGGCAGATTTTTTTTTCTTTTAATAATTACATTAGATCTATGTCAAAGAAGATATCCTGCCTAATTTTGTAGTAAGATATGATAGCACATGATACTCCGTAATGTTACGATTACTAAAAACTTATCATGGGCTCTAGAGTGTAAACCCAACCAATTTTTTCTGAATTGTGTGTTTATGTCCGAGTGCATTTGTGCAAAAGTACAGCTGAATCGTATCTGACAATATATAGACACTTATGACAGAGCCCTAAGTTTGCCTCAGGTTTGAGTTGGATTTGGTTCTCTAATGATCAACCCAACAAAGACTGAAAGTTTTAAAATACAAAGTGTCATGGTAGTTTTGAATAAAAATGATCAAGCAGTTACCTCTTTGGGAAGAGAAATCTCCATGTGACTGGGAAACATAAAATAGACATAAAAATATTTCTAATGGAATTTAACTATTAAATGTGTTATTTCACTGTTATAGCAGTAAATTTAATATTTCAATTACAACTGAACAATTTAACATGATTTTAATGCAATTTAACATTAAAATCACTTTGGGTTTTTTTTCCCTCTTTTTTTTTTTTTTTGATGGTTCATATGTTTAATTATAATGGTGAACATTTTTGCTGGTTTATAAGAAAATTAAAATGACCTTCTTACTCTATGAATAAGTTCAATCACAATGTAACTGAAAGCAAGTCAAGCAACTCTTGCTTTCAGGTGGAATGAGTTGAGGTGTACTGAAGATGAGCACTCTAGCCTGGCTTCAATAATTTTCCTTCTTTTTAAGCTGTTACTCAGTAAAGGCAGACTTTCTGTGGTATTCTTGATTCTTATCAGAGATCTCTGCAATGTAGTCTCTGAAAGTACAATTAAAAAAAGAAAAAAGAATGCAGTCAAGTATCTAAGATCTGATTTCTCTAGGGCTAAGGCCACTTTTACCAGCTTTTCTTTCATTAAAAATCTGAGTCAAAAAGAAAGACTTTCACAGAAAAGTGAGAACATCGTGTAGTTTCAGAAGAGATTAAATAAATTCCTTTATGTTTTCTTTTTTCCAGCCAAAACCCCTCTTGTGAACAGAGGTAAACAGTTAAAAATTTATGTTTCTAGGTTGAAGAACAATCAGGGCATAAACATCTACTTATAAAGCATGCTTTATAAGTGCATGCTTACAAGACTAATTCAGCAATTAAGACTGAAAGTTCAAGAGAGGTTATCTAATCACCACTGATTTTCAGCCCATTGGATAGACAGACCTAAGAAAACTCAGTATTTGTGCAAATAAAACTTTAATGTCTTGATTTTAGCAAAAGCAACTCTAAACTCAGATAATGAGCTTTTTTTTTTTTTTTTTTTTTTTTTTTTTTTTAACAGATAGGACACAGAAATAATGGGATTAGCATGAATGCCTTTATACTTTATAGCTAGCACACAGAGCAATTTTATACTTCATTTCACTTATTATTCTACCTCCTACTGCTTTACTTACTTGTCTTTAAATGTTCCATAGCTGAGGCACAAAAAATACCAGGTATGTGTATCAGAAAAGATCATCTTTCTTTTCCCATGGAGTACCCTCAGATATTTTCTATACTGACACCATTTCGCTGAGAATAATTGAGAGTCCAATGTCCTGGTTTTGATTGTATTTTTATTTGTTTCCTGCAGTATGGGTAAAATCCATTAATCGCGTTTGACAACAAAGTCATTAGATCTTTGGAAACCTTGCAATGCACTTATCAGTAATGGAGCTGCCTACAAATATACCAAATAAAATATGTAATATTCAATTAACAGATCAATCAGTATCTAAAATAGCAATGTAAGCCTCTCAAGAGACAACCAGAGCTTTGCTCTTTGATTCAACATAACTTTTTATCCAGAAAGGTAGTGCTTACTTGTGTAGGTGGTGATGGTAAGAATTATAGGGAGAGAAAAAAATGCCAATAACCTTGGCAAATATGAATAGCATTCTTTTAGCTTTCTTTAATGAAGATAACCATTTTACATAGAGAGAAACTTGTACACGTATAAAAAAAAGTCTGCAAACGTGCACAATTTCTTTTACAGAAGAAAGAGCTAAATGTCCTATAGTTTTTATACATGATATGCTACTTAATTAGCAATTTGGAAAGTGTTCCGAAAGTGCAGTAATGAGACGGATTGTGAGAAATTTCTGTTTCTATGAAAAGAAAATGTTTTGAATACTTCCTTGAACAATAATTCTTCTTTAAGAATAATTGCACTGTCTCCCTTCAAAACAAAGTTTACCTTTGTCTAATTAAAGAAGTTCTGGAAAATTTTGCTTTTACTTTGTTTTGGAGAATATTAGGACATTTTTTAGAAGAGTGTCTCCTACTATGCCTAAAATATCTCAAAACCTTATGATCCGACAATATATGTTAAAATAAAGGGGGTGGGATTTATCTCATTTATATTTGTTTACCCAAAAGTTATAAGGCTCTGCCCATATCTTTGTCTTATGAACATTAGAAAAGGGTAAATACGCCCACAGTATCCCCAGATAACTCTTGTATAATAACCTGGATAATATTTCTTTATTCTCAATGAGGGAAGCTACTGAAATTTACCATGCCTCTAACTTTACCATACCATGCCTCTAACTTTAAGTTAGTTACAGTCATATGAAATGTTTTATGTGGTAATGATTGCATAGGATTTCTGCATTTAATTTCTTTAGAAAGCAAGTAATTAAAGTCTTAAATATTTGAAAAACCTTGGGATTTCAATAGTTAAATTGAAGAATACAATCTGGTTGGTGAAGAATTTTTATACTCCATGACATTTGCATAACTCTGAATATTGAAGTTAGCTAGGATAATGAGTGCTTTATCTTGAGTTTTTATTTTTATTTTATTTTATTTTATTTTATTTTATTTTATTTTATTTTATTTTATTTTATTTTATTTTATTTTATTTTTTGCTGTTGTTTTCATTCCCAGGTTGAATGGGGTTTTGAGCAAACTGGGCTAACGGAAAGTGTCCCTGTTCCTCCATGTGGGTTGGAACTACAAGATATTTAAGATCCCTTCCAACCTAAAACATTATATGATTCTATTATTCAAAAAATTCTGTGTTTTTCATCAGGAGACTGGAGCCATGTTGAATCCACATGACAGTGGGCTAGGAACAGAACTAGAATTAGGAAAACAATAAATGCATTACCATGTGTACATAATAAGGATATCTACTTTTTTGGCACACAAACTGGTACATTGCTTGGCAGTATAAGCTAGCTAATACTACTCTTAAACACACAGAATTAAAATGACTGAGATTTTAAAAAATAATTTATTCTTATTTAAATATTCTGACAGCATAAATGAAATACACAGCATTTAAAGTCCTTATTTGGAGAACATTAAATAAATGTTTTATTTATAAATTTATTTTCATTTACAAAATCAGAGAAATAAGTGACCAACAACTGTTTGTTTAACTGGACTGCCTAATGTTATGCTTAAAACACATAATTCTGTAGTTTTTTTTACTATATTTCACAATTCCTCCATTATACTTTGATAAAGTCCCTTTTATTTTATAGATATTCAACTTTACAAAATTATTTGAGAGAGTAATATTATAGTCTGGTTATACAGATCTTTGCATCTGTAACTAACTTGATTTACAGCAACTAAGAAAATGACCAAGTAAAAACCTTTTTATTCTGAGATTACTATTACTTTTTATTTTATCAGAAAACATAAAAATACAAGTTATTCTCTTCATTTCCATACAGAGAGTCACTACTGGGCTGTAATCATACCAGTTAAAAAGCAAGATATACTTTTTAAAAATAACTTTATAGGAAATTGTATCTTGGTTATTAGAGTGTATTTTCTGAAGCCAAAAAACAAACAAACAAACAAAATCACCACCACTAGAAACAACAAGAAAAATTTGCATAGATCTTATTTAATCATTCTACTAAAAGTCTTTAATTAAGTTTTAATTAGGATTCCATGTCCTTTCCAAATGTATTGTCTTTCTTGCAAAATCAAAGCTGGCCTCTTCTCAGAGTAGAAATAACTTCCTTATACCTCTTTGGCATAGCAGCTGCTAACTAACAATTTAAGTCAATGAGATTAAGATACCCAAGCTTCAGCAGTATGCAGAAATCAGTCTGAGAGCCATAAGAATCAAAGTACAGGTCTAGGAAGGAGCCCTCCAGAAAATGTTCACACAGATGAGAAATGCACACTGAAATTCTTGTTCAGAACAAAAGGTCCATGTGTATCCTGAGGTTTATGCCTGGAGTATGTAGTTAATGGTGGGGGGTTATTCTGCCTTGGTCTTTGATTTTCTGTTCTCAGCTTTTTCTCTGATACAGTTTTTTCCTGGATAATACTGGTACACTCCTGCATTGATCAGCTTTTGATCACTTATTTTGTATTCATGGTCTGGAACTGTTGGTGTTGTTGTGTATCCAAACTCTTCCATGCCAGATTTAACTCTGGTGTCATACAGTTCCCCCTATGCACAATGGTTACCTGCTACAGCTATAAATTTGAAACAAATTTAGGCAACAGCTACCTGATTCTTAGACAATTGCTATCACAGAGAAAGCAAGCTAGCATCAGCTCAAGCCAAGGCAAATGCAAACAAGCCCTGGGAGGCAGTACTACCAGGTCAAAGAAAAGCCTGAGGCTTTTTACAAGTAATGACAAAATATCGTATATCCTGGAGCTACCATTCAGCAATTCTGTTCTGCTGTGTCCTGATCTGTACATAAAATTAGATTCCAGGGCAACCAGAAAATTTGGCCTCATTGACCTTTGTGTCCCTTACCTTATCCTGCAGCTAAAAGAATTACCAGCTCTTGAGGTAGCATAACTCTACTTCCAATTACATGACGTAACCCTTCTCAGAAATTTATCAGCAACTGCAAAAGCTTAAGTAATATTTCAAAATAAATAGGTTGCATCAGATCAAAAACTACTTTGTGCAGACATGCTCAAGTAACAGGGTGACATTTGTCACTAGAAATCTTCAGAATTAGTCAAAAATGGTGAAGAATTAATTTCAAACATCAGTCAGACAAAAAATGAAACAGTATTTTCACTGTTTATCAACTGCAAAAGAAGACATTTCAGATTTTGTCTGGAGTAATATATAATTATTTGGACAAGAAGAAGGAATTTAAAACTATCTGGGAGTCTTTGATTTTGTGCTTTGGCAGAAGACAATTTACTGCAAAAAATAAAAGTGTGTTACATGCTTTGAAGATATATGCAGACTTAATAAAATTCTAATTCAAATATTAGTATTATTAGTACTGAATTATTAGTATATATTCAGTACAGGCTGGGGGACGACCTGCTGGAGAGGAGCTCTGAGGAGAAGGACCTGGGGATCCTGGTGGACGACAGGTTGACCATGAGCCAGCAGTGTGCCCTGGTGACCAAGAAGGCCAATGGGATCCTGGCATGCATTAAAAGGAGTCTGGCCAGCAGGCCAAGGGAGCTGATCCTCCCCCTCTACTCTTCCCTGGTCAGGCCTCACCTGGAGTACTGTGTCCAGTTCTGGGCTCCCCGGTACAAAGAAGAGAAGGATCTCCTGGAAAGAGTCCAGCGGAGGGCCACAAAGATGATATGAGGCCTGGAGTACCTTCCCTATGAAGAAAGGCTGAGAGACCTGGGTCTGTTCAGCCTGGAGAAGACTGAGAAGGGATCTCATCAATGTGTGTAAATACCTGAGGCATGGGAGGCAGAAGGATGTAGCCAACCTCTTCTCAGTGGTTTGTGGGGATAAGACAAGGGGCAATGGCTGCAAGATAGAGCACAGAAAGTTCTACACCAACATGTGAAAGAACGTCTTCTTGGTAAGGGTGACGGAGCACTGGAACAGGCTGCCTAGGGAGGTTGTGGAGTCTCCTTCTCTGGAGATATTCAAGGCCCACCTGGGCAGCCTGCCCTGAGGAAACTTCTTTGGCACGGGGGTTGGACCCAACGATCTTTCAAGGTCCCTTCCAACCCCTACAATTCTGTGATTTTGTTATTAGATTCAGATTGTTTTTTATACCATTTTGATACCCCAAAAAATCATTTTTACATCATATATTATCTTCAGCAATATTTATCATATTTGCAATCAGATTGAAATGTGTCAACATCTGTCTTTAAGTTTCTCAAAACTTGTTTTGATTTTTTTAATAATATAATTTAATGAATTATCCACTTAAGTTAATTCCTAGAGTACTAGGGTCTAATTTACCAATACTTATGGAAAAGTTGTATAATCTGGGGGCTGAGCCTAGGTATAAATACCTCTTACAGGGTCTAGATCTAAATAGTTCTGGCCATAGCATTACAAACCAACCTTTCATACATGGAAGACCGCACATTTCACTGGTCGTTAAAGTTCACTTTACTTCTGCTTCTCAGTATTACCTTCTGTACAAAAAAAATGAGTATTTCTGCCCTCACTTTCAGATAAACCAAGCTTTCCAAGATCAGATATCTCAGATGATTGGGATATCAAAAATATCTGCCAAAAATAATGACTAATATTTAGAGAATCTGTACAGACATATATTCCATTACCTAAAGATCTGATATTGCTTTCCTTAAGAATTTGCAATTAAACAACTGTCTTCTAAGCTGCTTTTTTATAGACAGCTTCAGTGATTTAACATCTACAGAGGGATTCCATTGCCAATAACATATATAAAATAAAAAATCTTCTAAAGTAAAATATTTAAGAGAAAATACTCTCAGATTTCTTCAGAATTGGAATAACTATACTCTCAAGACAGTTAAAAGAAAACAAACAAACAAAGAAAAAAACAACACACACAACAAAAACCCCCAAACAACAACAGGATTAAAACAAGAGGTTGTGAAAAGTTGTTTCAGAAATGCCATTACATAATCACAGAATTATAGGGGTTGGAAGGGACCTCAGAAGAGATCTCTGGGTCCAACCCCCGTGCCAAAGCAGGTTCCCTAGAGCAAATTGCACAGGTAGGCCTCCAGATGGGCCTTGAATATCTCCAGAGATGGAGACTCAACAACCTCCCTGGGCAGCCTGTTCCAGTGCTCCAATCCTCATCAGGAAGAAGTTATTTCACATGTTGCTGTCAAACTTCCTGTGATGCATTTTGTGGCCATTGCCCCTTGTCCTGTCACCACAAGACACTGAAAAAAGGTTGGCCATATCCACTGTCTCCCACACATAAGTTATTTATAAGCATTGATAAGATCCCCCCTCAAACATATTTTCTCAAGGCTGAACAGACTCAGGTCTCTCAGCCTTTCCTCATAAGGGAAATGACCTGTATCATCGTTCTCTGCTGGACTCTTTCCAGGAGATCGCTGTCTCTTTTGTACTGGGGAGCCCAGAACTGGACACAGTAATCCAGGTGAGGCCTGACCAGGGCAGAGTAGAGGGGGAGGATCAGCTCCCTTGACCTGCTGGCCACACTCCTTTTAATGCATGCCAGGATCCCATTGGCCTTCTTGGCCACCAGGGCACACTGCTGGCTCATGGTCAACCTGTCGTCCACCAGGACCCCCAAGTCCTTCTCCTCAGAGCTCCTCTCCAGCAGGTCGTCCCCCAGCCTGTACTGATACATGCGGTTGTTCCTTCCCAGGTGCAGGACTCTGCACTTGCTCTTATAAACTTAATTTGGTTTCTTCCTGCCCATCTCTCCAGCCTGTACAGGTCTTGCTGAATGGCAGCACAACCTTTTGGCGTGTCAGCCACTCTTCCCAGCTTTGTGTCACTGGCGTACTTTCTGAGGGTAGACATTCTTCCCTCATCAAGTTTGTCAATGAAGATGCTGAACAAGGCCAGACTCAGCACTGACCCCTGGGGAACACCGCTAGTCACAGGTCTCCAGTTGGATGCTGGGCCACTGATCACCACCCTCTGAGCTCAGCCAGTCAGCCAGTTCTCAACTCACCTTGCTGTCCACTCATCTATCCCACACTTTCTCAGCTTTGCTAGCAGGATATTGTGGGAGACACTATCAAAAGCCTTGCTAAAGTCAAGGTAGATGACGTCCACTGCTCTCCCCCCATCTACCCAGCTGGTGATGTCATCACAGAAGGCAACGAGGTTGGCTGAGTATAATTTCCCCTTGGTGAATCCATGCTGACTACTCCTCAGAACCTTTCCCTTTTCCAATTGCTTGGAGATGGCATCCAGAACAAGTTGTTCCATCACCTTTTGAGGGACAGAGGTGAGACTGACTGGTCTGTAGTTTCCTGGATCCTCCTTCTGGACCTTTTCGAAGATCAGAGTGACACTGGCTATCCTCCAGTCTTCGGGCACCTCTCCTGTTCTCCAAGACCTTTCAAAGATGATAGAGAGCAGTTCAGTGATCACCTCTGCCAGCTCCTTCAGCACACATGGCTGCCTCCCATCAGGGCCCATTGATTTGTGCGCATTGATCCCACTCAGATGCTCCCGAACCACATCCTCCTGAACCAGAGGGGACCTCTCCACCTCCCAGACTATTTCTCCTCCCTCCAGGGTCCAGGAGTCCCAGGGGGAGTCTTTAAAGCAACGACTGAAGCAAAGAAGGCATTCAGTATCTCCAACTTCTCAGTGTCCCCCGTTACCAGGACACCTCCCTTGTTCAGCCAAGGACCCACATTATCTCTAGTCTTATTTTACTGTTTACATACTTAAAACAAACAAACAAACAAACAAATTTAAAAACACACCTTCTTATTATCCTTTATCTCCTTTGCGAACTTCATCTCCAGGTGGGCTTTAGCCTTCTTCATATCCCTGCAGGCCCTGAAAACACTCCTATACTACTCCAAGGGGACAGGCACTTGAATGGAGAGATGCCATCCAAGAGGACCTGGACAGGCTGTAGAAGTCAGCTCATGTGAACAGCATGAGGTTCAACAATTCTGAGTGCAAGGTGCTGCACCTGGGTCAGGGCAATCCCAGACATGAGGACAGACTGAGGGAAGAACAAATTGAGAGCAGCCCTTCAGAGAAAGGACTTGGGGGTTCTAGTGGATGAAAGGCTTGATGTGAGCCAGCAGTGCATGCTTGCAGCCCAGAAGGCCAACTGCATCATGCGCCACATCAAAAGAGGTGTGACCAGCAGGTCGAGGGAGGTGATTGTCCCCCTCTACTCTGCCCTTGTGAGGCCCCATTTGGAGTACTGCATCCAGGTCTGGGGTCCCCTGCAGGAGAAGGATGTGAACCTGTTAGAGTGGGTCCAGAGGAGGGCTACAAAGATAGTCAGAGGGCTGGAGCACCTCACCTGTGAAGAAAGGCTGAGGAAGCTGGGGCTGTTCAGCCTGGAGAAGAGAAGGCTCTGGGGAGACCTCATTGAGGCATTTCAATACTTAAAAGTGTCTTAAAGACAGAGAAGGACTCTTTACTTGGGTAGAAAATGGTAGGACAAGGGGGAATGGTCTTAAACTAAAAGAGGATAGATATAGACTAGACATTAGGAGGAAATTCTTCACTGTAAGGGTAATGAGGCACTGGAACAGGTTGCTCAGAGAAGTTGTGGATGCTGCATCCAAGCCTTGTCCAACCTGATCTATTTGTTGGCATCTCTGCCTATACCAGGGGGGTTGGAGTTAGATGATCTTTAAGGTCCCTTCTAACCCGAACCATTATATGATTCTATGATTATTTCTGTTTGAGCTTTTTAGCTCTATTAACTCCAATATTCAGCTGAATTTAGAAATGACTGTGGAAACAATTGTTGTGTTAAAAGTTATATGTCTTCTAGAAATAAAGTTACTTATTGTCCTTTGTAAGCTAAGCATTATTTAAAAATAATTACAAAGCAGTCATCATTCTAGCTGAGGAAAATGTGTGCATATGTATCATCTTGTTCCATGGAAATGAACTAAATATATAAACTTCATTTTCTGTGAAATGAGTAGACAGATGGTTTGAATTCAGATGTGAGGGCTGATAATATGTCTGCATTCTGATGTCATATTCCTTTTAGATTCAGAGGTGGAATGCATTATGTAGAATAGTCTCTGCTTTGCAAAATATTTTTTACAAAAATATTTTAAAAAGGTATATATTTATGAGGATTAGTAGTTTGAAATCCACTTTCCAATGGAGAGAATTATCATGTTCAGTATTGAAGCAATGATTTTACTTAAAGTATTATTGATGTATATTAAGTATTTATGTCTCTAAATCAGAAACTGGATGAACTGGTGTAAAGATTCCTAACAACTTTATCATGCATTTTTTTAGTATTTAAAAATATTTAATTTAATTTAATTAATTATTATGAAAGATCTCAAAATGCAGTTGTCATATTTGTAGTATAATTATGTTTTCAGAAATATTACATAATTTGAATATCAAAGAAATTTGAAATATTTATTTGTCAATATAATGATGAAATATGAAAAAAAAATTCTGAAACCACTTCAGTACCCACTTCAGAGTATGCTCAGCTCCTGCACTTGATGTAAACCTTGCTCAGGCTTATGAGCTACAATAGGCCTCCATGTAATCATTCCTTGTACCAGACAGCTCATTAACAATGAGCAGACCTCATTACAGGAAACAACCTGATAAGGAATCTGAGCTTGACTATAAGTCAATCGCTTTGTCCAATAAATGTGAAAGGAAAAGCCATCATGGCATAATTCCCCTGTTGTCTATGGTGAGTCTGACACTGTCTCACTCTCCTGTTGAGGGCTGGGGAGTGGTAGACAAGGCATTTCACAACCTGGTTCTTTTTTTTTTTTTTTTTTAAAAAAAAAAAACAAAAAAAAAAAAGGAAAAATACCTGAATCCTGGAAAATTACTGACCAAATGACAATGGAGTTTCAATCCTATAAATAGTGATTCCAAACAAGAACTCAGATTTCTCCAGGGACTGCAGTTGGCTACATCCTTCATCTCCCTCTGAGCTTGGACATCTCTCAGGGTAGCCTTGACAAACCTTGAACTAAGTCACTGTTTCTATTGTAGAAAGTTCCTTTAGATCACTGTGCTAATTGACTAATACTTAGATTTTTCTCACACTGATTAAGTGCTTTTAAAATCATTTAATCCCATCTTGTTATTTTCTATAAAGGTATATAATAAATCCCTAATTACTGCTACATTAGAGCTATGTAAAATCCAATTCTACAACAGTTAACCCAGTCCTGAGACTTTTGTGAAAGAAGATGATAACTCTATTAAATACCTTTATTCTTTCCCTCCCCTTTCAGAAGTGTGTAGGAGCCCTTACTGTTTTTTGTTTGTTTGATTGCTTGTTTGTTTGTTTTTACTTCTGTCAAAAAATTATCTGAGCGTGTCAAGGATATTTTCCTGTTATGGTAAGTCTTCAAACCAATCCTCATTATCTTCCTCTCACTATTATTTTCCTACTTTGTATGTTGGTTAAATAACATTTCTAATTGACTGTTTTCAAGGAAGTGTGTTA
Organism: Heteronetta atricapilla; assembly: GCA_011075105.1. Taxonomy (NCBI): domain Eukaryota; kingdom Metazoa; phylum Chordata; class Aves; order Anseriformes; family Anatidae; genus Heteronetta; species Heteronetta atricapilla. The sequence goes on from CM021731.1 coordinate 158,606,747, forward strand.
TCATTTGCATTTAGAACAAAAACTAAGATTCATTTATATAAATAATTGTCAATTACACTGAAACAAATTTTTGAAAACCAATTCTCTTGTGCTCATATCATCTCATTAGTTTACAATTCTCAGTAACTTTTACTGTGTGGTTTGATATATTACCTCTAGAAAAAAAAAAAGAAAAAAATTAATGTTTATGAAGCATTTAATTAAACATTTTTGTTGATATGAATTAAATTTCTGTATTTCAGATTTAACAGGAAGATGCTGTCCATTTGTAAATCTGTGTTTAGACACCAGGGAGAGTATCAAAACTACATGCTCTGGTATACAAGAAAAAAAGTAACTTTTTTTTTATTTTTATTTTTATTTTTTTAATAAATGCTGGAAAAACATAATTGCATGCAAAGAATCCAGGTGATTTCTGAAGAGTGTCGAAGACAATTTCTTGACATACATGATCAATAAGCCAACAGGAGCACATGTGCTGCTAGATGTACTGATCCCAAAACTGAGTTGTATAGTTTAATGGCAGGCTTGGATGTCATGGATGTTGGAGAACTGGAGATGGTGGAGTTTAAGATCCTGAGAGAGGTGAGCAATAACAGAACAATAGCAACAATGGTCTTCAAGATATCAGACTTTTGGTTGTTAAGGGATCTGATCTCCTGATCCCACAGGAAACTGTCCCGAAGGGTAAATGGGACCAGGAGAGCTGTCTGAGCTTCAGACACAACCTCCTCAGAACACAAGAGAAGTCCCTTCCTTGCAGAAAGTCAAGCAAGCATGGCAGAAGGCCAGCAGGATCTGGGCAGTTATTTCCTGACTGAGTTTTAATGAAGAAATGAAGTACATAGAAGGTGGAAACAGGGGTGGTAGGAATAAAGAGATATTGGATGAGTGTGACGGTGTGGAGTTAGGAAAATCAAAGCTGAAGTTGAAACTGATGAGAAATTTGAAGGGCAACAAATGTGGTTTCTCTAAATACATTGGCAGCAAAGAAAGGTTAAGAACTATATGAGTCTGCTGCTTAGTGGGATAGGGGACCAGATAAAAAAAGGACATGGAAAAGGATGGAGTAGTTTTCTTTTAGTCCCAGTTTCAGTGGGGTCCTTGGGACCAGAGGGGATGCATAAGTTGGTATTCATTTAGGAACCTGATGGCGGCACCAGTCCTGACTGTCCCTGCCCTCCCAACCTGTCCATGGTCCAGGACCTCATTTCAGCTCCCCCAATCCCACTGCTCTGCCTAGCAATAGGGCCTGCAATCCCTCATCATAAAATGATGATGATAAAATGAACATGTGTAGGATTTGCTGCTCCACCTGGATCCATATAAGTCTATGGGTCCAAATGGTCCATCACAGGGTGCCTAGACAGCTGGCTGACGTCATTGCAGGACCTCTTTCAATTATTTTTTAATGGTCTTGGGAATCTGGAGAGGTTCCACTTGAGTGGAAGCTGGCAAATGTTGTACTAATTTTCAAGAAGGGCAAAAAAGAAGACCCTAGTAACCACAGGCCTGTCAGTCTCACATCAGTGCCTGCTAAAATTATAGAGCAGATTTTCCTTGAAGGTACTGAAAACACAGCTGGGGGACAATGCAGTCATTGGTCCCAGACAACATGGTTCATGAGGGGTAGGTCCTGTTTGACTAACTTTTATTTCCTTTTATGATAAGATCACCCATCTAGTCGATCAAGGAAAAATATCTGATCTTTTTGGATTTCAGTAAAGCTTTTGACAGTTTCCCATAGGATCCTACTGGACAAAATGTCCAGCATACAGCTGGACAAAAACATCATATGATGGGTGAATAACTGGTTGATAGTTAGCACTCGAAGGGTTGTGGTAGATAGGTTCGCATCAGGCTGGCACCTGGTCACCAGTAGGGTCCCACAGTGCTCCATTTTAGGGCCAGTTCTATTCAATGTTTTTATAAACGATTTGGATGTAGGATTAGGAGGTGTTTTGAGCAATTTGCTGATGATACTAAACTTGGAGGTGTTGACTCTGTTCAGGGTGGAAAGGCCTTGCAGAGAGAGTTGGACAGGTTGGAGAGCTGGGCAATCACCAACCACATGAAGTTTAACAAGAGCAAGTGCTGGGTCCTGCACCTGGGATGGGGCAACCCTGGCTTTACGTACAGACTGGGTGATGAGATGCTGTACAACAGCCCCACAGAGAGGGATCTGGGGGTTTTTGGTTGAAAGCAAGCTGAATATGAGCCAGCAGTGTGCCCTGGCAGCCAGAAGGGCCAACCATATCCTGGGATGCATCAAGCATGTCATTGCTAGTTGGTCGAGGGAAGTGATTGTCCCACTCTGTGCTGGTGCAGTCTCACCTCAAGTACTGTGTGCAGTTTTGGGCACCACAGTACAAACAGGTTATGAAACTATTGGAGAGTATTGAGAGAATGGCTACTAAGATGGTGAAGGGCCTAGAGGGGAAGACATCTGAGGAGCAGCTGAGGTCACTGGGCCTGTTCAGCCTGGAGAAGAGGAGGCTGAGGGGGGACCTCATCATGGCTACAGCTTCCTCACTAGGGATAGTGGAGGGGCAGGTGTCGATCTCTTCTCTCTGGTGACCAGAGATAGGACCTGAGGGAACGGTGTCAAGCTGCAACCGGGGAGGTTTAGGCTGGGTATCAGGAAGAGGTTCTTCACTAAGAGGTTGTCACACACTATAACAGGCTCCCCAGGGTCATAGTCATGGCACCAAGCCTGTCAGAGTTTAAGAAGCATTTGGACTGTGCTCTTAGTCATATGGTCTGAATTTTTGGGTAGACTTGTGTGGTGCCAGGAGTTGGACTTGATGATCCTTATGGATCCGTTCCAACTCAGGATATTCTATGATTATATGATTCTTATGATACTAAGTGGAGAAATTTTGCATGCCCTTCTGTTGTACCCACAAGAAACAGGAAATTTATTTCTTTCTTGTTCTAAGGGATCTGTTTTTCATTGTGGTTGTTGTCATTGGTTTTGTTCTACTCAGAATAAATAACCACACACACAAACCCACAAAAAGAACAAAAGCACATGAAATCAATCTGAGAAGTATTTTTCTGCTGCAGACTGTGGAACAGCATGGTCTATTGTTTAGAGTTAGTACAAAGAGAGGGCATATTCCTCTTTATTGAGTAGCTGATTTACTATCTGATGGGCAAAATCACTTAACTTCTTTTGTTGTTGTTGTTGCTGTTGTTTCATTGTTGTTGTTTTTGTTTTTGTTTTGAAATGCTTTTTTCTACATTCAAATGTAAAATGCTATATTGTTTCCTAATAGGTCTTTATTGACCTATTCAGTGTTTATTCCACAGAATAAACAGTCAGTGTTTATTCCACAGAAATTTGTTTCTATGACAAATATTATTCTTAAAGTGTTGAATTGTAATTTGATACTTTCAGAATAGAAATGCAGTTTATTTTTATTTATAATGTGAAATTCTCACTAGAAAAATTCTCATACATCTATTTCTGACAACTTTTGCTACCTTTTGATCGCATAAGCATCAGTATATTGGCAAAATGTGTCATAGTAGAACATTTGATTTTTGCAAGTGTAGAAATGAAAAGTTTGTTCAGTCAGTTTCAAAACAAATGCTGGAGTACTTTAGAACCTACATATTTAAGGAAAGTTAAAAGCTGTAGATAAACAATATGTGGAGATAATGTTAGGTCTAACATTTCTGAATAAATATATCCACATTTACAACTTTAAATTGACAGATTGGGTTTAACCCCAATGTACACCAACGAAATTCTCAGTTTCACCCAAAATTTGAAAATTTGACCATTAACATTTATTCTCAGCTACCGGGGAAAAAGCACTATAAAAATTGATGCCATTTTAAAGAAGCTAAACAATTGGCATACAAGACAGCTTCTCATCGATCTGTGTGCTTAATAAAGCTAAATGTTAGGAAGACTAATGTACCATACTGATGTTTTAGGAATTTCATTAATGTATTTGAAAGACAGTCATAACTCACTCACCTCTTCTGAGTTTATGAGCTGTGGGTTTTCTCCAGCTCTTAAACCAACTTGCTTAACACAATACAGTGACTAATAGCATCAGAGAATATACTTCATGAAGCAAGGTGACTCATCTTTTTTTTTCTTTTTTTTTTTTTTTGGTTAAGTTTTGTAGGGCAATGCAGAGATGCTAACAATAGAACTAGATAAGAATTAGACAAAACATTATTCTCAATTAGTGACAAATATTTTTATTGCTCTTTGTAAATGTTAATTGTTAATTAGTACAGAATGCTAACTTCTGAAATCTCAATGAATTATTTTTTGTTGTTGTTTGGTTGTTTTTTTTTAAATGTACTTGTAACATGAAATGTATATGTGATACAAAAAAATCTTACCTTTAAAAAGTAATGTGCCTTTCTCTCAGCAGTGTTTATCTCTATATGTTTATCTCTATATTAAACCTTTGTCCATCAGTTTTAAAACAAGAAACATCAATTAATTTTCATTTACCTGGGATAGAAACAGAACACGTCTATAAATTCATACACATTTCATCACGAGAAGTATCAAAACATATTTTAAAACATTATCTTCACCTCTTTCTAATTAGATGTAGTGCACTTATCATCTGAGCTAGTCACCCAAGTCTGCCTTTATCAGTGGAGCAAAATAGGCACCTACAACATGTGGCTTTTGAAGAAGTACTCAGTTTCTTAGTTACTGGAACAAAAACAAACAAACAAACAACAACAACAAAAAAAAAAAACAAGTGCTACAATTACATAAAATTAGAAGTGCTTCCCATTCCTAGTCACCAGAACAGAATCCACATCCTTAGCTGTCATCTACATGGTATGGCAAAGGATATGTCAGGCCTCGTTCAAAACATAGAATGAACATAGAATGAACATAGAATGCTCAATGAACATAGAGCAACCTAGTCAAGTAAAAGTTTTTTCTGTTGTTATTTTTGTGAGTTTTTGTTGTTCTCAGCTGGATCTTGTATGACTAGCATTTTTAGAATTAGAGAGCAACATTTTTTCAAAGTTCCACTTCAATCAATTCTTTTCTGGATGTAGCTCTAATATGCTTGGCGGTCGGAGTGGGGGGGGGGCAGGGGAGGGAGGGGGAATGAGGGAATTATCTCTCAGAGAGAGGCACCTATGCACAATCATAATTCATAGACAAGAACAATCTTTCAAATTCATTCTTCTTGATTTCTCTTTAGAAAATGGACCATATCACCCATTCCAATTGAAACACAATGCAAAAGAACTAATACTTCCATATGTGTATAATTGTCAGGCTGTCAATTAGATCATTTGCTCATGAAGTGATACTTGCCCAGGTGAGGTGAGGCTGACTGGGCTGTAGTTCCCCAAATCCTCTTCCGTGCACTTCTTGAAGATAGGAGTGATGTTTTATTTCTGCTAGTTCTCAGGGACCTTTTCTGCTTACCATGACTTTTCAAAGATTATCAAGAGTTGTTTTACAATGACATCTGCCAGCTCCCTCAGCAGTTGTTGTATTCAATGAAACCCCATGAACTCATGTGCGTCTGGTTTGTTTAACTATTCTGTGACCTGATCCTTGTCCACTGAGGGCAAGTCTGCATTGCCATTGGTTTCAGAGTCCTGGGATTGCTGAAAGCCTGTCACAATGGGAAAAAATATAGCCTCAGATAATACTAGTCTTCCACTCAAGTAGAAAGACTATAATAATTTAAGGTTTTGGTTTATATGTTCTATATTCCTTATACATTACTTTGATTTTTCTAAGTGACTTTACATTTTCAGAAATGTTTAGCCACCTACCATGAGGAAATACTTAGTGTAATTGCTTAAAAGACAATCAGGTCATCAAACTATGAGTTTATGTGGATACAGGGTAAAGCAAGCATTTCAAAATACAGTTTCTATTTGGGCAATGCCTACTTTTGGTCTTGGTTCAGGTAAATTTAGATTTACCTTGTGAATCTGTAGAAAAATGAGTAAGTTTGATATCCAAACTACATGTCATTTCAAAGTGATTGTTGTACCATTTCTGCATTCATGACATCTATTTGAAGATCCCCTATAAAAATCTCTCCTCTCATAAAAAAAAAAAAAAAAAGATTTTCTTCTATAAAATACCACTGGAATTAATTATGAATTATGAATTTATTTTCAATTATGTAGTTAAATAACTTAGCTCTGTAAAAATCATCACTGTCTTTGAAAGGTAATTTAAGTAGTGGTATTTTAGAATAGTGCTTGTACACTACAAGACCATTCTTATGTAGAATGGTCTTGTAGTGTATTCTCACCAGCTGGAAAAGAAAAAGGCAAAAACTAAACAACTTTAACTTAATTTAACATTTATTTATTTAATTGGCAGTCCTAACACTGAGAAGTTTATTTTTGTACTTTTTATATTCTTTTTAAAATTATGTTTTCTCAGATTATTCTTCTAGCATTCTCTCTATTGAACATGTTCCTTTCACTGCTGCTTCTAATCAAGGCATCTACATTCATAGTATTTTGGGTATGCTTGCATGTATGGTTATGATTTCAGTTGTAAGATAAATTTAACTTTTCTTTCTTTTCTCTAAGATTAAAAATAGAAAATAATTGACTAACATCTGGTAAAAAAATCTGGGTCCATCATGGCAAGTAAAGTGTTAAGTCTTCTCTGCATAAGCCTGCATCATTTCAGATCCTAACATCTTTAACAGACTCAATTTTTCACAATACAAAAGAATATTTTATTTTGCGGAGAGATACATTTCTGCAAAACAAAATGCAATTATTCTGTATCAGTTGTGAACTGAGTTCGTATTGGATTCACTTTTGCTTTGGTTTAGTTATGTATCTCAGATAAGTATGATTCTGTACTTTCCATCCTATTTTCCAAGTTATTAATTCTGATTTAATCTACTGATAATGATTAACAATCTCTGATCTATAAAATGCTTGTATGTCACAATATAGTATACATTATAAGTAAGGAAATCCAGTTCTGAAATAATGTTAGGATACAAAGCAGGTGAATGAGGTTTTCCTTTTTATTATTTTGCCTTTTTGTTTGTTTGTTTGAAAGCAACAACAATATATATTAGAGTTTTTCTTGCTAGTTATTTCTTACTGTTAATGTATGTTACTTATATTTAATAAAAGAGTTCTTTATCAGTCTAAAATGAACTAAATTCATTACTGAAATTTACAGAAAATCTAATTCTTTTGGAAGGATAAGTGCATATTCATGTATGGATTTATCTAGCTGTAACTACAAAAAATGCAACCTTTATGAAAATATACAGTCATGGATGGTGTGAGTTACTGGGGGTAGAGCTGAACTTGGCCCATTGAATAGTGCTACATATTAACATTGTTACAGCTCAGTTTCCCCTATTTTCTGGGTCTCTCATGGGTGTAAAGAATTCTGAATTAAGATACCTGTCTTCTCAGAGACACTGGTACAAGGAAAGTCTGGAACTGACAGCACAGCAAGGAAGACTTGGAAGCATCTTAAGTACTAGTGCTTCAAGCAGCCCAAATGTCTAGAGAAAACACAGACAAATTACCCAAGGAATGGTGAAGCCAAAGATCTCCTATTTTAAGTTATCACATGAACCAACTCTTTTATTCAATGCAGAGAAAATTTGAAGGTACTTTAAGCAGAGAATTTTTCTTTATCTTTACTACTAAAATATATTAACTGATCTAAAAGTCAGTCTAAAAGATTACTAACTGATATTAAAAGAGAGAGACAGCTAGGCACACATTTCATAAAACTGCGATAACAGACGCCCTCTAAACAGTATAATAGCAATAGATTTAGAGGCATTGAAGGATATAACAGCAAAATACAATGAACAGCATATGAGTAATCCTATTGTATGTAGTGGCCACAGCAAATTCTCTACTCTGCCTGAATATAGAATGTAGCTTAATCATGTAACTTAATGTTCGCACCTGCTGAATTAATATTTCTACACCAAAGATTTTGGATATATGTGGGAAATTCATAAATTAAGGAGTAGTACTGTATTAGAATGTTAAGAGCCGTTATTCTAATATTGTATTGTAGATTGTGTAATAGCTACCTGAAATATACTCAGGGAAAAAAAAATAAAGATATGCTTATAAAAGTGTGCTTAAATTTTATAGAACTTTGTGGACAATTTTATGGATAACGTTGAAAATATTAATCAAGGATGAAAAATGGAAATAGTATGGGTGTTACAAAACTGAATACAAAGAATGGAAAATATCTGTGATCTTTTGTGTTTTTTTTTGATTTAGTTGATTTAGTGATCTAGTTAATTTTGATTTATGATTTAGTGTTACTATTTTAGTGTCTGTCAACACAAGACTGTTGAAAGATTTTAAAGTGGGATTTTGTATGATTGCATTTTAAACAGTAATAATAATTATTATTTTAATTATTATAATAATAATTTTAAACAGTCAGTAATAAGAAATATCCACAGTTTCTATCAAGATATTTCTCAAACAAGGAATACAAATTAAAATCCAGCCTTTCAACTTAATTTCTACAAAGGCAGAAATTACATGAAACTTTCTGGATGTTTTGGTTATGAAAAATATAATGCCAATATAATTGTTTTATTAATGTTATATAAAATAAATAAATAATTAAAAAACCCTTTTAATTTCTTCTTACTAATTCCCTACCTCTTCTGTCTTCTTTTGCTCCAACATTCTTAAAAAAAAAACAAACAACAACAAACAAACAAAAAAGAAATCATGTTAATATTTGTAAATTTAATTATGGGCAGTTTGCACTGTGAAATGATTCTCATTTTCAAATTACTACATCTATATTCTAAAATTACATTGTCATACATACTTATATGCACAAAACTCCCAGGTCTGCAATAAAAAATAATAAGAATAATAATAAAAAATAAAATCTTGTGTATAAAAGGAGATTGGAAATGATTTGATTTTTATGATTTTTTGAGTGAATAATAAGATTTAAAAATATATATTTATAATTTCTTATTTTTTCTGTTCCTTAGATAAGTGAGGTTTTGAAACTATATTCTACTAGGAGAAATAATGACAGTTTGTCCCTTGGTAGCTTAAAAATAGAGTTTGCATCTTTATACACTACATTAAATGAAATTACCTAAATGCTGTTCTTTTTTGTTTGTTTGTTTGTTTGTTTTCTTTTCATTTTTATTTTTTTTTTTTTTTTTGTACTACAAATTAAAAATTCATATTGTATTTCTTTGCTCTCTGGAAAATATAACATTCTAAAAATATCATTTTCAGTATTTTTCCACTTTCAGCTTCATTGAAAATTAAAACAATACTTAAACACATAGTATTTTGTTTGCAAAGTAGTGCATAGGTGATATATTGTCTGCATGATGAACTGCATTACACTGCTTTGTCTAATATGGGGTTGAAAACAGTGAAGATTAAAAAATGTTATTTTCTAATGTAAGTTGATTAGACACCCTCTGCTTTATCAGATAAATATATACATAGCATGTTCAAATGTTTGGATTCAGATTTTAAAAAAAAAATCACAGACTTTAGGTTACACCTAATCTTAAATTTCCTTAATATACGTATGAGATAGCTAAACTGGTCAGCCTGTTACCCAAAAGGTTTAAGAACCCTATGAAGTAGAACCCTTACAGTAGAGAAAATATCTAAAGTATGCTAGAGACTCAGTTTTGTTATATTTGCTACTGACCATTTCTCTGGAATGACTATAAATGCCACTCTTGTAGACAACCTCAGATCTGGTTGTCTACAGTGAAGGTATCTATAAATGAGATAAACATCTTCCTAAGGGACTAAATACATATGAGGTTTTATGCATGAAATGAATGGTAATATTACCTCAAGCTTGTTGAAAACTTTTTGTTTTTCTTTTTGTTTGTGGGGAGGATAGAGGAGCTTGTGTTAATTAATGACAGGAGAGCTCTATTAATTGCTAATGTTCTTTAGCCAGCTTTTTGTTGCTTTTTGTCCTTTGACATATTTCAACTTTTTTGTTTGTTTGTTTGTTTTTTAAATGGGACTACCGTGTAGCAACTGAAGTCTCCTGCCAATGTGCTTGTTAGATACCCTTTCAAGGCTGTTTTAAAACTAGCTATGAACTGGCAGAAATGCTGTAACCACAGATTGAAATGTTGGGCTTAGAGAAATAAAAGGTTGGGTCAAGCAGACTGTACCATTGGGAAGAAAAAAAAAAAAAAAAAAAAAAAAAAGCAACATTTGAAAAGGAAATCCTTGTTTTGAACAATAGAAATAAAATTCAGAAAGCCTCATTGCTTTGTGCATTTCATATGTGCTGCATGAAGTATAAAAGTTTCCTGTATACAAGTGCTATGAAGCTCACAAGTACAAAACATATCTGCAGCTCTTTTCCCACTAAGACTGCAGAAAAAAAAAAAAAAAAAAAAAAAAGGTTTTGAAGTCTCTAAAGACAGTCGCTAGAGGGAGCCATGTTGATATACAGATTACTACACATGCCCCTGCAAAGATCTAAAATAACCCAGTTCTAGAACAAAGATATTTATTTATTTATTTATTTATTTATGCATTTAATTATTTATTATTATTTGCTACAGAATTCTTAGATAGGAAGAGAATATAATATGGAAAACAACAGACACTTTCCTAGTTCAGTGAAGGATCGATGTGCAAAGTGTGCACAATAACAACATGTGCAAAATAACAACAGTAAAGGTACTGCAGTTTGTTCTATTCTGTGATTTTTATATGCTAGATCCAAGGATTTAAACACTTGAAATTAACCTCCTGGGTATTTTAGTGTGCAGATCCAAAATCACAAGAGGGGAAAAACCTGCTACATTGTTGCTTAACCTTTTCAGTAATTTAGAAGTTACTTTAATGTTCAGCTTCACAGTTTCAAAGTACTCGTATATTAAGAATAGCTCCAAATTTAGTGTTATGGGTATTATCTTCTCAGTAATCAGTGAATGGTGTTTTTCTGTCTGTATAACTAAAAGACCTGTAGGTGTTATCAGGCCAAAATATTTAAAACATAGGAAGAATGACTTGCCAGTGAAATGTAGTTGCAGCCATTTTCTCTGAAAGCACAGCTGGTGGCCTTTTAAGGGGATAATGGAGGTGAGTTCTTCACACTGAGAGGAACAATGAAATTGTGATTTGAGATCTCACACAAAGGATAAAGAAGGGGTAGGGGAACATGGCATATATAGATCATATAATAATAAATACCATTCTTGCACAAACACTTGTTCATTTTGTCACAGAGAAGTAAGCCACTGCTAATTACTATGCTATTAATAGTTATAGCTAGAATTAGTTATAAACTGTTACTGTATGAAAAGAATAAGCCCACTACCAAGACCCCTGATCATGTCCATATGCTGTAATCTAAGAATTATGGCTTTCAGATGGTATAGGAAAATTGAGATATGAATTAAATGTCAAGTGCCACATCAACACTAAGAATAAGCAAATTTGGGGTAATACATGTGATGCAATTACAAGTTCTGGTGAGGTTCTGCAGTACAAGTGTCACAGTAAATGCTATGGAATTTAGGAGTTTTCAAAATAAGTGACTTTTGAACAAATCACAGAATTGCAACTTGGCTTTCTAAGGAATTACATCTGAAGTTGTATTTTAAGCATGTACACATACACATACAGAGATACTTATCTGTGGAAACTATTTTTTAGTCTGGATTTATTTTTCTATGGAGATCAATAGTGAATAGTCATGTTAAAGCAGTGTGGGAATAATTAAAACAAAACAAAGTAAAACAAAATAGTTCAAACTGTGCAAAATAATTAAAACAAAACAAAGTAAAACAAAATAGTTCAAACTGTGCAAATTGTATCAAACTGTATCAATAAAAAAAGGCTAAACTTTTGAGAATAAATAATGTTAACTTTTAGGAAGAGAGTTTATTGCCTAAAGCACTCTCTTAAAACAAATGTAAAAAATATGATACATTTTTCTATCACATTTTTTTCTCCATTTCTTCCAGTATTTTTCTTCATATTTTCATATTCACCATATTTTATTTTATTTTATTTTATTTTATTTTATTTTGGGGTGTGTGTTCTACAATGTTATACTAATATTTCTATGTCATATACATGATTATGTAATTGGTTCAACAATAAGACATTTTTGTACAAACTTATATTTGAGTGCTTTCTGGACATAGTTCTTTTGAGAGGGAACTTCTGAACCTAGACAGATCAAATTCTGAAGGGTTATTTATTTGTATTTTTTTTTTTTCTTCAAGGGAGGGGACAGCACATTTATGTTGCAATGAAAAAATGTATCTATGTGGATGTAGGTGTTAGGGCTTAAAGTAAAGCATCAAATCTCCTGTGGCTCATGGTGACATAGAAGTGGATACTACATGTCTAGCTCAGACCACAGAATATAATTAGCTGTACAAGGTGACAAGTTGCAAGGTAAAATATTTGGTCCAAATCAGTAATTTCTGCATAAAATAGCTACTTATATATATATATATATTTATATATATATATATGAAAATTTATGAAAGCTTTCTGAATGTATAATGTAAACTCCTAGAAGAATTGCCTGTGGATTTTCCAGACTCCATAACAATGGACTTCTTCCTAGGAACCATGCAGTAAAATTACATAAAAGTTATTTGTCCACTCTCTAATAGAATCTTGCATTAAATTTTCATTTTAAAGCTACTGTTGACATTTTAAAGCTACAACAATTTTGCTATCTATGATACAAACATGAGGTATGACTAATAACCTTTTTTTCTTCTTTAATTAGGATAGACAAGAATGTTTTTATTATAGACACATTTTATCTTAGATTCATGTATCATAACTGCAGAATATTTCCATTTTGAGTTCTGGAACTTAAACAGATGGCAGAGATGTATTTAAAATAATGTTACTTGACATATAATTTCTATAAATAACTCCACAGCTACAAGAAACTTTTTGTAAATTTGCTCTCTTGGAAAGAAACTAAAAATTCTCTGTCATTTTTGTTCCTGAAATTCATCACAAATAGATAAACTTTTTAAAATTTTACTGTAAAGTAAAAAGGCAGATATGAAGGGAAATGTTCTTTTGCTTGTTTACTGGATTCCCAAATATATTCATGGCCTACTCACAGAATAAATTCCTGAGTCACTGTTCACGTCTATATAGAAACATATTGATAGAAAAAAATGCTGAAATTTTTCACCATTTTTACCTTTTTTTTTTTTTTTTTTTTTTTGTAAAACAGTCACAAAATTGTACTGTCATGATGCAAGGGACTACAAAAGTAAGATAAAACAACATAAAACAACATAAAATAACATAACATAGCATAACAGAACATAATAAAATAAAGCAAAATAAAATTAAATAAAATATAATATAAAATAAAATAATAAAATAAAACTGGTTATTTTGTTTTTTCCAGCCAAAAAAAGACTATATGATAAATGTCTCAGGCATCTGACTTAGACTGAATTTCTATATTTAAAAAAAAAAAAATTCCTTTCATTTCATTGATGAAATCACTTGGATATTGGAATATCAACTATGGAGGACAGAGAACTGTATAATATACCAAATGTTTTGTTTTTATGCCACTGGTGGGTGATCTCTCTGAGAAAAGTTAGTAATTGACCCAGGGAGAAAAAAAAATTGAAAAAACAAAAACAAAAAGAAACAAAAAAACAACTCAGACATTTTAGCAGAGCTTATGGTAATATAATAATAATAAGAAGAATTATTAGAATTAATAGAATTCATTCTATTATTTAAATTTTTATGCATATTTGCATATGAGTTTTTCTGTGCCAGCAGTGGTATTTTCATGTTTTCATTCAAGGCTGTTGCAAACAAAACAAAAACCTCAGAAAGTAAGATGCAAATAATATAAAAATGTCTTGCTGAAAACAAGTGAGAATGAACAGACTATGTGATTTAATTTTTCTTTTATATTTTTGACCACTCCAAATTTACTTTATATACCATTTGTTCGTTATTCTTATAGTAATAGAAAACAAGTAATGCTTCTTTACTATGAAAAAAATACTGTTACTGCCAACTTTGTCAGCAAAACTTCATTTTTACAGTTCTGTTAGAATCAGTTTGTCAACATAAAGCTAAAATATCCTGAACTGAATCAAACTTTCTCAGGCTTCTCTCTGGAGGTAGCATTAAAGGGTTTGAATGGCTTTATCTGTTCAATACTAAGGATGATTGTAAGTCCTGTTAAGTGCTCTCTCCGGTCGTTTATTTCAGAACTTTTAATAGACTGCAATACTTCTATCTGTGATCATATACATATGTATATTCCTAACCACATCATTATAGTGACTTTTTTTTAGATGGGCCTCCTACTATTACTACCCTCTCAGCCAGTTCTATAGCATAAGTAGCATAGCACCAGTAGCATAACAAGTCAAAAAATAGACATTTGGTACTACACTTTCTTTTGAGTTGGTTACCATTAGAATTTTTTATTTTATTTTATTTATTTTCTTAGGAGATATCATCAAGTTATGAAGCGGATTGCCTCCAACAAAAAGCCACAAGTGCATCATGTAAGAAAACTTAGATTCAGAAAGTTAGATTTTATGTACTTCTTTTTAATCAAGTAATAAAGAGTATAGCAAGACTCAGTTTTGAACAGAATCACTAATGTTGCACAGCTTCAAAGAATACAGTTTAATATTTCATAAGATTATGTAGATTTGCATTGGGAAGATTATTTGTCTTAGGAAATGCTATTAATGCTATTTCTATTGTTGGGTGCATATTAAATTATTTTAGTGAAGTGGAACAGCTCTGATTGTGTAGCTAAAATAAATAAATACATAAAACCTACTTATTTATGCAGTTTCCAGCTCCAATAAATTTTTAAAGCTTTGTAGACTATATGATTTCCTGTATGATTTTAAATTAGTGCACAATGTAATTTCAGGTTGAATTTAATGCAATAACTATTCCCCCTTTCTTTCTTTCTTTCTTTCTTTCTTTCTTTCTTTCTTTCTTTCTTTCTTTCTTTCTTTCTTTCTTTCTTTCTTTCTTTCTTTTTCTCTCTCTCTTTCCCTCTCTCTCTTTCTCTCTTTCTTTCTCTTCCTTCCTTCCTTCCTTCCTTCCTTCCTTGCTTTTTTCCTTCTTTTTGAGTAATTAATTAATTATTATTATTTTTTTTTTTTTTTTTTTGCCAGAGACATGGTTGTATTTTTTTTTAATTGCACTAGTGACACTGTTTTAGAGACTTAAATTAGAACTCTTTATCATATACTTCTTCAGCAAAATCATACTGTCACATTCTGATGCCTCACTTTTTAAAGTGAGGCATCAGAAGGAAGAGGAAGAGAAAATATGCTAACTTTAGCACAATCTTTTCTTATTAATTTAATTTTATAATGGTTCTCTCTGCATGGAACAGGGATTTTTATTTTCCTTTGAGGATATAATTTCTTACACGGAAATATAAGTGTCACCATGCTGGAATAGAGCTATAGCTACTCTTATCTGATACAATGTGTCTGAGGCCTATCTGTTAAGGAAAATGAAAATGTCTGCAGCAAAGCAGATGTTAAAGAAATGCGTACTTTTGACATTAAGTTTTGGTGAGGTTATGTCCTGGGATAGAAATTTTCACTCGAGTTAATTGGAACTACAGAACTTCAGTAGTTGGCAAAAACTAGTGATAATGCCTAGAATACGGCATTTGAGCATTTCCCATGGGACTGGCAATATTCAGTTCACCCTCTGTCAGGAATGAATTCCAAGCATACAGCAAATTACTGGTTTTGATTAATTTGGTGTTATTTGACAATACTGAACAGCAACTCCATGAAGAATCTTTCCCTGGAAGGAAGAAAATTAGTTATGGAGAGAAAAGTTGTTTTAATTACATAGGCAAGAAAATGCAAGGTTTTTGTGCTCAACTACATATTTTTTATTATTATTATTATTTTTTCCCAGATGTTGTACAATGTAAAAATGCATAAACAATATCAGTAGACTCTGTATTCCTTCCCACTGACTGAGCAGAGGAACAAGAAGCACTCCATAACTGAGCCCTTATTAAGCCATACACAGTGGAATTTATTTTCCCATTTATTTTCCTGTTTAAATGTGCAAGTACTTTGACAGGAAGTTGATACAGATGTTGGCTTAGATGCATTTTGTAGAGACAAAACCATTTTATGCAGTGAAAACTATGAACGCTGACTTCAGATCTTGAGCATTCTAATCCCCATGTGCAGGTCCATCAAACACTTTATGACTCAAACTGCTGTTCAAGCAGTCTTATAGAAACAATGAAAAAACATAGTGCTTAGATCAACTGAGTTAAAGTTCTGATATTGAAACAGGGAGAGAATATCTCAAGTAAACTAGAACAAGAAGCAGAGACAGGTTTTAAAATAATAATAGTAATAATAAAACCAAACACCAAAGTATTTCATTTTAATGTCCCAAACTCCCCCCCGCCAAAATTGTTTAGTGATTTAATTTTCTCATTACATTATTTCCTCTCAACTACTTTGTACACTAAAAGTTCTGTGCTTCACTTCAGTTACTTACTTGTTTTTTGAATGAGAAACCTTATCCATTGATTACAATATTTTGTCTTTTTTTTTTTTTTTTTTTCTCATAAAGTTTGTGTGTGTGTTTGCTGTCTATGCCTCAGTCATCATCTTCCTCCTTATTTTCCATGTGCCTTAGCATAATTTCCGGGAGGATCTACTCCATGATCTTGCCAGGCACAGAGGTCAGACTGACTGGTTTGTAGATCCACAGGTCTTCTTTTTTAATCTTTTTAAAAATGGGGGTTATGTTTCCCCTCTTCCAGTCAGCGAGACTTCACCAGACTGCCACAGCTTCTCAAATATGATGGGTAGTGGCTTAGCAACTACATCTGCCAGTTCTCTCAGGACCTGTGGATGCATCTCATCATAGACTGGTATGCATTTAGTTTTCTTAGACAGTCTCAAACCTGATCTTCTCCTCCAGTAGGCTGTTCTTTATTCTCCCAGTCCCTGCATTTCCCTTCTGTGTCTTGGGCTATGTGGCTAGAGATCTGTTCATTGAAGACTGAAGCAAAAGTGTCACAGAGTACCTCAGCTTTCTCTGTATTCCAGGTAACCAGGTCTCCCATTTCCTTCTGTAGTAGGTTTATGTGACAAGGTTTTGGTAGCAGAGGGCCATAGGAGTGGTTTCGGTGATAAGAATCTAGAATATGCCCCATGTTAGGTATGGGCCCTTCTGCTGACCAGAGTAGACCCAATAATCCATATTGTTTGCACCTCTGTGAGAGCATATTTAAGACAGGGAAAAAAACAAACAAACAAAAAACCATGCTGGGAGAGTGAGAGGAGTGAGAAACAGCCTTGCAGATGTCAAGGTCAATTAATATGGAGGGGGGAGAGGTGTTCCAGGCACCGAAGCAGAAGTCCCCTGTGGCCTGTGGCAAGGACCATGGTGAAGCAGGTTGCCCCCCTGCAGCCCTTGGAGTATCATGGTGGAGCAGGGTTCCATGCTGCAGCTTGTGGAGGAGACGACAGTGGAGCAGGTAGACATGCAGTGATGGAGACTGCAGCCTGTGGAGGAACCTCGCCGGAGCAGATTCTGGGCCGGACCTGTAGCCTATGGAGAGGAGACCACCAAGGAGCAGGTGACCTCATAGGACCTGCTGCCCGTGGGGGATCTAGGTTGGAGCAGTTTGCTCCTGAGAGATGGACCCCATGGTATGGACCCATATCTGGAGCAGTTCTTGAAGAGCTGCTGCCTGTGGGAAGCCCACGCTGGGTCAGTTCAGCAAGGACTGCATCCCGTGGGAGTGACCCCACAGCACAGGGGATGAGAGTGACCATGAAGGAGCAGCAGAGACAAAGCACTATAGACTGACTAGAACCCCCGTTCCCCCATTCCCCTGTGCTGCTCAGGGGGAGGAGGTGGAAGAGGGTGGATGGGGGGAAGTCATTTTTGGTTTCTTTCCTTTGTTTCTCACTTCTCTAGCTTGTTAGTAATAGGCAATAAAACTTACTACCTCCCTATGCTGAGACTGTTTTGCTTGTTACAATAATTGTTGAGTGATCTCCCCATTCTTATCTCAACCCTTGAGCCCTTTTCATTGTATTTTCTCCCCCTTTCCCTTTGAGAAGGGAGACTGAGAGAGAGGTTGTGGTGGAGCTCAGCCACCCACCTGAGTAAAACCACTAAAAATTCCTTACACTTCCTTTTATCTGTGATGTACCTAATGAAACTTTCCATAGGGCCTTTGACATCCATGGCTAAATTTAATTCTACTAAGTCTTTAGCTTCCCTAACTTGACCCCTGTCTTCTCAGACAATTTCCCCGTATTCCTCCCAGGCTATCTGTCCTTGCTTCCACCCTCTGTAGGCCTCCTTTTTCTGTTTGAGTTTGACCACAACTGTGAGAAACTAAGTTGTGTTTTTGCAGTAGAGAACTAATTATCTATATTCCAAGGTAGTTGTGTGGTCATAATAAGGAGAAATGCTAGGTAGTTAAGTGGACAGTACAAGGCCGCACTGTTCCAGAATAAGCTGGAAGCTTGAGAAAAACAGGATGAGCAGTGTGAGAACAGTAAAACAAAGATCACAAGTTCTCAAAACACAAGAAAGGGGAAAAAAAGGTATAAAGGAGAAATTAAAGGGTTAAAAAAAAAAGGAAAATTGTACATATATGGTATAGAGGAGTGTTGAGTAGCTTGTGAACCTGTAGTACTCAGCCAATGAGAAAACAGGGGAGGAGATCAGGCATTGGGTAATAGGGAATAAAAGGTTATGATTTGTTTACTAAAATGCGATCCTGATTGACAGGATGCTCACCATTGCAATTGCGAATAAAATAGCTTCACAGAAGATCCTGTCTGAAGAAAATTATTTGAGATTTTTCTCACAGAAGCTCCTTGTTCATCCATGCAGGTTTTCTAGTGTATTTGCTTTGTTTTGGTTTTGTTTGTTCTTTCCTGACTTTTTTTTTTTTTTTTTCTGACTTTCTTGGGATGTATTGCTTCTGAGCTTGGAGGAGGTGATCCTTGAATATTAACCAGCTCTCTTGGGCCCATCTTCCCTCCAGAAGTACCCTCCTATGGTACTCTACCAAGCAGATACCTGAAGAGGCCAAAGTCTCAAAGTCCAGTGTCATGAGCTTGCTATGTGCCTTCCTCCCTGCCCTAAGAATCTTGAACTGCACCATTTCATGATCACTGCAGCCAAGGCTGCCTTTGACCTTCACATTCCACATAAGCCCTTACTCCTTGCTGAAAAAAAAAGGTCCAGCAGAGCACCTCTTCTTGTTGGCTCCTCTGTCACTTGGAGAAGGAAGTTATAATCAGCTCACTCCAGGAAGCTCTTGGATTGGCTATGCCCTGCTGTGTTGTCCCTCTAATAGATATCATGGTGGTTGAAGACCCCCTCAAGGACCGGGGCTTATGAATGTGATGCTGCTTCTACCTGTCTACACAGGGCCTCATCTGGTTGGTCTTCCTGGTCAGAGGGCCTGTAGCTGACCCTCACTGTAATATCACCTATCCCTGCCCTCCCTTTAATCCTGACCCATAAGCTCTCTGTCAGCTCCTCTTCCATCCCCAGGCAGAGCTCCATGCACTCCAAATACTTATTGACATAAAGGGCAACACCCCCACCTCATCTCCCATGCCTGTCCTTCCTGAAGAGCCTGTATCCTTCCATTCTAACCTTCCAGTCATGGAAGCCATCCCACCATGTCTTCATGATGCCAATAAGATCAGAGCACTGCAAGCATACCCGTGTCTCTAACTCATGTTGTTTATTCCCCATACAGCGTGCAGACAATTAAGCAGGGCGCCCCAGGATATTATGTTCTTAGAACATGTCTGGGGTTTTCTCCATAATGCTGCTTGTAGGCATTTCCTTGCTAACCTGCAAATGCTGGAGGTTATGCAGATCAAGCCTCATATTGCTGATTTTGTGATCCCTCCCTAACACATAACTCCAATGTCCCTTGTTCAACAGCATTCTGCATTGCTCCTTCCCGCGACTACTGGTTACCCTCACTCTCCCACTTCCTTCCTACTTTATCTAGGACCTGGACCTTGTCATCTGTTTTCTTGTCAACAAACCTGAACTCATATCTTGACCTCAGGCCTGCTTGGTCACTGCAAACTTGCTCTGCCAACACTGAACTCCTGGTTGATCCTGATCACCATATCCATCCTGGCCCTTCTCTCATGGCTGGTTACTGTAGGATTATGCCCCTTTTCCCATCAGCAACCATCAGGCACAGCCTTTTCTGCCCTAGTGGGAAGCCTGACCTTGCTGCTTCTTAACAAATAATTTGGAAATTGTTGTAAGTCAGAGACCACTAACTGCATGCTGTGTACATTAGACCACCTTAATTTGGAGTCTCAGATAATTTAATAATACAAGTGGGGCTAGATAGGTACAGCCAATATGAGGTTTATTAGTGTACATACGTGCAGGAAGTCCATGGGAAGCCTAATGATTTCCATTCTATGCTGTTTCAAGGTTGAGACACATGGGGGTCTGAACTGAGATCTGAGATCAGAAGAGATGTACGGTAGAATGACTTATTTGCTGTAGATTGTCACAGAGCTCTTCCAGGGGAAATGGAACAAGGGCAGGGAGAAGAACTGGAAAAGAAACATGGCAATAAGCATTTCAGGCTGGAATTGTGGGCTGTGGCATCAGGTTGCCTATGATGAGTCCTGGAGGGCAGGCTCTTGAGCCTGGTGTTGGTCAGGGAGTTGGCATTGGGTTGGGGGAGGCCAGGGTCAAGGTAGTCCCCCAGGAGGGGTCAGAGGAGCAAGGCTTCACACAGCTGTGGGTCATGGTTCTCAGGGCTGGACAAGGTGTGAGTTGACTCATGGGGTGGTTAAGGAAAGGTTGGACTTGGCACTTAGGGACATGGTTTAGTGGGTGACATTGGTAGTAGGGTGGTGGCTGGACCAGATGATCTTGAAGGGCTTTTCCAACCTTAATGATTCTATGATTCTATGACTGTCAAAATACAGTGTGGCCTGGTGGTTCCCTGGGACTAGGAACAGTGTGAACTCCTCACAGGGTTGCAGAGCAGGGCCTGTCAGGCTGGGGCTGTCCCACAGCAAGGAGCAGCAAGGTGTTTCAGGGCAATGCCTGCCCCAGTTATTAGGCACTGTTTTGGGGATGGGAATGGGCAGAGGCTGGGCAGCAATGTTGGCCTGCAGGTGGGACCAGATCGGGACCATTGCTGGGCAGGGCTGTGGAGAGCTGGAGACCAGCACTTCTGTGGCATTGCTGGGGAAGAGACTGAAGTCCTTGGGGGTTTGAAATTGAGTCCCAGGCCTTGGGTAGGGTGTGTGGAGCTCTGGTAAAGGCTGGCAGGGACAGTGAGGCTCAGAACATTGTCATATATATACTTCTATTTATTTCTGTTATATATGCCAGATAGTTCCCTAATGTACAACTTCCATTTATTTACTTATTTACCTATTTAGTTAGTTAATTATAGAGAGACCAGATTTCAGAGTAACTTTGTACATGGATTTCTAAATTCTCTCTTTTTTTTTTTTTTTTTTTTTTTTTTTTCCAGTGATGTATTTATCTTTTTCTTGAACTATAATCCTGAGACCCCCAGACTCAAAATTTTTTTCTTAGCACAAGTGCACGTTATGAAGTGCAGAGTTCCTGGGGAAGGGGGACAAGGGGGAGGGCACCAAGCAGAAATTTCTTCAGGAAGTAGACACTGGTAATGAAAATGTCATCATAACAGAGAAAAACATGAATAGACAACTGACATTGTAGATTAATTCATAACGTCATAGAATCAGTCACTGAGATGTGAAAAGTACCTTAAACAGGGCAGATGTCAACACCAGTAGATTAACTTGTCTGTTAGTTGTTGATTTTCTTTCATAAAATAAAGTGTTAAAAAAACCACCTATGTTACCTAGTATATCAGCTCTTACACATTCAGATACCATTTTCTTTTATAGGCATGTATGTATGACTTTATTTAAATGCTGTATTCCAGTATACTTTTCATTTCATTTTCATATTGATATGTGCTTTAATAAAGCTCACCTGGAAATGTGTTCCTTTTTTTGGTTTCTTCCAGTAGATTAGTATTTCTTCTGGAAAAAAAATAAACGGTGTATTTCCATTCCAGGTATTTCATTCCTCAGCAAATATTCTCTGCAAGTAAATCAGCTGGACAAATAAAATCATCTCATATTCATTGTGAAAAAAAAGTAGCTGAACCTCTCTGTAACTTGCAGATCATTTATCATTTAGCTTTTTATTTTCAAGATTTTTGCAAGTGAAGAATTTTTTCTTTTCTGGTTCATAAAATTTGTATAATTGTATTAGATATGCTCAAGATCATATACTTTAGGAGAATTAATGTGAGGATAGCAACCAGAGACAGTAATTATTTTCCCTGAAAAAAAATAAAAATGGCTTTTCCTTATTTCTGTCTAACAGCCAAAAGGGGAAAATGTGAGGATTAAAAATAAATAAATAAATAAATCCCATATCATTGTATGCCTTTGTTATTTGCAAAAAATAGGTAGGAACCAGTAACAACAGAAATCAAAACACTCCACTGATACTCAAAGTCAATATGAAGACTTTGTGTGAAAGATAGATGATTTTCAGTAAACTAAAAATTGTAGCATATTAAATTATTTCCAGACCAACTTCTTTTTGGTTTACTCAGTGAAGAATCTTCATCAACTTAGTGCATTATTATTACTATTTATTTTTATTATTATTTTTTATTATTTGCTAAAAGATTTATTTCTCCTTTTTTTTTTTTTTTTCTTTTTTTTTCTTTTTTTCTTTTTTAGGTTCCATAATCCACACTTTCTGTATTGACTGCTTTTAAGCAAGAATGTATATTTCATTTTTATCTTCCGGTTTTATGAAATCACCGTATCAAAGACAGAGGAAAAAGCTAAAATATTTTTTTTTTTAGTAAGACTGAAAGAAGAAACACTTTTCCAGGTGCTGCTTGGATACTTTGATGAGGAATGGAGTAACTAATGAAAATTCAAGCAAAGTGTAGGGCATTATAAGCAAGATTGGCATTTCTTGATTAAAACCTCTGCTATGATAAAGGAATGGTTTGTAGGTTTTGTGCTAATTTTTTTCTTTATATGATCGTCTTACCTATTTAAAAATGTGAGAGCAATTAGAACAGGTGTATTTTAAGGCATATCTACTTCACTTTTGTGGAACCCCATTAGGAGGATGATGTTCAGATCTTTGGAGCCCCAACTTAAGAAAGACACGGACCTCTTCAAATCCGTACAGAGGAAGGCCTCAAAGGGCAGGAGCAGTTCTCCTGTAAAGAAAGGCTGAGGGAGTTGGGGTTATTCAGCCTAGAGAAGTGACAGCTCAGGGGACACCTTAGAGCAGCCTTCCAGTACCTAAAGGGGTAATAGAAAGGGGTAATGGAAAGATGGAGAGAGATGCTTAATCACAGAGTGATAGGACTAGATGTAATGGTTTGAAACTAAAAAATAAAGGTTTAGATTAGATTTAAGTCAGAAATTCTTCACAATGAGGGTGGCGAGGTGCTGGAATAGGCTTCTCAGAGAAGCTGTTAGTGCCCCATCCCTGGAAGTGTTTGGAAGGGGCACTGGACAATCTGATCTAGTGTCAAGTATCCCTGCCATGGCAGAGGAGTTGGAACTAGATGATCTTTAAGGTACCTTCCACCATTCTATGACTCTATGATTCTATGATACTTTTTATAATAAATGACTTACAAAGCTTTCAAATATATATGTATATATATGTATATATATATATGTATATATATACGTATATATATACATATATATACATATACATATATATATATATGTATATATATATACGTATATATATACATATATATACATATACATATATATATACATATATATATATATTTCAAAAATAAATGACTTATCAAAGCTTTCTTGCTGGATGAGGACTAACCATTATTAATTAAAACTTTATGCAGTTTAGTTTGTCTTGCATGTACTATTCCCACGTGAAATTTTATTGTACCATCCAGGTTTATCCTCATTGTTTGTGCAGCACAGGTCATAAAATGGGCTTGATAATGAATTGCTGTTGGGACTATCACTGCAAATTTTAAAAAATATTGATATACAATGTTAAGATAAAGAAAGGATTGAAGAAAGAAGACAGAATATATTTTTATTCAGAAAGAGACACTCTTCTGATCACTTGCATTTGTCTGTCATGTTAAAAAAATTTGAGGAAATCCCACCTATCCTGAAATAACTTTTGGTTCAAATATGTAGGCCACTGTAAGCTAGACTGAAATGGCTAACATTTCATTCATTTATTAATTATGCAGTCCTTTAATACTGAACTACTCAGTTCTGTTTACTTTTGAGTAATATCTGAGTGTTATCAGCTATATATAACAATATTACTACTGTTCTGACTACTTCTATTTTTATTTGTTTTTGTTTCTGGTGTCATGTTCTTCAGTGTTTTCACTGAAGTATTGTTTCAAAAGTTTTGAGTGCTATGTGAAGTCTCATCTTCTTGGCACCTGTGTCTGTACTATTAATTTCATGCATTTATACAGTCCAGAAAAGTAACTGTAAGACACTACATTTCTCTTGCTATTCTGTGTATTTAGGGAAGTGATGTGCTTGCAATTTTATTTGATGACCCAAATCTTGTATGCCGAGTATAAAAAATATTACATTAAAACAAATGCTTATATATATAATATTATATATATTATATATATATATTTTATATATATATATATATATTAATATATATTATATATGCTTAATATAGACAAGTTTGAGTGCTATGATTAGGATGTCAGTGATTTTTAATTTTTCATAATTTGTTCTTTTTAAACCAATGAAATTACAATAGGACCATTCAAATTCAACTTTGGCTACATCTGAAATGTTGAAGGCTTTGATTTTATTTGAAGGGATTTGAACACTGCTTTCTCTTAAATTCTTCTTTCCACCAAAGAAATAAAGGTGGCATATCTACCTTAAATGTTTAATTGACAGTGGCAGCTCTGAGATTTCTTCTTGCCTGCTTAAAAATAATAATTCAGAAAGGTCATCACAGCAACATTTTTCTTAATATATTCAAGGGTCCAGAACTATTATTTCACAAAAGCCCACTAGGGCTTTGATAACCAGAGTGCTGTGCAAACTACTCCAAGATGGCTTTGCATTTCACAGGGTAAATGACTTAAGATGTCTTTATCCTGGAATCTGAAATAGATTGTTTTTATTTCCATAAAACTAATATTTTTAATGACACACTGAAGTACTTTGAGCTACAGTATCACGATACTGTAATTATATTCTAACTGCTCAAACTATCAAAACTTTTGTAAAAGTTTGTAAAGTTTCTTCCAAAGAAGATAATGCGCCAGATTCCTTGTTTGTAATTTCATGGCATAACATGCTGATAATAGGAGTGAAGATGACAATATTAGATTGCATTTAGCTTTGCTTATTTGTTTTTCTGTGTAGATTTACTATTGTATGCTCTTTTGCTTTAGTGTCTTATCAGTTCAAATGATTTCATTTTTTTTTTTTTTTTCTGTAATTTTGTCCATTTAACTGCCTTGCCATGCCGGTCACTTATAGAAGAAATTTAAGTCTTCTACTTAAAAAAACAAAAACAAACAAACAAAAAACCCTGTTACCAATAGATCCTTACCTTTTTTCATTGATTAATCCTGGAATTTTCCAGGGTTACTAAATTGATATATATAAATCTTCAGTAGATCCTCATTGAATTCCCACAGGAGAAATTTAAGTTCTTAAAAATTTAAAAGGAGTGTTTCTCAGAGAAGAAAAAAAAAGAAAAACAATGAAAAAAAATCCGTAATATTAACTTTAGTAGACTTTATTTCAGTAGATGTTAGAATATTTTAAAATAAAACATTTTAAATTTATGTCTGTACAGTGCTTCTACATCAGGCTTTGTAAATATTAGTCCTACGGTCAATAAACTACTGTTTTCTTACTTTAAAGATATGCTGCTTTTCTCCACAATTAGAATAACACTGAACATAAACTGTACTTAGAAAAGCTTGTCTCAGTCACAAAGATTGTTTTCCACAGCCTGTATTTTAAATGTTTCCTTAACTTCTAAAAATTATTGAGTTGAACACTACACATGAGAACATTTAAATGTCATAACCTACTCATTAGTGGGAGGAATAAAAAGAAAAAAAAAGAAAAAAATCCAAAGAAAACCTAAATGAATGTATATAATTGTTCATGCTCTTACTCACCACGTGTCTTAATAATAATGCCACAGTTAAGAATAAGTAATGAAAAGGAAAAAAGGACAGAGAGCTGAGCTGAATTCTGTCAAGTTCAAATATGCAACCCTGCTTAGCTCCAGAAGTGAAGTGACATTGACTTGTGTGAAAATTTGCATAATGTGGATAGCTTGTTTCTTATCTTCACACAGTCATGTTTGTTCTGGAATGGTCAACTTCCAAGTAGCACTTCAAAATATATGCAAAGAAGGGCTGCTCTTGAACCTCTGTACTGGGTTTAGCTGGGATGGTAACTTTCCCTGCAGCAGCCCATACAGTGCTATGCTCTGCACTTGTAGCTAAAACAGCAGTGGTATCACACTGGTGTTGTGTCTGCTGCTGAGCAGTGCTGGCACAGCATCAGGACTTTCTCTAGCCCTCCTAGGGGGTGGGCAAAAAAAAGTGAGAAACATCACCAGGGCAGCTGACCCAAACCAACCAAAGGGATATTCCATACCATATGATGTCACACTCAGCAATAAAAGGTGGGAAAAGGAGGAAGAGGGGTGGGGTGGGCTCTCGTTGAGAAAACATCTGTCCTCCTCTCCGAACACCGGCTACGTGCATTGAGGCCCTGCTTCAAGGACGTGGTCAAGCATTGCTTATTTGTGGGAAGTAGAGAGTAATTTTTTTCCCCTCTGCATTTCCACATAGCCTTTACTTGTTTTGTTATTCCCTTTCCCCCTTCCTCTTCCCCTTTTCCCTTTCCTCCCTTTAGTTGAATTGTTTAATTAATAATAATATTGTTAATAATAATAATATTGTTAATAATTGTTTAATTAATATAATATTTCCTTGATAATATATTTCTCTCTTTATTAAAATTATCCTTATCTCAACCCGTGAGTTGTTTTTTTCCCTTTACTTCTTCCCCTCCTCATCTGAGGAGGGGGAGTGAGAGAGCGGTTGTGGTGTTCAGTTGCCTAATACGGTCAAACCACCACACCTCTATAATTCCATATCAATTTGGAACACACATCAGGGGGATTGTTAAACCTCTGACTCTCCCATAACACTGCTTACATTTCAACGATGAACTTGTAAAGTATGTACATAGACAAAAACTC
Source organism: Heteronetta atricapilla (assembly GCA_011075105.1). Taxonomy (NCBI): domain Eukaryota; kingdom Metazoa; phylum Chordata; class Aves; order Anseriformes; family Anatidae; genus Heteronetta; species Heteronetta atricapilla. The sequence goes on from CM021731.1 coordinate 158,634,098, forward strand.
AACTAAGTTTAGAAGAAATGGAAATTATTAAAGAATTAATTCATGTTTGAGGGCAAATCATGTTTTGATACAATGTTATACTGTGCTAATTATGTATTGACAGCATCATATATGTTGGAAGAGCTACTTCAGAAAGCACAGATGTGTGACAGGCGAACAAACCTATTTTTGTGGTGTCTATACTTTTCTATTATAACATTTTTTGTCTGTTCATGTGGATTCTGCAAAGAACCATGAAGCTGGAGATATGATCCTAAACAGTAGCTATCTCACAGTCCTGAAATAGTCCTATTACTTACATCTTTTGTCTTACATTCTATGACAGCAATGTACACTAGGGGTTTGAAGAATGACTGCTAATGATAAAATTGTTTTTGTTAACACCCAAGTTGAGTAGAATTTTACTAAATCCATGGAAAAAAAGTGAAAGTGAATACAGCTGCAAAATAATGGTAAGATATGACTTTCATTTTGTTTTCCCTCCTTGCTTCAAATGAAATATTGAATATTCAAGGACTTTAATTTTCATAAAGTCGGGTAATCCAATTTCACTCATTCACTGTAAGTACCACATTAAAAATAACTTAATCTTGGGCCAAGACGACTCTTAGGCATTAAGAGATTTAAAAACATTCTCTTCTATGGTATCTAAGTCATTGTAGGTTTAAGGCCTTTATATTTCTTTAATGCAATTTCCAAGTTGTAAACTTGGGGTAATATTTTACTTCTTTTTGTACAGCAGTATTATGTGAACACATACATTAGAAAGGAAGGTTATTCTCATTCTTCAGTAGAACAATACAGCTTTAGCACAGGTGGCTCAGAGCCATGAGTAACTTAACTGGAAGCAAGCTAAGAGATTCAGAGTTATGTACCAAGTACAAGAGAACATCTGTATAATGATGCTTCAAAAAATATCCTCATATTTATGCTATGATTCAGAAAACTATAAAATCACATGGAACCATTTAACATCTGCTTGAATTACTGTAAACTGTGACTAATGTTATTAAATAAAAATGAAAACTTTTCATGAGATCTCTCACACTTCCAATTTTTACTATTTCTATAGTAAAAATCAACTATTATTGAGTTTTATTTTATTTCCTGAGCATCTTCTGCTGCAGAATATGGGAAAAAAGATTTAACTTTGAAGCCACCTATGAAAAGTAATGGACAAGTAAAGGCACAGACTGCTTTTGTTTCCATCTTTGTACGATAGTTGATGGCAAGATGAAATAAGTGAAATGAATCAGTCATGCTGTCACCATTATTGGGCAAGTCCTGATGACATTAGCTTGAAATAAAGCTTAGAAAATCTCTCAGAATATTACATTTTTTTTTTTTTTTTTTTTCCCTCTCTCTCCACATGCTAACTTCTTTTATCTCTCTCTACTAACAGAGTTTCAGTTTTGTATACACAGAAAAACAGCCTTAATATCTTTTCTTCCGAATGTGACTATAGGAACCCTATGCATTTCACAGAAATAATGCTACAAAAAGTAGCTACAGAAAGTATTTGTCCTGTACCAATACTGGGATCAGATATAGTTGCCATAGGCTGATCTGAATCCATTAATTATGAAATGAGGCTTAAAATAAACTCACATGATAGCAAGTGGTGTGGTTCAATTTCAGGGCAGTCCCTGTTCACCAAGGTCAGGAATCTACATGTACATGTCACACCACTTATTCAGTCTGATTTGACAGGTTTGCTTTATGTAGAAACCTAACTACAGGGTAGGAAGAGTGATGTGGTTTGAGAACATGATGAGAGACATTTCTGGACCTAAGAACCCAGAAGCATCTTTATTTCTGGTTATACAGTAACATGTAGCCAGAAAAGATAAAAAGTAAGTCAGCTGAGGATAACTAAACAAGCTTTTCTTACAAAGTTAATTGTTATTACCCACAATTTGAAAACCAAGAAAGGAGGATAAGCAAAGTTAAATCAAGAAATTGTGAGAAAGGTAAAACATGGAAGTCATGTTCTCTAGAGGAGATAAGAAGAGAAATATTCCTACCTTTAATTCCTACCTTTAATAATAAGGCTATTATTGGCCTACTTTGTGGGGAAGAGAATGATAGAAGCATAAATCAGTGGTGGTTTGTTTGTACATCTGTGAATAACCAAATAACGTGTTAGATAGGAATCAGGATTAAGCTATTTAACTGTAATATAAGTGTAATATAACTGCATGTGTGAGTTTAGGTCAGTTGCCTAAAAATATGTGTTCAATCCTATCTTTTTTTTGCCTGAGAATGTCCCAAGGATATTATATCTGATTTTCCAGAGGGAGTAAGTCTTCTGCAATCCTATATCATATCTGCTAGACAAGAACAGATCTCAGATAACACTAAATATAGATTAGGACAAGTTGATAAAGTCTCTTGTTGGTATAGAGGTGGAGCTTAAGAGCTATTCAGCTAACCTAACAAGTGTGCCAAATTTAGGGTGACATGAAGAGATTTCAAGATTACATTCATAGAATCACAGAATGGTGGGGTTTGGAAGGGACCTTAAAGGTCATCTAGTTCCAACTCCTCTGCCATGGCAGGGATACTTGACACTAGATCAGATTGTCCAGTGCGCCTTCCAAACACTTCCAGGGATGGGGCACTAACAGCTTCTCTGAGAAGCCTATTCTAGCACCTCGCCACCCTCATTGTGAAGAATTTCTGACTTAAATCTAATCTAAACCTTTATTTTTTAGTTTCAAACCATTACATCTAGTCCTATCACTCTGTGATTAAGCATCTCTCTCCATCTTTCCATTACCCCTTTCTATTACCCCTTTAGGTACTGGAAGGCTGCTCTAAGGTGTCCCCTGAGCTGTCTCTTCTCTAGGCTGAATAACCCCAACTCCCTCAGCCTTTCTTTACAGGAGAACTTCTCCAACCCTTTTGTTATCTTCAAGGCCTTCCTCTGTACAGACTTGAAGATGTCCATGTCTTTCTTAAATTGGGGGCTCCAAAGGTGTGCACACAGTACTCCAGAGTTGGGATTGGGATCTCATGACAACAGAGGGTGAGAATCACCACCCTTGACTTGCTGGCCATACTTTTGATGCGGCCCAGGATACAGTTGGTTTTCTGGGCTGCAAGAAGACATTACTTGCTCATGTTGAGCTACTCATCAGCTAACATCCCTGGGTGTGTCTCCTCAGGGCTCTTCTCAATCTGTTCTCTGCCCAGCCTGTATTTGTGTTTGGGATTGCCCTAACTGAGTTGCAAGACATTGATGGTACTGATAGAAGTGTTGATTTAGGTGGACATGTACAGACACTATGTTCCATCTGACACACAGAGATTCTTAGGTAGATGCCTAAGACTGGAAGATGACACCTGTAGAGAATCCATATCTTAGAGAGGAGATCTGAGGATGTTTCCAATTGTTGGTTTACTATCGATGTACAAGTGAGTATTGGATGCAGTGGAAACTGAAGTGGTTTGCATACATATCTACATTGAAAAATGTAGATGTGGATAATTATTTGACAAACTGAATCCTAGCTATTGTGACAATAAGAATGTGGTGAATAGTTTATATCCCCAGTATACAAATTTTCCATTTAGGCTTCTTCTAAAATTCCTTTAATGAACATTAGAATCCATCTTGTTTCCTGCTAGTTTTAGTTGGGGCTTGATTCAGCTGCCTACATCTAACTGTTGACAGCATAAAAAAGTCTTTATATAAACTGCTGAGCCTGTAGATATTCCTCAGAAAGGCAAAGGTTCTTATGTAATACCTGCAACTCTGTATAAACATTTCAGATACCTTAGGACATTTCAAATGACAATGGATACTTATTTAGGCAGAGGTGAACCCTTAATGTTTATGAAATAATCCTTTATGGTTTTGGTGATGGCCTCACCACAAAAAATATAGTTATAATTATATACAACACACCAACTTAAGATGTCCTTGCATGTTAGATGTTTGTGTTGGGTCTGTCTGGGATGGAGTCACCTTTCCCTGCAACAGTCCACACAGTGCTGTGCTCTGTACTCGTAGCTGGAACAACACTGGTATCACTCCAGTGTTGTGTCTATTGCTGCATAATGCTGGCACAGCATCAGAACACCCTCCAAGCCCCCAATAGCATGCAGGCTGGGGGTGGGCAATTGATGGAGAGGGGACATCACCAGGGCAGCTGACCTAAACCAACCAAAGGGATATTCCATAACATTTGATGTCACACCCAGCAATAAAAGGGGACTCTCGTGTGGGTGGGGCCCCTCCTGAACAACCAGTATGCGTTTTGAGGCCCTGCTTCCCAGGATGTGGCTGAACATGGCTCGTTGATGGGAAGTAGAGAATAACATTTTTTTTCCTTTCTCTTTGTGCTTCCTCGCAGCCTTGTTGTTTCTTTTGTTTCTTTTTCTCCCCATTCCCCTTCACTTTAATTAAATCATTCTCTTCCCAAACCTCGAGCTCTTTGTGTTGTCTTTTCTTCCCCTTCCTCTTTGAGGAGGGGAGGAGTGAGAGAGCGATTGTGGTGGAGCTGGGCTGCCCACTCCAGTAAAACCGTCACAATGTTGCAACCTTTACAGCATTTATTTTGTTATCACTACTGCTGTCTATTAAGCCATGAGAAAGATAACAAGCCTTAACACAATCAATAGCTGTACTTTTGCACATATATCATGCATTACAAATACAAGCAATAGTCAACTGATATTCCTTGAGTAAGAAGACACAGAGGATTAACAAGCCTGTGACCTGATTTTCTTTTACACTTAGCTGATAGAGCATGCCATTGTACTTGTGTCAAATTCACTTAAACTGAAATGAAACATTTTTTAGGGCTACTTCACACTGAGAAATGATGCAAATGAAAACAAACCTTCAGGTCACATCAGCACAGTATGTTTTTTGTGAGTCCTGACAACAGTTAAATTCACAGAAATTTAGAGGAAGTTACAGAAATTCTACCCAGCGAACCTAAGTGAAAAATGCTACTTATTACCTCAAAGCCTAACTGTGTTTGTAGGCTAAAATATAGGGAACATGATGCAGATTGAGGTCTCACATAAATATGTGAATGATTGAGGTTAGATGTAAGCTTAATGTATATATATATAAATTTATTTTGCTGCTTCATTTTGTAATGTTTTGATTTCCATCTGCTGAAAATATGGGCAAGTGGAGCCTTATGGACACTTCAAAACAGCACCTCATAAATAGCTCAAATTGGAAACCTACAAATAGAGCAGAGAATATAAGGATTATGCACCACATCATTGATGTAGGTGGTCAGAATGCTATTAGAAAAACATCTTTCCACCTAATATTTTATGAATTTGGAAGGATTAGTTTGGACTGTAATATTTGTAGTCTAGTATACTTAAGATTTTTTTTTTTTTTTTTTTTTTCCAGAATTCTGCTGGATTTTATTTTGTTTTATTTTATTTTATTTTATTTTATTTTATTTTATTTTTTATTTAGAATAGAAGGAAAAATGTCTAAAAAGGTATAAAAGTATATAAAAACAAACTTTTGAATTCTACATATGTAGCGCATGTATCTTATTAAATAATTGGTAACTTAAAATACTTTTGAAAGTCAGATTACCTGAATATTTCCAAGATAATAAAATATTTACTCTTTGGGTAAATCTAACCTTTAGAGAAAAATATGAAAAAGCTGTAAAGAGCAATATGTTTCAGTCAGTGTATTGAAGTCTGAGTATCTGCCAGGGACAACTTTAACATTAGCAACTTAAATGGACCTTTCTGAAAAGCCCCTGTATGTACACAGTCTAATTCACCTGAGCTGGGAAGGGAGAACACTTTGATAAGGAAAAAAAAGCTGTTATGTTTGTAACAAGTTACAAATATATATATATATATAAAGTCTATTTTCTCCACTGCTATTCACCATAATCACTGTATTGTTGTCTGAGTAAATAGTACAAGATCAATAAATATGGCAGGATCTCATCCTAAGTTTCAGTAAAACTTCTATGATATAGGAGACATTCATGCAAGATTTAATTTTATAGCAAAAAATAAAAAATAAAAAAAAAAACAATACCTAACTATACCTTCATCTACAGGATGAAAGTGATATGAAAAAGGACAGATTTTTCAGCCTGCATAAAAGTGCCAGTACAATAATCTGAATGGATACATAGCTGTCCTTATGCTCCTTGCTACTTTGCAAAGGCCTCAGTGATACCTTAGCCAAACAACAGAGGTTGTTAAGAAACTAGAAACCAATCCTTTGATAATAACAGAAGTTTAAATTGTAACCTCCGGAAAAAAATACTTAAGAATTTTGTAAATAATAAGGGAAGCTAAAGAAAACTTTTAGTCCTTTTTCCTTTTTTTTTTTCCTTAGAAAAATGCCATATGTGTCTAAATTTAATTTTATAGACTACCTTAATGTACGTTCAATCTTTGAAACAAGGTTACAGGTAATGTCATTGTACTGGATCTGGCTGGGATGTTAACTTTCCCCGCAGCAGCCCATACAGTGCTATCCTCTGCACTTGTAGCTAAAGCAGCAGTGGTATCACACCAGTGTTGTGTCTGCTGCTGAGAAGTGCTGGCACAGCATCAGGACTTTCTCTAGCCCTCTTAGGGGGTGGGTAAAAAAGTGAGAAACATCACCAGGGCAGCTGACCCAAAGGGATACCAGCCAAAGGGATATTCCATACCATATGATGTCACACTCAGCAATAAGAGGTGGAAAAAGGAAGAAGAGGGGAGGGGTGGGCTCTCGTTGCGAAAACGTCTGTCCTCCTCCCAAACACCGGCTACGTGTGTTGAAGCCCTGCTTCAAGGACGTGGTCAAGCATTGCTCATTTGTGGGAAGTAGAGAGAATATTTTTTTTCCCTCTGTACTTTCACATAGCCTTTACTTGTTTTGTTTTGTTATTCTCTTTCCCCCTTTATCTTCCCCTTTCCCTTTTTTCCCTTTAGTTGAATTGTTTAATTAATAATAATATTTCCTTAATAATATATTTTTCTCTTTATTAAAATTATCCTTATCTCAATCTGTGAGTTGTTTTTTCTCCTTTACTTCTTCCCCTCCTCATCTGAGGAGGGGGAATGAGAGAGCGGTTGTGGTGTTCAGTTGCCTAACATGGTCAAACCACCACAGTCATCAGAAATTATGAAATTAATATCATATAATTTATCTTCCTGTTTCTGCTGTCACTTATTTTAGGTATCATACTTAGACCTTGCCTTTTAAGCCAATACTTACTTTTATTTGTTTAATTGTTAAAAAAAAAAAAAAAAGATTAATCATAGAATTCATAGAATCATCATAGAATCATAATATCATAGTATGACCCAGGTTGAAAGGGACATTAAAGATAGATGGACAGACAGACAGACAGATGGAAAGAAAGAGGGAAGGAAGGAAGAAAGGAAGGAAGGAAGGAAGGAAGGAAGGAAGGAAGGAAGGAAGGAAG
>CM021731.1:158645889-158656316 GCA_011075105.1 Heteronetta atricapilla
CACTTGCTCCATGTAGCATCCGTTGCATGATGTGTAGAGGGGACCCTTCCTTCGAACATCCAGCCCAGTACTGGCAGTCGGGGTGCCAGGAGGAGCTGTGCTTCAGTACTGACCACTTCCGAAGCAGATCAAACTCCTTCATATGCTGACAATATCTCCTTTTCGGTTGGAATGTAGCAGGTCTCAGATCCTCTGTATCCCCAACTTCAAAACCCTAGGGGTCGACCTCGAGTTTCCCCAGGTTCTTTCTGCCAGAAGCTCCAGGTGGGGCCATTCTTCCTAGCTGTGGTGGAGAGCACATTCTTTACATCTGGTCCTGTTCAGACTGGCCCCAGGGCTACTGCATGAACTATTTCCTGCTTAATTTGTTCAAAGGCTTGTCGTTGCTCAGGGCCCCATTCAAAATCATTCTTCTTACGGGTTACTTGGTAGAGTGGGTTTACAATCAGACTGTAATTTGGAATGTGCATTCTCCAAAACCGCATGACCCCTAGGAAAGTTTGTGTTTCCTTTTTGCTAGTTGGTGGAGACATAGCTGTTATTTTGTTGATCACATCCATTGGGATTTGACGACGTCCATCTTGCCATTTTATTCCTAAAAACTGGATCTCTCGTGCAGGTCCTTTAACTTTATTTTGTTTTATGGCAAACCCAGCCTTCAGAAGGATTTGGATTATTTTCTTCCCTTTCTCAAAAACTTCCTCTGCTGTGCCACCCCACACAATGATGTCATTGATGTACTGCACGTGTTCAGGAGCTTCCCCCTGCTCCAGCGCAGACTGGATCAATCCATCGCAAATGGTAGGGCTGTTTCCACCCCTGGGGCAGCCGATTCCATGTATATTGGACTCCCCTCCAAGTAAAGGCAAACTGTGGTCTGCACTCTGCTGCTAGAGGGATGGAGAAAAATGCATTAGTGATATCAATTGTGGCATACCGCTTGGCTGCCTTTGATTCCAGTTCGTACTGGAGTTGTAGCATGTCCGGCACTGCAGCACTCCGTGGTAGTGTGACTTCGTTCAAGCCACGATAGTCCACCGTTAGTCTCCACTCACCATTAGATTTTCGCACTGGCCATATGGGACTATTAAAAGGTGAATGAGTCTTACTGATCAAGCCTTGGCTCTCCAGTTGACGAATTAGCTCATGGATGGGAATCAGGGAGTCTCGGTTGGTGCGATATTGCCGCCGGTGCAAAGTTGTAGTAGCGATTGGCACTTGTTGTTCTTTGACCCTCAGCAACCCCACAACAAAAGGGTCCTCCAAGAGACCGGGCAAAGTAGACAACTGTTTAATGCCCTCTGTCTCTAAGGCAGCTATGCCAAAAGCCCAGTGGAACCCTTTTGGGTCCTTGAAATATCCTCTTCTATGATAGTCTATGCCAAGGATGCACGGAGCATCCGGGCCAGTCACAATAGGGTGTTTTTGCCACTCATTCCCACTTGGACTCTCTTCAGCCTCCAATACAGTCAACTGCTGGAATCCCCCCATCACTCCATGAATACTGATGGGCTCTGGCCCTTCATAGTTTGATGGCATTAGAGTACATTGTGCACCAGTATCTACTAAAGCTTTATACTTCTGTGCATCTGACGTGCCAGGCCATTGAATCCACACAGTCCAATAAACTCGATTGTCCCTTTCCTCCCCCTGGCTAGAGGCAGGGCCCCTCTAATCCTGGTCAGAATCTTCATTCCTGTGTTTAAGGGACTGCCTGTTGGAAGTTGGAGCAGCAAACTTTTCAGAGAACCCCTTTTTCCTGCTTGTTTTCTTTTGCAACTCACGTACCTGTGCCTCTAGGGTCACGGTGGATTTTCCATCCCATTTTCTCATGTCCTCTCCATGGTCACGTAGGTAAAACCACAGGATAGCATGAGGTGTATATCCACCATATCGTCTTCCTTGTACGGATGAGCGCTTACCCCTAATAGCTGAGACACTGGTTCGTTCAGGTGGGGAGGAAAATAATCTCTCTTCAAGTTGGTGGAACTTTTCATAAAGTTTCTCCAAAGTATTCTCTTTTAGTTGGTGGATGCTTTCAGAATGTTTCTCCATATCCGAGACGCAGGCCTGTAGGGAAGAGGAGAGACTTTATTCATACTGCCAGAGTTGTTTAACCAGATCACCCACTGAGGGTTCCTCATCCTCTTTCCAGGTGTTGTGGTTTAACCCAGCCGGCAGGTAAACACCACACAGCCATTCACTCACCCTCCCACCTCCCTCTCTGGGATGGGGGAGAAATGGGAGAAGTTAAGCCTGTGGGTTGAGATAAAGACAGTTTATTAAGATAGAAAATAATAATAATAATAATAATAATAATATGTACAAACAAGTGATGCACAATGCAATTGCTCACTACCCGTTGATTGATGCCCAGCCCAACCCCAAGCAGCTGGCCCCCCACCCCGGCTAGCCACCCCTGTATATTGTTCAGCATGATGTCAGATGGTATGGAATACCCCTTTGGCCAGTTTAGGTTAGCTGTCCTGGGTCTGTCCCCTCCCAGCTCTTGCTGCCCCCCCCAGCCTGCCCGCTGGCAGGACAGCGCGAGGAGTTGAAAAGTCCTTGGCTTAGTGTAAGCATTGCTCTGCAGCTATTAAAACATCATCATGTTATCAGCACTCTTCTCATCTTAATCCAAAACACAGCGCCCTACCAGCTACTAGGAGGAAAAATAACTCTGTCCTAACTGAAACCAGGACAAACATATGTTTCAGTTTTGGTAATAGCAAACTTGTCTGATCCTCACTGAAATTTTCTCAGGTAATTTTCCAATTTCATTGAACTCACTGAACTTCCTTCAAGTCATTGGCAGGATTTTGTATTTTTTAAAATGGAGGATCATCACTGATGTCCACTAATTTTATTCAGATATATCTCCAGAAACCAGGAGTACTTGTCCTTGATGTCAGGTTTTAAATTGAACTGAGAGAGGATTAACTTCAAAAAGAAATAACACAACATCAGATTTTCAACTGATGTTGAAAGCTGTAGTAAGATAAACTGTAAAGCAACATATTACATTGCATTTGCTAGTGATAATATCACTAGGGCCAGGGCAGCCACATGAGCTACAGCTACAAAGCTCACACAGAAATAAATTCTACTGGAATTATAAATAATCTGATATATTGTTTAAGAAAGGCAGCTACCCAGCTACCTATATAAAGCCTGTCTCATAGTTATAAATAATCGTGTCTTACGGAGTTCTGATGCAATATCCATCCACTTATGTATCTTGTAGTTTTGACTTCATTTAAGATCTTTATTGCTTGGACTAAATGTTTCATCTCAAAAACAAGATGTTATGTCCTATGTCCAAGAATCAGCTTTGTTCAGTCAAAGATGCAGTAATGAAACCATTTGGCTTTCTGCAGATAGCTTGTATGCTTTTGCAGTGATATATCGTCTCATTGCACTGAGCTAAAGAAACAGAAGTATTGTACTGTTCAGTTCAGTTCAGTTCAATCACAGGGCTTTCCGTTTTGGTAGACTACTGCAGATTAAGAATAAGAGAACTACATAATCATCAAGGTTTGAAAGGATCTCAGGAGATCTTTAGCACTGAGTATTTTAAAGGACACAAAAAATAGATCCAAGGGCTTCAAAAGAGCTTTATTCCTCTGTCAGTTTTATAGGATTATTTTGGCACAAATTCAAGTGATGGCTAAAGTAAATCTTCCTGCCAGCATATAATTTCCTGGCAAATTAATTATTGCTCTAGATGATTGTAGGTGAGGTAGATAGAAATGTCTGTTTTTCATTTTCCTCGAATATTCATTTTTTATGGCCATATTTTCCACCATTTAGAATTGTGCCATGTTTCAAGCATTTGGGATGAAACAGTTCATGCATGCTAATGCCTGATGACATATATTTAATAAAGTTTCAATTAAACACCCCAAACACTTGTTCCAGAATATAGTATGGGAAAAGTGTAGTAGGTTGCTATTATGCTTGCATACACACACAGAGAGACACAAATATCATTTTGATTTCTTTAGAGGTATGAATGTCTTCCTTTATAATTTCCCAAGATGGTAATCTTGATATCCTTAGCATGCTTTTTATTGCTCAGTATATCCATCCATCAATATATCCATCCATCAATGGATAGATCTAGAGAAATTTATCTGTACGTATCCAGACACATTTTAGAACTCTACAGCTAAATTCTGAAATTGTCAACTCCTTTTTGATTGACCTGCACAAATAAATTTCCCTAAGAGTGACTGATCAATTTCTATCCCAATAATCCAAGCAGTGAGGGTTTTCCTTGAATCACTTATTCTGATTGGATCATTTAAGTCAGGAAGGCGCTTTTTTTTTTTTTGTATTTTATTATTTTTTTTTCATGGTCTGTCTACTAACATCCAGAGATGGCAACAACAATGAGAGGAAGAGAGAGAGGGAAGGAAAAAAATCTTTAAAAAATTCCACATAGTAATGGGGAAGTGGCATAGATGTTAGAGCATTGTAAAATTTGACAAAAAAAAAAAAAAAAAAGGAATCTAAACTTTACATTAATTGAATTTTGTTTTATACTGCATATCTTGATTATTTTACATCTTAACTTTGATACATAAATATACTGAAACAAGTTTTAAATCATGCCTTCCATAAAGGTCACCAAGAATAATTTGTTGCTTTAAATGCAAAAGCAAACAAAAACGTTGGTGTGTTTTGGGATGGGATTTCCTATTTCCCTGGGAGGACTTAATATGAAATGCAGAAATTATTTTTCATATTTTCATTATTTAAATTAAAGGCATACAGACTCTATAGGTTTGATATATTTGATTGGGCATAAACATACGGTTTATACCCTATGTATACACAAACACTTGTAAATTCTTCAAAAAAATACTTAAAGTAGAAAATATATTTTATTTAGTATTTCCAGCATTTTAGAGATTATTATTATTTGGTTTTAGATGTACCAGATGTGCTCTGTCTTTGAACAGTAAAAGCTCCTATCTCCCAGGTGAGATGTTACAACAAAGTTCACAGTGTTCAATAATGATCAGATTTGTATACTTTCAAGAGGCAAAGTTCTAGACTGAGTGAGGTCAAAGTTTGCTGTAAACCAGTAATATAGATTAGGGTTAATGTTCTTTTTGCATCTGTGAGACCCTGCTTGGCTTCCACTGAAATCAACAGACATTGTTGACTTAATGCAGCCTTGGGCTCGTGTATTCCTGTTCCATTCTGTAAAGTAGGTTATAGAAAAGCTATATAAATGTTACTCATGCAGCCAGTGACTTTGCCAGTGAATATTATTTGCATAGCAAGGATTTCTCAGATGGGTAATGCTTTGAAGATCAGACTCCACACTGTAAAATATTTTGTGTTTCCTAAGGACAAAAATATCAAAAATCCATATTACTGCTTTATTTGAAAAAAATTAATACACTTAAATTTCTTAAATTTAAAAGATGCCTCTACAGTGCTGCAGCTGTTGTAATTCATTGCAACTCTTTTATTTTTATTTTTATTTTTATTTTTATTTTTTATTTTCTGATAGGGAAAAGATGACAGATTTACCATCCTCAATTTTTAGTTCTAAAGGCAAGTTTTTAATTAATGATTGTTCTTTTGTTATATGTTGACTAGTGAAAGCCTTTAATACTGTAATATTATTATACTTTACATTGACTTGCAATATCAGGTAAAGGTAAAGTACATCTTTTTTTTTTTTTTTTTTTTCTAGTGCTGAGAAACAAAATAATAAAAACTAAACATTGTCAGTGTATGTTGCTGAATGTGAGACTAATAAAGTTATATTTTGAAGCCTAAGACTGGTTTGATTTATCACTTTTTTTTTTTTTTTTTTTTTTTTTTTTTTCATTCCTGCCACATCATTCTTTAATTCTCTGAAAAACATATACATATATTCAGTAGGAACAGTTACTTCTATAATTGATCCTGTTTCTACATAACTTCTCTTTACACATTTTAGGTCAACATTTAATTTTAGGTGTTATTTTACATTCATGATCTTGTTATGTATAAAAATGAGCTATTGTGAATTGTCTTTGCAGTCTGTGATTTCTGTTACTATCCTGTGTTTGCAGCATTCCAATACCATACTTTAATCTGGAACAACAGACATTTTACTCCACACTTAGTATTGTCATAAACAATGATTAAAATAGTTATATTAACAAAGTTATATTAACCTCTGTGTCAGGCAATTGCTATTATGGCAATAATTATGTTAGAATCATCTCAGGCCAAGACAAATCCAGACAAGTCCTGATGCTTTTTTTTTTTTGGTAGGTTACTGAAAAGTCTGTGACCTTTCATTAGTAACAGAAGAAAATCACAGAATCACAGAATTTCTAGGTTGGAAGAGACCTCAAGATCATCGAGTCCAACCTCTAACCTAACACTAACAGTCCCCACTAAACCATATCCCTAAGCTCTACATCTAAACGTCTTTTAAAGACTTCCAGGGATGGTGACTCCACCACCTCCCTGGGCAGCCTGTTCCAGTGCCTAACAACCCTTTCAGTAAAGAAGTTCTTCCTAACGTCTAACCTAAAAATCCCCTGGCGCAACTTAAGCCCATTCCCCCTCGTCCTGTCACCAGGTACGTGGGAGAACAGACCAACCCCCACCTCACTACAGCCTCCTTTAAGGTATCTGTAGAGAGCGATAAGGTCGCCCCTGAGCCTCCTCTTCTCCAGGCTGAACAAGCCCAGCTCCTTCAGCCGCTCCTCATAAGACTTGTTCTCCAGGCCCCTCACCAGCTTCGTCGCCCTTCTCTGGACCCGCTCAAGCACCTCGATGTCCTTCTTGTAGCGAGGGGCCCAAAACTGAACACAGTACTCAAGGTGCGGCCTCACCAGAGCCGAGTACAGGGGGACGATCACCTCCCTAGCCCTGCTGGCCACACTGTTTCTGATACAAGCCAGGATGCCGTTGGCCTTCTTGGCCACCTGAGCACACTGCTGGCTCATATTCAGCTGACTATCAACCATCACTCCCAGGTCCTTCTCTGCCTGGCAGCTCTCCAACCACTCATCTCCCAGCCTGTAGCTCTGCTTGGGGTTATTGCGCCCCAGGTGGAGGACCCGGGCCTTGTTGAACTTCATGTAGCTGACCTCAGCCCATCGGTGCAGCCTATCCAGATCCTCCTGCAGAGCTTTCCTACCCTCGAGCAGGTCGACACACGCACCTAACTTGGTGTCATCTGCAAACTTACTGAGGGTGCACTCAATGCCCTCGTCCAGATCATTGATGAAGATATTAAAGAGGATCGGCCCCAGCACCGAGCCCTGGGGGACGCCACTAGTGACTGGCCTCCAACTGGACTTGACTCCATTTACCACGACTCTTTGGGCCCGGCTATGCAGCCAGTTTCTAACCCAACAAAGCGTGCGCCAGTCCAAGCCAAGAGCAGCCAGTTTCTTGAGGAGAATGCTGTGGGAAACGGTGTCAAAAGCCTTGCTGAAGTCAAGGTAGACCACATCCACAGCCTTTCCCTCGTCCACCCAGCACGTCACTTTGTCATAGAAGGAGATCAGGTTCGTCAAGCAGGATCTGCCTTCCATAAACCCATGCTGACTGGGCCTGATCGCCTGCTTGCCCTTCAAGTGCCGCATGATGACTCTCAAGAGGATCTGCTCCATGAGCTTCCCTGGCACTGAGGTCAAACTGACAGGCCTATAGTTCCCCGGGTCTGCCCTCCGGCCCTTCTTGTAGATGGGCGTCACATTTGCTAGCCGCCAGTCAGCTGGGACCTCCCCCGATAGCCAGGACTGCTGATAAATGATGGATAGGGCTTGGATAGGGGCTTGGCCAGCTCCTCTGACAGTTCTCTCAATACCCTTGGGTGGGTCCTATCTGGCCCCATCGGCTTGCGCACATCCAAGTGCCGTAGCAGGTCACCAACCAGTTCTTCATGGATGGTGAGGGCCACATCCTGCTCCCCATCCCCTTCCACCACATTTATTGAGCTATGTTATCAAAATCATACAGTTCATTTTCATAATTATTATCCTAACCTTCAATGAGACAGTGAATCTGAAACATCATTAGCATAGGAAACTTCTTAGAACATTTTGTCAATGTTAGATATAAAGGTGGATGTTAAAATGGTTCTCTAAGATATTCCTTAGCTGTTATATGTCTCAATTTCAATTTGTCATATATAATCTACTTGTTAAAATTGAATACGCACAGTATGTTGCCAGACAAAATAATTGAGCTTTCCTATTTATCCTTTCCTTGCTGATATACATAATCATGTTGTCATGTTATTAATCAGATGGTATGATGTGATTATTTCTAGTAGAAGATGGTGAATACTGAAGAGCATTCTGCTTTTTCATCCTGCATCTTCCGTTCCTACATTGCATTTGACAAAAGAGTTCTAGATTTAAGAGTGTGCAGAGATACATTAGCCTGAGAGAGAGACATTCACTTTATACTTAAATCCACATGGATACCTAGCCCCATTAAATCCTTTTAGAAGATAAATTAAATCTTTTCCCTCTTTTTGATATTTTGAAAAAAATATTAAGAGAACATATATTTTTACACATGGAAATTACTACGTATATATGAACTTAAAATAAGCATATCAATTATTTTATTGTGGTAGAACATATGGTAGGATCAAATGAAAAGCTGTATGCAGTGAGTACACACATAGGTTGATTTTTTCCCCATATTGTTATTATTTTTTTCCCAATAATTTTCCCTCATCCTCATTCTCAAGTCTGTCTTTAATTTTCTTCTCTGTATAAAGTGATTTTTTTTTTGTTTGTTATGGATAGCTTCACTGTTGTTTCCATAATTTCTGCTTATATGTAATTGCTTGTGCTGAAGTAGTTTTACTCTGTAATGTAATTCAGCCCTCTAAATATGTTGATATTTGCTTTTGTGTGATCTTCTTAACCATTAACTTGTTGATTTATGCAATCTGGGGACTTTAACCTTATCTCAAAAATCCTTTCTTCTAGTATCTTACTCATTTTGTTGGTTAGCAGTCTGAATTTTACATTTCTGTCACATGGGATGAGATTCCATATTGCACAAATCTATATTTAATGATGGGATTCAGCTACAGATTGTAGACGACTAAATTTAGGTAATTGCAATCTGGAGCTAAATCCTATTTTAGCCTTGAGTGACTAAGATGATGATCAAAATATGATCTTGCATGATTTCTGAGGTTGTGTTTATCTTCTATTTTGCTGTAGCTATTACTTTTTTGTTTGTTTTGTTTTTCTTCCTATGGAATGATATAGGAAGGAATAAATCTAGTTTTCTGAACCATGCCATTCTTATATCAAAGCCAGCATATCTTTAAAATATGTAGTAATTCATTCATGTCAAATATAAATATGTCAGAGAACCAGAGTTAATATCAGAAACCAGTTAATTAAATTAGAATTAGTTGTTCATGCTCCTAGGATGCAGTAGTTCTGGACACAAACACAGACTGGGAGACAAGTTGCTAGAGGGCAGCTCAGCAGAAAGGGATCTGGGGGTGTTGGCTGACAGTAGTCTAAGCATGAGCTAGCATTGTGCCCTGGCAGCCAGAAGGGCAAACTGCATTTTGACTTGCATTAAGCACAGTAGAGCCAAGCAGTCAAAAGAGGTGATTCTTCTACTGTCTTTAGCATCAGTGCAGGCTCATCTTTAATATTATGTATAGTTCTGGGCTCTACCATATATATAAATTTATATATATATATATATATATAAGATACTTGAATATTTCCAGAGGAAGGCCACAAAGTTGGTAAAACATTTGAAAGGCATGTCTGATGAGGAGAGGCTAAGGACACTTTTTTGTCTAATTTGGAGAAAAGAAGGCAGGTAGGTGACCTCATTGCTCTCTAAAGCTTCCTGCAGAAGGAGGAATGAAGAGGAAGGTGTCAATCTCTTCTCCTTGGTAACCAATAATAAGATGAATGGGAGTGGCACAAAGCTGTGCCATGGCACATTCAGCCTAAATATAGGACTGAAAATAGGAAGACTTAATAGGAAAAGACTAAATAGGAAAAAAAAATATTTACCCTGAGGGTGATCAAAGACTGGAACTGGCTTCCTAGGAGGTGGTTGATATTCCACACTTTTCAGTGTTCAAGAGGCATTTGGATAATGTCCTTAACAATATGCTTTAACTTCTGGTTCTGAAGTGGTCAAGCAGTTGGGCTTTATGATCTTTAAAGGTCCCCTCCAACTGAACTGTTCTAATTCTAATCAAATATGTGATATCTTTCAGAATCACCTCAGATGATGGAGAGGTGTTCAGTACTAATTAAACAGAACAGCATGTTACATATTATTTTGTAAAATTATTAACTGTGGAAAATATATGGAGCTACAAAGATTGGTGTAGCCACAATTTAGAAGCAGCTGTGAAGAATCATAGAATCATAGAATCATAGAATATCCTGAGTTGGAAGGGA
>CM021731.1:158656716-158690296 GCA_011075105.1 Heteronetta atricapilla
TCCAGATCGTTTATAAAAATATTGAAAAGTACCGGCCCTAAAATGGACCGGTTATCAGGTTATCAGCTGTATAAATGTCTTACCTCTTGAGCAGAATTCTACACGGTGCAATTCACGTTGTTTGCCTTGTTATAATAAGATTCATTGACACTCACTGTACCTAAATTCACACACTTTTTCTGTCTTCTTCCTCATGGTGCCTATGGTATCTATATTGTGAAAGTAATCACAGATACACAAAATGCAGTCTGGGGAACAATTTCCTGTGTAAGATGTGTACTGATCCATATACCTGCCCATCCTCCTTTCAAGGGATGTTGCCAATGGCTTTAATGGACATACTTTGAGCTCACGTTCAGGTACCCTTGCATCAAGCATAAAGTGGTACAATCACAGACATTTTCATTAAAAAAAAAATACAGTGAATGAATTTCCCTATTGATTAGAGCTTTCACTTTGAAAACAGGGGATCAGATTTAGTGATTTTGTTAGTCAGTTTGGGTCAACTGTCCTGGATGTGTCCCCTCCCAGCTTCTTGTGCACCCACAGCCTCCTCACTCACTGGGCAGAATGAGAAGGAAAGTGGAAGGGCCCAAGGGGACCCAACCTACCTTCCAAGAATAAATGTTCGGAATTCTATATTTTTGCAAAGGTTTTAAATAAAATGCTTTCTGTCATATATTGTCTTCATAAACAAACAAACAAAAAACACCAATATATCGATGTGGTGGATTTACTCTGGTAGGCAGCCAAGCTCCACCACAACTGCTCTCTCACGCCCCCTCCTCAAAGGGAAAGGGGGAGAAAATATGATGAAAAGGGCTCAAGAGTTGAGACCGCACAGTAATTATCGTGACAGGCAAAACAGTCTCAGCATAGGGAGGTAGTAAGTTTTATTGCCTATTACTAGCAAGCTAGAGAAGTGAGAAACAAAGGAAAGAAACCAAAAATGCCTTCCCCCCATCCACCCTCTTCTACTTCCTCCCTCCAAGCAGCACTGGGGAATGGGGGAATGGGGGTTATGGTCAGTCTATAGCACTTTGTCTTCACTGTACCTTCACGGTCACTCTCGTCCCCTGTGCTGTGGGGTCAATCCCATGTGATGCAGTCCTTGCTGAACTGATCCATCATGAGCTTCCCACAGGCAGCAGCTCTTCAAGAACTGCTCCAGATATGGGTCCATACCACGGGGTCCATCTCTCAGGAGCAAACTGCTCCAAGCCAGACCCCCACAGGCAGAAGCTCCTATGAGGTCACCTGCTCCTGGGTGGTCTCCTCTCCTCTCCTCTGGGCTACAGGTCCAGCCCAGAATCTGCTCTGGTGGGGGTCCTCCACAGGCTGCAGCCTCCTTCAGTTCAGGTCCACCTGCTCCCCCATGGTCTCCTCCATGGGTTGAAGCATGGAACCATGCTGCACTGTGGTACTCCATAGGCTGCAGGGGAAAAGCCTGCTTCACCATGGCCCTCACCACAGGCCCCAAGGGACTTCTGCTCTGGTGCCTGGAACACCTCTCTCCCTCCATCTTCACTGACCTTGGCACCTGCAAGTTTGTTTCTCACTCCTCTCACTCTCCCAGCTGCTGTGAGGTGCAGTGTTTTTATTTTTATTTTTATTTTTCCCACTTTCTTAAATATGCTCTCACAGAGGCCCGACCAGCATTGCTTATTGTCTTGACTCTGGTCAGCAGCAGGGCCCTTACCTAACATGGGGCAGCTTCTAGATTCTTCTCCCATAAGCTACCCCTAAAGCCCCCTGATACCAAAACCTTGCCGTGTAAACCCACTGCAATCAATAATGTTCTCTTCTCTTTATAAAGCTTTCTCTCAGAATGCCCATTGAATTAACACAATATCAGTTTAGGTAGAGAGATCCTGGTGTAGGCAAATTATAAGAATAGAAGAACTTAGACCTATCAATTTGAGGAGTCTCTTGAATGTTCCCAACTCTAGCAGGTTGATTTAATTCCCGATATATATCTATATATATATATCTATCTCTCTTTCTCTCTCTCTCTCTCTCTCTCTCTCTCTCTCTGTATTTATTTAGTAGTAAGGTTTCCATCTGGCTTTCCATGCCAAAGTAGAAAGGTACAGTTCTCCTGGTTGTCTTCTGTTGCATCTGCCTTCCTTGTGCAGGTGTCTCAGATTCTACAAAGTGTCTCAGAAGAGAAAACTGAAGTTAAAGAAACTAAATAAAGCACAGATGGCTAACTAAACCTTAGTTAGAACTTTCCAAAGTCAAGTTGCAGTTGATAGTACATTTGTAGGAGTACAAATTTTCATTTAGGAATTGGTGTGTTCTAAATTGGAACTGGTCTTCTCTGCACTTTGACAACAGGAAATTACTGAAAGCACAGAAAAGACAAGCCTTTGATTTCTCTCCTGATTTCTCTTTCTCTTCATTCACCCAGAATGGCCACTAGAGGAAAAGTAATGGATTTGCACCTGTAATGCCTGGCCAGATGGCAGGTGGCAGCTTAGACATTTCTAATAGTTGTGGGAGCCTCTAGAGTGCTGTACTGGGTCTAGCTGGGATGGTAACTTTCCCTGCAGCAGCCCATACAGTGCAAACCACCACAAGTGCTTAGGGAAACTTATAGAAATTTGAACACTTAACCTCCAACAAGTCTCTAAGAACATGCACATCACAGTCTTTCTAAAGCTTATAACTAGGTCAAACAAGGACAGTTTTTCACAGGAACAGCAAAAAGGAAATCCATTATGCAAAAGTCAGTTCCCTGCCAAATTTCAAGTCCCTATCCTATGGCTTTGGTGTTATAACAGCATTCCAAAGAACAGATTGCCAGAATTCTATTAACATTCAAAAATACTGTATTTTCCCTTGGCTTCATGCAGTAGCTGAAATACTTTTGCTAGAAGTACTCAGCGTCATCAAAATTTCAGCTTGAGGTAATTCTTAAAATAATTGGGTAAAGTCTGAATAAATAACAAGCACCTGAAAACTCGGCCAAAAATCAAACTTTCTGGGAACCTTGAAAACAATAGCTAATAGACCTGCCAGTAACAGAACAGAAAACAAAACAAAACAAAACAAAACAAAACAAAAAAAAGACTTGCCAGAACAGTGTGTTCAGTGTGTTTTCTTCAATAAAGACACCTTTGAATTGATAAATTTCACATTGAACTTCCATATTAAACTCAGCAAAGATTTAGAAGCAGAGTCCTATTTGTGCCAATTAAGTCAGCGGAACTAACAAGTAGACTAAAATTTTAGGGTTTGACCTGAAACTAAAATAGCAGAGAAGTATTTAAGTGAACAAAATTCCATCTATTAGCATAATTTTTAATAGCAAAAAATAAATTATCATCTTTCTTACCAACCAACTATAAATATTTCATTTATTTTCAGATTTTTACACTACCTTTTGATACTGCAATAATAATTTACAAATTGGGTAACTCAGAGAAATTTTTCTGTTAGCTTCAAGGAAAACTAGAACCTCTTCATATATCAGGTCAGGACATGTATCATCACTCTTTCAGTGATGGATCCTGAAACATACTTCCATAACATTTTTATTGGTAAATAGTTCCAATATATGGTTATTTATAAATATAGGTTCCAAACGTATCTTTAGGTCACTGCTTACCTGCACAAATGTTTTAATCTTTCTGATTTGAACTGCAATTATTATTATTTTGTTGAAAAGGTCCTCCCTCCATCTTTCCTGTATATATTTTCAGCTTAAGATGCGTTCTGAGATAAAACACTGTGGCTTGTTCTGACTCAGATCAGCAGAAAATCTGGCATTAACTTAAAGCTGAGAGTTTGGCAGAGCGACGTTTTAAAAGCCGAAATTATCTTGGCAAACTAGGACTGAGAGTCACTTCCATATCCATTTATTATAACATGGCTACTATTAGCATATGGCTATTATTTTCTTATTTTCTTTCCATGTTCTTCTGTAACATGGCTATTAATAGCATATGGCTACTATTTTCTTAAAGGCATTCCAATGAATAAGAATTGTTTCATGTAACTGAAACAAAAATTATAAGATAGATCTAGTTATTTTTGAATTGTGTAATTGCATAACTCATTACCTGACACTCCCTTTTCTAGAAGAGGTAGATAGCTATCTGAATGGATTAAAAAAAAAAAAAAAGCTAACCTGGACTAGGGTTTGGAGACAAAGATGAAGAAACTCAGGTTGTTATATTGAGTGTAACAGTTTACAGAGGAAGAAGAAAGAAAAGGAAATTAAAGGTGTAGCTATGGGTACTTTTTTGCTGGTACACCTAGGATAATATTGTATTTTAACACCAGCAGACAGTCAAGCCCCACACAGCTGATAGCTCAATCTCCTCAGGTGGGATAGGGAAGAGAATCAGAAAGGTAAAAGTGTGAGAACTCATGGGTTGAGATAAAGACAGTTTGCTAGGTAAAGCAAAAGCCACATGCACAAGCAAAGCAATACTAGGAATTCATTTGCTACTTCCCATCAGCAGGCAGATTTTCAGCCTTTTCCAGGAAAGCAGGGCTCATCAGAGTAACAGTTTATTGGGAAGACAAATATCTTCACTCCAGATGTCCTCCCTTTCCTCCCTTATCCTAGCTTTTGTTGCTGAACATGATGCCATATTGTACGGAATATCTCTTTGGTCTGTTTGGGTCAGCTGTCCTGGCTGTGTCCCCTCCCAGCTTCTGGAGCTCCCACAGATTTTGCTCTGGCAGGGCAGCATGAGAAGCAGAAAAGACTTCAGGTCTATGTAAATGCTGCTCTGCCACTACTAAAAACATCAACACCACTGTTTTCTGTGGTGGTTTTACCCTAATACAGAGCTGAACTCCACCACAATTGCTCTCTCACTCTCCTTCCTTAAAGGAAAATTGGGAGAAAATACAATGCAAAGTGCTCAAGTTTGAGATACAGACAGGGAGATCATTCAACAGTTATTGTTACGGGTAAAACAGATTCAGCATAGGGCGATTAATATAATGTATTGCCTATCACTAGCAGACAAGAGCAGTGAGAATCTAAAAACAAACTAAAAAAACACTTTCCCCACAATGTGCACTCTTCTACGCCCTCCCCCTGAGTGGCACGGGGGAATGGGGAATGGCGGCTGCTCTCAGTCCCTGTGCTTTGTCTCTGCCACTCCTTCATGGTCACTCTCTGCCCCTGCTCCAAAGTGGGGTCCCTCCCACCGGATGCTGTCCTTCCCAAACTGATCCTGCGGGGGCTGCCCACAGGCAGCAGCTCTTCTAGAACTGCTCCAAATGTGAGTCTGTACCACAGGGTCCATCTGTCAGGAGCAAACTGCTCCAGTATGGGTCCCCCATGGGAGGCAGCTCCCCCCAGACCCCCTGCTCCTGTGTGGGCTTCTCTCCATGGGCTGCAGCTCTGGCCTGGGGCCTGCTCCTGTGGGGGCTCTCCATGGGCTGCAGCCTCCTCCAGGCCACATCCACCTGCTCCACCGAGGGCTCCTCCACGGGCTGCAGCGTGGAGATCTGCTCCATGTGGCACCCATGGGCTGCCGGGGGACAGCCTACTCCACCAGGGGCCTCTCCACAGGCTACAGGGGAACTTCTGCTCTGGCACCTGGAGCACCTCCTCCCCCTCCTTCATTGATGTTGGCATCTGCAGGGCTGTTTCTCACTCCTATCTCTCCCAGCTGCTGTTGTTGCACAGCATTTTTTTTTTTTCCCTTTCTTAAATCTGTTCTCACAGAAGCACAATCAATGACTCTCACTGGCTCAGCTCTGACTTGTGGTGGGTTCCTTTTAACGCTAGCTGAAACTGGCCCTTACCTAACATGGGGCAGTTTCTAGTCTCTTCTCACAGAAGCTACCCCTGCACCCCCCTGCTACCAAAACTTTGCAATGTAAACCCAATATATTTTCATAAAAAATCCAAACTACAGCACAGTGAAAATGTCTAAGAAGAAAAAAACTTTTTGGTACCTGATGTCAAACATGGTTATAACAAGTAATGGCCATGTCATATTTAGTAAGTAATACTAAAGTACATATCTAAGAGCAAGAACACAGTTTCTTTGAGTTTGCTGTATTTTGCTATAATGTTCTGGAACATTATGTGACATAAAATATTAATTAGTTAATACAGATTCTTGCTGATGGACACGTTTACACATGCTGATGGACACATTTTAATTCCAGATTTGCAGCAGTCTGAAATAATTTTTAATGTCTTCTGCATTCAAAATTTCAAATTTCAAAGCAAATGCCCTGCTTCAGAACTTTAGAAAAGTTTGGCCTGTCTTCCTTATAGCCAGCATATAATCTTCAAGTTTTCACAGGCTGAAATAAGAAAATTGTAAGGTACACTTCCAAGTTTTAGCTAAATTTAGTTAAATTACAGAATCAAGATAAGAGAGACTCTTCAGGGTTACAGGCTTACATGAGACTAATTTATGCATCTATAAATCTATTGACATTTGGTACCAATTACATGGATGTCATGTTTATACCCCCTTTTTGGAGAAATGGACTTAACTGGATGTATATTAAATTTCTTATTGTGCTCTCCTAAAGCAAATTTCAGAATAGTAGTTTGGAAAATTCTCCATTTGCATTTGTCAAACCCTTAATGCCACTATTCTGTTGGTCAAATTTTCATATAATATTACCTATGTTAATCTTCCAAAGCTGAAGAGCAATAAGACTAAACCAGTGATGAAAGCTAACATTTGGAGACCTTCCAACTGGTGTTTTAGAAAAATCAAGTTTCATGTAAGAACATTTTACCTGTACTTGGATTTGTATATCTCTACATGGTAATTGGTATTAAAGCCTTTTCTTTTGTTGATCACAGAATCACAAAATGGTTGAGGTTGGAAGGGACCTCTGAAGACCATCTAGTCCAAACCCCCGGCCAAGCAGAATCACCTAGAGAAGGATGGCATCCACATGGGTTTTGAATATCTCCAGAGAAGGAGACTACAAAACCTCTCTGGGCAATCTGTTCCAGTGCTCTGTCATCCTCACAGTAAAGAAATGCCCTCTAATATTCAGCCGGATCTTGCTGTGCTTCAGTTTGTGCCCATTGCCTCTCATTCTGTCGCTGGGCACAACTGATAAGAGACTGGTTCCATCCTCTTCACACCCTCCCCTCAGATATTTATATACATTGATGAGGTCTCAGTCTTCTCTTTTCCAGGCTAAACAGGCCCAGTTTTCTCAGCCTGTCCTGGTACAACAGGTGCCCCAATCCTCTAATTATCTTTGTAGTCCTCCAGTGGACTTGCTCCACTAGCTCCATGTCCTGCTTGTACAGGGGTTGCCCAGAACTGGATACAATACTCCAGGTGTGGCCTCACCAGGGTTGAGCAGATGGGGAGGATCACCTCCCTGGACCTGCTGGCAATACCCCAGGATAACATTGGTCCTATTAGCCACAAGTACACATTGCTGACTCATGGTCAGTCAGCTGTCCACCAGGACTCCCATGTCTCTCTCTGCAGAGCTGCTCTCCAGCAGGTCAGCCCCCAAATGCTGTTCATTTTCTTTCTAAGTTGTTACTGTCCCCAGGTTTTACCTTCCAAAAGTTGGGAGTATTTTTTCCAGAATAAATGGACAGCCATGTAAGACAGACATATAAGACAGCGAAAGACCTCATCACTTTTTACCTCACAGTAAAATGTAGGCATCTTTTGTAAACAGGCAGATAGTGAAGATATCTGGACATAAAACTTTTAATGGGAACTCTGTTTATTGATGAAAGAAGAAGAATATGACTAAAAATCTTATTCAGGGACAGCTATATAGAAAGCATAAGTACAACAAATTAGAAGGGTAAGAAATTGTGAAGGCTGATAGGGAACAAACAATGAGATATGGAAAGATGAGGAAAGCAGAAAAATAGTAATAAGAAAATCTATGCCTATTGATTTATACTAGACTCTAGGAAGTAGTTTTCCTGATAAATTTGTCATTATTTGAATTTCTAGGGAGATGAATTGAGAGAACTGAAAAGCTGATATTCCACACTCTTGTGTTGTAGAGCAAAGAGAATGTGTAGGGAAGCACTTTTGTACCACAGCCTCTATGAGCCTCCTGACGACTCCAGTTTGTGCTCTTTCTCACATATACTTTACCTTTTGCATTCTGTTGATATTAGTTATTTCACACCATCTTTTTGCTACCCTTTCACTTAACCATTAAAATTGTTAAATAAGATATGCAAAAAATAGACTTAAAGGAATGGTATGGTAGAAATAAACCCAGTGCTCTATACTTTGATATTAGTGGTGTTTAGTTTATACTTTGATATTGCAAGTGTTTGGCACCTTTGGAATTCTTCCTTCAGGTCTGGTTGTCGGTGAAAGTTAGGAGAACGTAAAAATTAGAAAAACAGTATGCTAATCAGTTTCAAGGCAGGTCAGAATGTTAGCGAGGACCTCCCACAGACTGACTACAGCAAGGGCTTCTGGCAGAGAGACTGATGGAGCCAACCACTAAAACCACCCCAATAACACAGCGCAGTGCCATTTGCTCAGAGCCACAGCCCCGGTCCCTTCCCGAGCTGGCAGGAGCCCTGCTTGTGCCACTACGGGTGCTAATGTCCTGAGGGCAGAGCCAGGGGTGACAACATCCCACCCCCTGGCGCTATAAAAGCAGTCCCTAGGGAGCACTGTGAACCGGATGCGGGAACAGGCTTAGCCGTTAGATCAGGCAGTTTGGGGGGCAGGGAGGAGCACAGGGAGGATCCTTTTCTCCCTTTCCCACCTCCCTTTCTCTTCCTCTCCTCTCCTCTGGGAACTCTTCCTCTTACAACTTAGAATTCACCATGGTGTGCATCCGTCACAGCAGCCAGGCTGAGGTGGCAACACGAACTGAGGGGACATGACCTCTCTGGGCTCACATGGGCACCTGGGTGGATCCCCTGAGCGGTGAAGTGGCAGTCCAGACAGGAGTCTGTGGGGAGCTCCAAAATCTGGAGGCCCCCTGGGTCCTGAGGGAAGAGAGGGCTGTTGTGGATGCAGGTGTGCCCTGCTCAAGGAATTGCTTGAGTAGATGGCTGGGCTGCAGCGAAAAATTGGCAGCCTGAGGAGCTCCTGGGAGACTCTGAGGGAGATGGATAGGAGGCATCAACCAGTCCCTACTGATGTCCAGCAGCCCCCTCCTAAGTCCCTGCAAGGGGTAGTAGCCGATCCAGCTGCTCACCTGTAGAATAGAGGGCCTGATCACCCATGAGAGAAAAGGGGCTGGACCCTCATCTCTGCTTGAAGCAGAAGGAGGCGCCTGCCCCCAACCCCCACGGTGTCCCTGCGTAATAAATTCCAGGCTCTCGGGCAGGAAAAGGATGAGGGTCTGGACAGTAGTCAAAACCCAGGTCCCAAGAAATGTGTCAAGGACAAGGGCAGTACCAAGCACAAGAAGTGGGGCCAGATGGCGCACAGCATCCAAATCAGTTCCACAAAAAAGGGTGGAGGATCAGGTACTCCTTGCTGAGGGGCACCGAGCCTCCTGTTTGCTGTCCAGATAACCTCTCCAGAGAGGTGTGTTGTCTTCCTGAAGCACATGTCAGAGACATTAGGAAGGCTCTGCTGCAGCTCATTAAACTGGAGGACTACTATCCTCTTATCATCATTCAGGCTGGGTCCCAGGAAACTGCAACAAGGAAAATGAGTAATGTTAAAAAGGACTTTGCATCCCTGGGAAGGTTGTTGAAGGGATGGGGGTACAGGTAGTGTTCTCATCTATCCTCCCAATGGGTGACCAGGACCCAGAAAGAAGGAAGAGAACAGGACAGGTAAATGGCTGAGGGGGTGGTGTCTAGACCAAGGCTTTGGGTATTTTGATCTTTGGAAGGCATCTGAGAAGTTGGGTATGTGGGCTGCTGATGGACTCTGATTCAGCAAGTGGGGCACAAGTGTTATGGGGAAACGCTCTCTGGAGTGATTACCAGGCCTTTAAACTAGTTTCAGTGGGGGAAGGGAGGGGAATTAAATGTGACAGAGAAGGGCTGGGGGATGTTGTCACTGCTGTCACTGTTAAAGATAGTAGCGAAAAACCTCTGAGTTGTCCCATAGGATTGCCTGAGGGCTCCTCAGAGAAGTTAATGCTCCTGATACCCCATCTGGAACCTTCTTGTGTCCCTCCAGGGGTAACTGCGCCTTCTGCTTCCCTAAAGTGCCTGTATACTAATGCATGAAGCATGCTAAAAAAACAGGATGAGCTGGAGATCTGTGTGCGGTTGCAAGGCCATGATCTCACTTTGATCACGGAGACATGTTGGGACAGCTCACATAACTGGAATGCCATCATGAAGGGCTATGTTCTTTTTAGGAAAGACAGGCTGGGGAAGTAAGGGGGAGGAGTAGCCCTTTATGTGAGGGAGCCATTGGAGTGTACCCAGCTCCACCTGGGGGAGGGTGAAGAACCAGTGGAGAGCTTGTGGGTGAGAATTAAGGGGTGGGCTGGTATAGGTCACACTGGTGTGGGGTTATAATACAGGTCACCAAATCAGGAGGAGGTTGATGAGGCTTTCTATAAGCAGCGGGAAGTAGTGTCATGATTCCGGGCATTGGTTCTCATGGGGGGCTTCAGTTTTCCAGTCATCTTTTGGATAAGCATCTCTGTCAGGCATGCACAGTCCAAACGGTTCCTACAATGCTTTGAAGATAATTTTCTGAAGCAGGTGGTGGAAAAGCTGATGAGGCAGGGGGTGTTTCTGGACCTTGTTCTTATCAACAGTGATGGGCTTGTTAGGGATGTGAAGGTTGGGGGCAGCTTGGGATGCAGCAACCTTGAGATGGTGGAGTTCAAGATGGAACTTGGTAGAAGAAGTAAGGCAAAAAGTAGGATTGCTACGCTGGTCTTTCGGAGAGGCAACTTTGACCTCTTATGGGACCTACGTGGGGGTATCTCATGAGCTAGTTTGCTAGAAGGTAAGGATGCTTGTGAAAGCTGGGCAAAATTTAAACATCAGTTCCTCCAAGCTCAGGATTGGTGCGTGCCTAACAGTAGAAAATCAGGGAAGGGGGGCAGGAGACCAGCGTGGATGTGACAGGAGCTAAACAACAAGATCAAAAGGAAGAAGAAGGTCTATGAAATGTGGAAAAAGTGCCTGTCCCCTTGGGAGGAGTATAGGAGTGTTGTTAGGGCTTGCAGGGATGCAACGAGGAAGGCTAAAGCCCACCTCTAGACAAAGCTTGCAAAAGAGATAACAGATAATAAGAAGGGTTTTTTATTTTTTTTTGTTTGATTGATTGAATGATTTTGTTTTTAAGAATGTAAACAGTAAAAGGAAGACTTGTGATAATGTGGGTCCTTGGGTGAATGAACGGGGAGTCCTTGTAACGGGATGCTGAGAAGGCGGAGATACTGAATGCCTTCTTTGCTTCAGTCGTTGCTTCAAAGACTCCCCCTGGGACTCCTGGACCCTGGAGGGAGGAGAAATAGTCTGGGAGGTGGAGAGGTCCCCTCTGGTTCAGGAGGATGTGGTTCGGGAGCATCTGAGTGGGATCAATGCGCACAAATCAATGGGCCTTGATGGGAGGCAGCCATGTGTGCTGAAGGAGCTGGCAGAGGTGATCACTGAACTGCTCTCTATCATCTTTGAAAGGTCTTGGAGAACAGGAGAGGTGCCCGAAGACTGGAGGATAGCCAGTGTCACTCTGATCTTCGAAAAGGTCCAGAAGGAGGATCCAGGAAACTACAGATAAGTCAGTCTCACCTCTGTCCCTCAAAAGGTGATGGAACAACTTGTTCTGGATGCCATCTCCAAGCAATTGGAAAAGGGAAAGGTTCTGAGGAGTAGTCAGCATGGATTCACCAAGGGGAAATTATACTCAGCCAACCTCGTTGCCTTCTGTGATGACATCACCAGCTGGGTAGATGGGGGGAGAGCAGTGGACGTCATCTACCTTGACTTTAGCAAGACTTTTGATAGTGTCTCCCACAATATCCTGCTAGCAAAGCTGAGAAAGTGTGGGATAGATGAGTGGACAGCAAGGTGAGTTGAGAACTGGCTGACTGGCTGAGCTCAGAGGGTGGTGATCAGCGGCACAGCATCCAACTGGAGACCTGTGGCTAGCGGTGTTCCTCAGGGGTCAGTGCTGAGTCTGGCCTTGTTCAGCATCTTCATTGACAAACTTGATGAGGGAAGAATGTCTACCCTCAGAAAGTACGCCAGTGACACAAAGCTGGGAAGAGTGGCTGACACGCCAAAAGGTTGTGCTGCCGTTCAGCAAGACCTGTACAGGCTGGAGAGATGGGCAGGAAGAAACCAAATTAAGTTTATAAGAGCAAGTGCAGAGTCCTGCACCTGGGAAGGAACAACCGCATGTATCAGTACAGGCTGGGGGACGACCTGCTGGAGAGGAGCTCTGAGGAGAAGGACTTGGGGGTCCTGGTGGATGACAGGTTGACCATGAGCCAGCAGTGTGCCCTGGTGGCCAAGAAGGCCAATGGGATCCTGGCATGCATTAAAAGGAGTGTGGCCAGCAGGTCAAGGGAGCTGATCCTCCCCCTCTACTCTGCCCTGGTCAGGCCTCACCTGGAGTACTGTGTCCAGTTCTGGGCTCCCCAGTACAAAAGAGACAGCGATCTCCTGGAAAGAGTCCAGCAGAGAACGATGATACAGGTCATTTCCCTTATGAGGAAAGGCTGAGAGACCTGAGTCTGTTCAGCCTTGAGAAAATATGTTTGAGGGGGGATCTTATCAATGCTTATAAATAACTTATGTGTGGGAGACAGTGGATATGGCCAACCTTTTTTCAGTGTCTTGTGGTGACAGGACAAGGGGCAATGGCCACAAAATGCATCACAGGAAGTTTGACAGCAACATGTGAAATAACTTCTTCCTGATGAGGATGTTGGAGCACTGGAACAGGCTGCCCAGGGAGGTTGTTGAGTCTCCATCTCTGGAGATATTCAAGGCCCATCTGGAGGCCTACCTGTGCAATTTGCTCTAGGGAACCTGCTTTGGCACAGGGGTTGGACCCAGTGATCTCTTGAGGTCCCTTCCAATCCCTACAATTCTGTGATTCTGTGATGAGAAAAGGATAACCTAGATATTTTTAATGTGGAAATGTGGAACATAAATATATTTCTAGGTAACGTGGTCTTTTTACAATACTGATAGAAACTCATACTGTGGCAGATGATGGTGATTTCTTACAATGACTGTTTCTTATTGCATTTTCTAAATGTTTGATAGCGAAAGCAAATAATGGCAGTGCCTGCAACTTACTGCATCCAGACTTCAAAGAAAGAGGGCATTAGAAAAGGAACAACAAAAATGTAGTGAATTTGTGTATTTACACATTTTGTTGGAGTCTGGAGGCAAATCATGTTTGTAACTTGCTGAGCACAAGTGGGATCTGTGAAGCAGAAAAATAAATTTAGGCATATAAAGCCATGTCATGGTTGATTGCAAATGTCAAATAACAGTATGTTTAGGAAAACAATGCAAGGGCATATAATATATTTGTACTCTATATGTTTTTTTTTCATTTTATAATAATTAATTTAGCTTATATTTAAGTATAATTAATTGTTGAATGCAAAACATATAAAACAATTTGTCTTAATCTCAAAAATGTAATATGTGACCTGTGACATACAAAGTCATTACAGTACTTTTCAGTAGTCAAATTCCACCAACTGTAATACTTTTAACAAAATGAAGAAACAGTGAATTGGATAATTTGGGTCATATTTAAAATGTAGACATATATTTGTAACCAAATGAAAGAAAAATTCTGATAAGCTTTAGTATAAATCATTAATTAGGAAACATAATATTTTTGGATGTAAAGTAAACATAATTAGAATATTTCTATTAGAATGATTTGCCAGTGTATAACATTTCTTTTAAAATAAGCACCATGCTCAGCCTTCGAATATGTAAATGTTGAGAGAAGCAGCATGTGTTTGTTACAATTACTATAAGTCACAAAAATTAAAACCTAAAAGGAAAAAATGATATTTTAATGTGAATAAAACATCTGTTAAATGAAAAGGCTCTAAAAGTTGTTGTAGCAAAGAAGTGAAAACAGAATTGCTTGCTTTGTAGGATAAAATACAGTTTGAGCATGTTACCTAAACTGTTCTGCTCTTTTCTATACCTAAAGCATAATGGCTTCATCAGAGAGTGTTATAAATTTATCCTGAACCACCACAGGGTCTTACTGTTGGAAGGTCTAACATACTGTTTTCTTAAAAACAAAGATCAGTTGAGCTGAGACATTTTTTTTTCCATAAATGTTAGTATCTATAGTGTATACTATACTACACAGTCGGACCTGTAGAGGGAAAAATAGCGAAGTTAGCTCTAAATCACAGCAAAGATGTACAAACCTTCATGCACCATAAAATATTCTGTAAAATTTCTGTTTGAAGTTAGATGTTCAGTTTCATGTTCTTATTGTATCAGGTGAGCTGTTTATCTTCTTGGTGTCAGAGTGAAAGGGAAAATAAGCCAACAACTGTCAGATTGTGATTAATTATAAATATTTTAGAAAATCTTTTTTAACTCTGCATTTTGCCAATCTACTTCTTTTTAAAAGCATACAAAATATTAGAGGAATTATATTAAACTTACAAGATTCATTCTTAAGACTAGTTGTAATTACTTTTTAAAGCTATAGGAGAAACTGAATAACTAGCTATCAAGGCACAAAACAGTTGTATATTAAATTGGAAGTCAAGACACCAGTGCGTTATTCCTGGCTGTCTCTTGTTCCTAAGCCACTTTACCTCTCTGTACCTCAATTTCTATTAAATGGTGTTAATGATATTGTAGCCTTATTGTAACATTCTTTTCAGTCTAGACATTAAATGTGTCATATAATTGGTATTAATTAACTATATTATTAACTATTATATAACTATTATAAACTATTATATAACTATTATATAACTACATTATTAACTATAAAACATCTATTATTAACTATACTACAACAGTTGGAGTTATTATACTTTTCTTTTGACTTATTAAACACTTTTCAACTTCAGATGTTTTTTTAAAGGGTAACTTGGATGATGCCTTTGCTGTTACCATACTTTGTTACTCTACTTCTGTGACATGGAAAACTAACATGTTTATATCATGTAGGTCAATTTATCTGATGCCATTTTTTGTGGTGCATATATAATACAGGCATATGAATATGTTTACTTGTATGCATGTACATACATATATACATATATATACAAAACATACTTGTTGAAATCCATCAAGGATATTTTGAGGATAATGTGTAGGAGCACTACTTTTCCTTCACTTGTTTTTCATTATAAGGCCAAATACTCTTATTCATATTCAGTACTACTTCACCATTAGTCTTATCAGACACCCACATACCATTTTGAAAATGTGCTACATATATATCAAGCATAAAGCCATCTAAGTGACACTTTCAGCTATTAGTAAAATGCTGTTTTAACACACTGTTTCTACTGCTTTCTGGAAATTAAATTTAGGAATATGCAAATGGAATCATCACTGAAAATAGTTGAGAATTCTTGTGTTGTTTTATTTCTAACTTGCTGTGATTGTGTAATTTAAGTAAAATTAAGCAAATAATGTGTTAAGCAAGAATCTGCTAGTTTCTTTATGTTTTCTTCAGAGTTTTCTTCAAAGTAAGAACAAAATGCTTCATTGCTTCATTTAAAAATGCATTATAAGAAAAAACTTGTAATAGTTCATTGCACTTAACTTCAGAAAAATGTCAGATATTCTGAAGTGAACCTCAGATTAGTTCCATTACAGAATACTTAGGCAGACACAGAATACCACAGTTATATTTTGGTTTGGTTTGATTTTGTTATTCTTGCTTTCATTTTTTCAGCTCTAAATTATTTAATTGTTTTAGCTAATTAGAAGTGGGATAAATTTGGATTTTTGAGTTCTCTGTTGACCTAGACCAATGATTGTGGTGAATTTTACTTTTTAACAATTTTAACAAATGGCTGAATGAATTAAGCAACTTTTTCTTGTTATTAATTTGAAATACTGATAATATTAATAAGGTTTCTGCTGTTTCTAAGTGTTTATCAGAAGCCCTTGTACAAAAGGTCATAACACTTCCAACTCTATAAGCACCTCCCATTGCAGCATTGATTACATTTTGACATCTCCTTTAACCATTCATCATCATCACATTTGCACACAACTGTTTCAGAAGCCACATGGTCATCTGTTTACTTGTTTGCTTGCTGGGAAAATGGTGTAATACTAATAACATTCCTGCTTATTTCAGGCAGAGATAGGTCTAGAGATTTTTGCAAAGACTCTCAGACTCTCCACTAACTTTGACATTTTCCTGCTGTATCCAGCCAAGGCTGCTCTATAGGCTTTGAAAAGTTAAGCATGATTCCACTTAATTTCACACCATTAGTACCAAAAAAATATCACAAAACTATCAAGTCAGATGACAGCACTATTTTTTTTTTCCAGAAAAAGAACCAGATTCATTTTTTCCATGTGTTTTTTTCCCCCCCCCCCCCCCCCCACCTAAAACTTTCCTGTTATTCTGATTTCTCTGGCATATTAAAATTTCTCCCTCCTGAGTAAACAGCTGCTTTCCGCAGACGTACAGGGTGCCCTCTACTATAAAATTCTCTCTTGGGACTCACAGACTCTCACTGTCACTTCTCACATAAGAATACTTCTGTTTTGCAATACTTCATAAAGAAGATGAAAAAATACCCGTACCAGGTTGCACTTCTGTTTTCAGAATGTCCCTTTGCACCCTTAGACAATTTGTTTTTTCTGTTTTCCCAACAAGATACAGTCAGTTACAAAGGCAGAATCTCAACAAGTTAAATGAAGCAGTGGTGTGCCAAGTCAAAACATTCAAAGTAGAAAAAAATAACTAACTAAATAAATAAAGGACAAAAACTTGTACAGTTTTGTATGTGTATATAGTTAGTATATATAGTGTATAAAGTATATGTAGTTATATAGTTTCAATACAGCATGTATTCATATATAGTTAGTATATGTAGTAATATAGCACTTAATGTTGATTTTGTTGTAGTACTGCATGCATTGTGGTAAATGATGAGCCTAAAAATTGAATAGCTTGATAAATTCTCTTAACACCATTCTTAGACCTCCTTGTTGCTGATCTGAGCATGGCTCTTAGATGCGTGATAATCAGTACTGAAATATCCACCTTTTAGATGCTTAATTCCATGGTGAGATTCCTGAACCAAATTCATGATGACAATTTCTTTAAAAACTTACAAAACACAATGGTAAGCATTGCATGCGTAACTTCATAGGCATTGGTATGTTGATAGGAAGAATTCTGTATTTTGCTCAGAAGAGGGCATGTGATGAAAATTAACTTCCTCAAAACGTGACTTGTAGACACATTAATATGACTATAATTAAAATTAATATTTTTATGGGGAATAAAATGCAGAAAATGAAATGGGATAGGTTCCAGTTTTGGAGGCCCAGACCAGAAAGTCATCTAATATCAGGCAGATAAGTAAGGTGAAGGTGGCTAAGCCAAGTATTAGTCAGACAGTAAATAATGTAAAGAAACTGACATACATTTTCAATGAAGAGATTGGAATGGAGATTTCAACAGAGAGATTAAGACCTTCAGAGGGTGATTCAGTTTGTAGAGATGATATAGAACAAAGAAACAAGATGAAAGTAATATAGGAATGACCATATAAGCCTGAAAAAACCTAAAGTCAAGTATCCCTAAATTCCCATAATGGAAAATTTTTGAAGACTTCATGACATTAATGTTGTGTGATGTGTGTGTTCTTTTGTAGGTTTGGTACATTAGCTTCAGACTGTTCCCATGGAGGTCTGTAAAAAATATGTATATGGAGAATGGATGCAGAATATCCATCCTGCCTCATGTCACATTAATAATTGCAAAGGAGAAAGGACTGGTATGTGTAAAAATTTCTTAGTACTCATGTTTGTTCAGATTGCTATGTCTATTACAATAGCTTCTGACATAGAGGATACATTTTATACATTGCTTCTCAGTGTGTTTTTGTTGTTAACAAATGGACAAATTAATGTTATTACACATTCTTTGGTGTGCCTAAGACTGAATTGTTAGATCCATCATTCCTATAGCAAATTGTAGCATAATTTGCAGACTTTTCTCAAAGAAAATTGATTTTTCCTTTGAAAAATTTTCTACTGTGTTTATTGCCCATGTGTTAGTTTGGGTTCTTATTAAAAAAAAAAAAAAAAAAAAAAAAGTCAACCACCCTGAAAGTGCCTACCTAGGGCTCAATTTTATTTCAATTAATTATACTTCTGTGAAAAGTAGCAAGGACACATATTTATTACTACTTTAGCATCAGTATCATTATTCATCAAGCAGCTTTGCAGGATAGAGTATTTTAAGAGCTTTAGGACTAAAAAGTAAACCAAGAATCCGATAAACAACAGAATTATCCATTGCCTAAAACTTTATATTGCAGTTATAATGTCTCCCTATTTTCTGTGCCCAAAAGTGGATTTTAAGTTGTCACCCTCCTGTTCACTGAAAAAAATGAGATATCTTAAGCTTCCATTTTCCTTGTGGAAGGCTTTAGCTTCCCAAATATAGATGTCAGTTCCATTTGAAACAAACTGATATCTGAGGTTAGTTTTTTGTCTTTTCATTCATTGTTCTCAATAACCACAGAAAAGAAATATTCTCAGCTCAGATATTGATATAAACCCAGGAAACTTCAGAAATCACCATACAGTTTGCTTCATGAAATCTAAACAAAGGAGAAATGTAGGGATGAGAGGGGGAAGGACTGCTTTTCATTTTAATTCAACATTAAACATGAATTTAAAGTGTTTACATTTTTAAATATGTTAATATACAGTGAAAGGCTAATAACAAATAACAATGGGATCATATAACCATGTATAGGTGGCAGTATGATATACCTGAATTAATTAAAAAGATGAAGTCACCTATTTAATGAACACTAAAAACCTGCAATCACTTTTCATCTCCCAGGCAAATTGGAACCAGATGTATTTACAGTACTGCGTTGAAAACTGGAAATTTAAAAATATAAAGTGGAATTATAAACATTGTGTTTTAACAGTATACTACCACCAGTATAGTCAACAAGAATTATTTGTAGAAAAATGTCTGCTAGATCTACTTCCACTTGGAACACAATTTATTATACGTGTTTGGTTGGCTTTTTTTTTTTTTTTTTTTTTTTTTTTTTTTTTTTTACAACGAAGACTCTAGAGAGTCTTATATGCTAATATAAGCATAATATATGCATATATTATAGAAAAGCACTGTGTAAGAAAACACATAAGTAAATCCAGGGCTAAACATGATTCTCAGAAGGGTTAATGATGGATTAACATTTTTGATAACTTTGTTCTCATTCTACCTAGCACAAAATTGAGTTTTAACATAGTGCTAGTTAAGGTATTTCCAAATACGGTACTACAGAAACTATATAGCAATATTCCATAGTACTCGATTTCACAATCTGTTATCTATTCCTCTTAACTATCTTTCTAATACACACATGTTTAACATTACTTCACAAAGTCTTAGAAAAACAATGTAATAAATATTCAAATCCTCTCCTAGAGGAAGCATTGCTTACTTACACTTTCTGTACAACTCTTTAATCTTACACAGATCAGGTATGTCAAATGTTAATTTCAGTGAGTGGCAGAGTGAAGGAAAAAATATAGCAGGCACAAAACACTTAATGGGAATTAATAGGTGGCAGGAGTGTTTCAAAAGAAAAAGTAAATAAATAAATAAATAAATAACTAGAGAATTTAATACATCAAAAAATTAGGATTAAAAAAAAATCTAGAGTAGTACAAATTAGAGTAGCCCATGAAACTAAAATATTATTAGAAAAGAGAGCCTGAGGATGATCAGTAACCCAGCACAGTCAGATCAAAACTATGTCACAGTTTAGGGACCCAAGCAAACAAAGTAACTGAGGAGAGAAGATCAAACAGATGGGATAGCTGAAAGGAGAATATCAAAGATTCCCTATGCTACTTCAAATGCAGTGGGGAGACAACTGCACTAGGGAGAGTTGTCATGGATATATATTCTTAGAATATATTCAGAAAATGTATTTTAAGATACATCCCCAAATATGGATTAATACTCCATTTGCAAACCAGCCACTGGGTCTTTTCCTGCTCTGTTGAGGTACTATGACGTAAAAGTAGTAACTCTGTTGTAAACAGATTGCTGGGGATTTGCCTAACAACAGCTTGTAGAAAGTTTATTATCCATTTTTTCTTTCCTTCCTTTGATATGCTTGACTGGGAGGGTACTTTATCTTAATCACCAATATAATGCACTTTATATTTTTTCACAACCCAGTTTAATTAACAGCAACACTGTCTACTTTAAATTATGTTGGGGATCAAGACAGTTTATAGAAACAAGAATTAGGGAGTATAGTGATAGCTTTATATTTATTAATGTTAAAATGTGCAGTTTGGCAGGATTTGTAGAAGTCAAGAAGGGAAGATTATGCCAGATGTGGTAGAAGTGAAAATGACTGCTCTAAGCATAAAAAAATCTGTAAAGTATTCAGTAGAATATTGACCTGAATGCATAGGTAGCACAGACTTAATGAGTTGAATAGAAAGTAGAGGATAGGATAACAAAATAAAAAAATGGTAATAATCATAAAGTGTATATTATCTTGATGTTGTCAGTTAAGACAATGCTAGTATCAATCTTTCAAACACTTCTGTGACTGATTTTAGACTTTAAATTTCAGACAGAAAAAAAAAAAAAAAAAGTTTTCTACCTAATCCTTTCCTAACAGATCATTGCCTTTAAAGTTCAAAAAATGAAGCATTTTTGAAATACTATCACTTTTTTTTTTTTCATATTTCTGTGAGTGCTTAGGTAAGTAAGATACATTCCATATGTCTTTCATACATGGGAGATGAATTCAATATTGAATTTCTTAGATTAAAAAAAAATGCTGATCAAAAAGCTTGTAGACCAATTTCATAAAATTTTAGCTAGATATAAGGCAGGTTATTTGTTAAAAGTAGTTTTAAAGAGAAACTTTGGTTAAGCACAGCTTCTTTAGACCCTGGAACATGTCCAGAGAAGGGCTATGAAGCTGGTGAAGGGTCTGGAACGCAAGTCCTGTGAGGAGCAGCTGAAGGAACTGGGGTTGTTTAGTCTGGAGAAGGGGAGGCTGAAGGGAGACCTCCTTGCTCTCTCCAGTTGCCTGAAAGGATGAGAGAGAGAAGCTGGGTGTCAGCCTCTTCTCTCAAATAACTAGCAACAGGACCAGAAGGAATGGCCTCAAGTTGTGCCACGGGAGGTTCAGATTGGAAATTAGGAGACAATTCTTCTCAGAAAGAGTAGTCAGGCATTAGTATGGCTCAGGCAATTGGTGGAGTCACCATCCCTGGGGGTGTTTAAGGAAAGGTTGGACTTGTTGCTTAAGAACATGGTCTAGGGGGTGACATTGGTAGTAGGGTGATGGTTGGACCAGATGATCTTGGAGGATTTTTCCAACCCTAATTATTCTATGATTCTATGAGTAGGACAGGACTTCAATTTCAAACACTTATGCACTGATGTCTAATGTAGATGTTCCCAGTTAACCTCAGTGTCTAACCTGCAAGACAATAGAAATCTAGGTATAATTAATATTATAGATGTACAGTGTCACCTGAGATGTTCTGGGTTTTACCAAGGTATCTGCATAAGGCTGTACACAATATATGAGACTGTACATCCAAGAAATGTACCTCCATTGAGAGAAGTGTGCAAGGCAAAACAAATACTCTACAGGGACCAAAATGGTGTTAGATGCTTAGGCTGAAGCAACTGAGTCGTGCATACTGTTGGTAGAATCAGTGAAGAATCTAGACACCTATTTAGCAGAGCAAATTGGTGTTCATACTACTTGAGAGGGATTTGAACATCTCTCATGACATTGCTGAGTATAACTTAGTTATCTCAACATGGACAAGTAGTGCTATTTGAGTTGCTACAGGAAAAAATTCCTTGCTCTGACTCTTGATACAAAATGATACTGATTTCTATGTCATATGGAACAGTCCCAAGAGGGTGTCTCAGATAGCTGAGGGTTTCCTGTGTCGTTACGTGAGGCCTCAGATATTTGTAGTCAACAAATAAGACTATTAGTTAAAAAGAAACATTTAAAATTAAGTTGTTTTACAGAGTAACGAAGACAGATATGATGGAAACAGAAATAAAGGACTCCATTTTGGAAGGCAGTAGTATAATAAATTCAGTTGGAAGCTAAAATTAGACAAAGTTAAACTAAATTTTGGTTTTTTTTAATTTTTTTTTTTTTTTTTTTTTTTTTTTTTTTTTAGTATGAGGAACCACAAGTAACATTGGAATGTGTTATACCAATAATTAGTCTTAATTCATAAGTGCTAGAAGAGATTGCTTTAAGTTTTGATATATTTTGATTTATATTAAGATACATTCCAATTCATGTCCAGATCCTAGACTTAATGTACAAATTACACAGAATCACACACACAATCATCTACGTTGGAAGAGACCTCCAAGATCACCTAGTCCAACCTCTGACTGAACACTAACAAGTCCTCCACTAAACCATATCACTAAGCTCTACATCTAAATGTCTTTTAAAGACATCCAGGGATGGTGACTCAACCACTTCCTTGGGCAGCCTATTCCAATGCTTAACAACCATTTCTGTAAAGAAGTTTTTCATAATATCCAACCTAAACCTCCCTGGTGCAACTTTAGCCCATTCCCCCTCGTCCTGTCACTAGGCACTGGGAGAATAGACCAACCCCCACCTCACTACAGCCTCCTTTAAGGTACCTGTGCAGTGTGATAAGGTTGCCCCTGAGCCTCCTCTTCTCCAGGCTGAACAATCCCAGCTCCCTCAGCCCCTCCTCGTTAAGACCTGTTCTCCAGACCCCTCACCAGCTTTGTTGACCTTCTCTGGACTCGCTCGAGCACCTCAGTGTCCTTCTTGTAGTGAGGGGCCCAAAACTGAATACAGTACTTGAGGTGCGGCCTCATCAGAGCTGAGTACAGGAGGACAATCACTTCCCTGGACCTGCTGGCCACACTGTTTCTTATGGAAGCCAGGATGCTGTTGACCTTCTTTTCCACCTGAGCACACTGCTGGTTAATATTCAGCTGACTATCAACCAATACTCCCAGGTCCTTCTCTGACAGGCAGCTTTCTAACCACTCATCTCCCAGCCTGTAGCGCTACTTGGTTTTTTTATGCCCAATTGCAAATTAATTCAGGATTTCATTAGATAATGACATTGTTATGCTAACAAGTAGACTGCTTCATAGGATACACATTTGGTTTGAGACTCTGGGTCCTTTAGTTCAGAGTTCAAGGCCTTTGGGGATGACATTAGACAGATTCAGGATGACTGAGAACAAAGGACAACAGTGTCCTGATTTCAGCTAGGAGAGAGTTCATTTTCTTCATAGTAGCTGGTATGATTATGTGTTGTGGATTTAGGATGAGAATAATGTTATTATTATTTTCCTTTATTTTCTGTCATAATAAACTGTCCTTATCTCAACCCCACAAGCTTTCAGTTTTTTTGTTTGTTTGTTTGTTTGTTTGTTTGTTTGTTTCCCTATTTTCTCCCCCATCTCACTGAGGAGGGGTGTGAGGGGGAGCAAACATCTCTGTGGTGCTTAGCTGCTGGCTGGGTTAAATCACAATACAGAATTTCAGCTTAGAACTGGGATCAAGGTTAGCAGGTTCCCAAAGAATAAAATAGTTCTTGGGGTAACAATTTAAGAGAAAGAAATTTGTATGTACTCACTTTCACTGGCATCTAATTGGAAGATGGTAACAATTTCACTTTCATTACTTCCTGTAT
The DNA here is from genome assembly GCA_011075105.1 of Heteronetta atricapilla. NCBI lineage: Eukaryota > Metazoa > Chordata > Aves > Anseriformes > Anatidae > Heteronetta > Heteronetta atricapilla. The sequence continues at coordinate 158,680,523 of CM021731.1, forward strand.
GTAGCTCTTAATTTTACTGTGGAAAACCCTAGAATAAAGGTGACAACTCAGCAATAGCAGGATGTTTCTTTTGCAAAAGAGTGGAAATTAACTGCAGGAATGCTATAAACAGGTTGCATTAAGTATTCACTACCTATTATTTCTGAAATACTTTGGAAGAATGCAATTTCCATTTCATACAGGCTGGCACTAACCAGAGACAACCAAAATACTTTTTGTAACTTTGAAAAGTCTTTCTCTTCAGTGGATATTTTGAAATGACAAGATTGAGGGCCATGTTGACCATTTCTGTCTATCCCAGGTACTTACTATTTCTGATAAGAAAAATGTGGTATATGCCTTACAAGACAGTTTGTGCAAATGACATCTTTTGAGTACTGTTCGACTTTCCTAAACAGACAATTGGAATGTAAGAGGAAAGTTAGCTATTACTCACAGTCTGCTGTCAGTTTAAGCATTCACAACCCATCACATCTTCTGAGAACTGAAGATGCAAATCAGTCTGTCTCTTCAACAGCTCAAAAAATATGCCAGGGGGAATATATTCCTTTATATATATTCCTTGAATTGCTTGAAAAGCAGCATAAATCTTTTAATAAATATACATTACTAACACTAATGAGCTCTTCTATACCACTGAAAAAGTATGGAATGAACAATGTCTAGAAATCTTCATTCTTCTAGACAACAAAGCCTGAATAAATCATAGGACTTACAACTTTGCATTTTTCTAAGTAAAAAATATATGGAATTTACCTGTTTTATATGAGTTTAACCTGTTTCATTCAATTTTCTAAGCCTCTGATTTTGCTTATTTTTATTTCAGCAGAGACACAAAGATGACTTAAGTGATTAAGTATAATACCTGGAGTATTGCGTCCAGGTTTGGGGGCCCCAGCACAAGATGTGGACCTGTTTGAGGGAGTTCAGAGCAGGGCTAACAAAGGTGATCAGAGGGCTGGAGCCTCTCTCATGAAGAAAGAATGAGAAATGGGGCTGTTCAACCTGGAGAAGATAAGGCTCCAGGGAGACCACATTGTGGCCTTTCAGTTCTTAAAGGGGTCTTATAAAAAGATGGAGAAGGAGTCTTCACTCAGGTAGATAATGATAGGACAAGGGGGAATGGCCTTAAACGAAAAGAGGATAGATTTAGACTAGACATTAGGAGGAAATTTTTCACTGTAAGGGTAGTGAGGCACTGGAACAGGTTGCCAAGAGAAGCTGTGGATGCCCCATCCCTGGAGGGGGGCCAGGTTAAAGGCCAGGCTGGATGCAGCCTTGGCCAGCCTGATCTATTTGTCTCTGCCTATGTCAAGGGGATTGGAGTTAAATGATCTTTAAGGTCCCTTCCAACCCAGGCCATTCTATGATTCTACGATTTTTACATCTTTATATTGCAAAGACCTTTCCAAAACACAGTTTTCTAGATAATTTATCATAAATATACTTAAAAGGATATCCATATCTTTATTTTTTATTTTTTATTTAAAAGATATATCTGTTCTATCTACACTTGTTCATACTAACATTCATGGTTATTAAGACCAGACCTTTCTGATCTTTACTTTGTGTACAAAGCACTTAACACAAAGTGTTCCCATTGATAAGAAACTATTATTTTAACAAAATAATTTTCTAGTTTCTAATTTGTAGTTAAAGAATTAAATAAATAAGTACATACAGTTTTATATTATTAGTGCTGATGTAACAGACATTAGTCTATGTGTATTAAAGATTTATGAAAATTTAATTGCAGTAATTTATAAAATTATCTGATTGTATGGCTTATTCCAGTAACAATAGTTACAGCAATGCTCCATTCTTTAAATCACTACAATGTCTCACACTTTAAGTCTGATGAATTATTTTATTTATTTATTTATTTATTTATCTATCCCATCTAGTGTCTGTACGGCCATATGCCATTCCATCTATTAATTATTAATGCTGTATGAAATAATAGATATTTTAAAAGATCTTCAACAATACATTTAGTTTTCTCTGAAGGATGTCTGCCATATCAGTTGTGCAATCTAGATTAAAGGCCCTTTCCTTTTGTATTTCACTTTCACTTTTGTTCAAATACATCTTTTATGATTTGGGTTTATCTGGTTCCATCTGATCCTCTGATCACCAGCAATTATCACTGCTTCTGTGAATCTTAACTCTTTCCCTTATCTTTGGGCTTACATTCTTTAACATTTTTGCTAACACGGTCATAGCACATTCATTTTATTGCAGAATAAGTGATTTAAGCTAAATGTATAGGACTTGACATAAGGCCAGAAAAAATGTTTCATCCCCATCTGTTTCAAAAGAATATAAATTGACACTTAAAATAATAGTTTGAAAACTTCATGCTTGCCATGATGCTCTCAAATACTGTAGTGAAATGCATAGGGCAATAAAACAATATAAATATCGGCAGAATTAGTACAGAAGTATGACAGCTAAACAAAATAATAATGGTTTTGTTTTTTGTTTTTAAAGTGGTTAATTTCCTTCATGAGCCTAAGTCGAGATTTTCAACAGAAACTACAGAAAAAAGACTGCAATGCTTTGGGAATTTAAAGAGATCCTTCTAAACTTTTTTGGGAGGGATAATTTTGTTCTCATCACATCATATGCAAGAGGGACTAAATCTCAATGGAATAATTAAAATATATTTTAGTTTGATGAAAACAATATGATATATTATTTTTATTATCTATCATTATCTATTTTATTATCTATATTATCTATTATTATTGTATAATGTTGAGAACTGCCAAGTATTTTTTGAAAGTATTTTGCAGACATATGGTACAGTATGCTTGTACTGTTGAATGCCATATGCTGTCTAGGCTTAAATGCACACTGATTTTACTTTTAATTCATAATGTGTATGAAGAATGGAAGTGACCCATGTGCTGCAATTTGGCTTATTCATTGTCAGGTACACATTTAAGGCATAAAATGTATTTGTAAGTATAAAGTAGCTGTTCACAAGTTCCCAGGTGGATAAATAGCCATGACTAACAAATAAATGCATGGAAGTCCATTATGTTCCCAAGCACGCTACTGGGAAAAACAACAACAAAGCTAGAAAGGTTAAAGGAATAAAACATTCCTTTACTAATATAGTGTAACAAACATATTTATAATTATATGTAACAACAATTTATAATGCCAAATTTAAATCCAGTAAATATTTTCAAAATTTTGTTTGACATGTAAATGCAGACCTGCAAACCCAGGGTTGGGAAAATTAAGAATGTCTAAATTAAGTTATAAAATTATGTATGATTTCTATTATCATATTTGCCCTTTGCATTTCTATTGTAATTTAAGTTTTTCTGTTGAAGTGAATTCACCTCAGTCTTCAAATACATGCTGGATGCTAAATGAAATATTTGCACATGTGTTTTAATTTACCATACTATACACTAAAAGATGAGGACAAATTATCCAGAACAATCTACAGTCTGAATGCAAAAAACTTTGGCTCCAATTCTGAAAACAAAACAACCAACCAACCAAAAAAAAAACCAAAAACACAACAGACAAAGAACACAAAGAACAACAAAACATCTATGCCTTTAATCACATGACAAATGCGTGATTTGTTACTGATTCCTATAAATTTCATCTAGATATACCATGCTTTAATGTGTTCAATTATACAGTCCTGTCTTCACTGAAGACAATGACAGGATTCTCCCCAGTTCAATAGGACAGAATTCTTATAATATTTAACATCATATCCATGATTTGCTAGACTGTAGTGTATTTAACAAGAAAAGATTGCTGCAGTTCATGTAACAAAACTGTGCGCAAAATGTCTTTTTGTTTGTTTTGTTTGTTTAATTTTTTTTCATGCTGTATTGCCTCAATATTGGTTTTGTTCCTCTTTACATTGCAAATTGGTTGACTTGGTCATACCGTCTGCGTTGTCTGCTTAGCTTTTTGTCTTCAACTGGTTGCTATTGGTAGCTGTGAAATTTAACACAGGGGTAGAATTTCTGAAACTATTCCCCTATAACTCCAACAGGCAACTAAGTACCACGCAGCCACTTGCTCACTCTCCCCAGTTTGGATGGTGTAGAGAATCAGAAAGGTAAAAATGCAAGAACTCATGGGTTGTGATAAAGACAGTTTGCTAGGTAAAGCAAAAGATGCACACTCAAGGAAAGAAAAATAACAAATTAATTCTCTACTTCCCATAGGCAGGCAGATATTGAGTCACTTCCAGAAAAGCAGGATTCATCACATGTGTTGTGGTTTAACCCGGCCGGCAGCTAAACACCACACAGCTGTTCTCTCCCCCTCCCCCCTCCCTCTCTGGGATGGGGGAGAGAAACAGGAAAGTGAAGCCTGTGGGTTGAGATAAAGACAGTTTATTATGATAGGAAATAATAATAATAATAATAATATGTACAAACAAGTGATGCACAATGCAATTGCTCACCGATGACTAATGCCCAGCCCAACCCCGAGCAGCTGCCCCCCCCGCTCTGGCTAGCTACCCCTATATATTGTTCAGCATGACGTCAGATGGTATGGAATACCCCTTTGGCCAGTTTGGGTCAGCTGTCTTGGGTCTGTCCCCTCCCAGCTCTTGCTGCACCCCCAGCCTGCCCACTGGCAGGACAGAGCAAGAAGCTGAAGTCCTTGGCTTAGTGTAAGCATTGCTCTGCAGCAATTAAAACATCAGCATGTTATCAGCACTCTTCTCATCTTAATCCAAAACATAGCACCCTACCAGCTACTAGGAGGAAAAATAACTCTGTCCTAACTGAAACCAGGACAACATTTAACAGTTTCTTGAAGACAAAAACCATCCTTCCAAATATTCCCCTCTTCCTCTTTCTTTACTTCAGTTTTATGCCTGAACATGACACCATGTCATATGGTATATCTCAGTGGTCAGTCTGGATCAGCTATCCCGGCTGTGTCCCCTCCCAACCTCTGGCACACCCCCGGCCTCCTCACTGGCAGGACAACATAAGAAGTAGAAAAGTCCTTTAATCTGCTCTGCAACAACTAAAATGATTGGTGTGTTATCACCTCTATTTCAATCAAAAATCCAAAACATAGCATCATATTAGCCTCTACAAAGAAAACTTTATCCCAGACACCGTACTGCTTTTATTCATTTTACTTCGGAGAAAGTCCTATCACTTGGAAATGATCACTTTTAGGGAAATTTATGTCTGTGGCTCATGGCTTGTTAGATACTTCACCTGTAACATCACCTGATAGAAGAGGCATAGGAAAGAGAAGAGAGAAAATAGTGGGCAGTGTACTGGCATCTCTGAACAACACAGCCTTTTGCAGAAGAGACAGAAAACCCAAAAGTCCTTCAACCTCTTACAGTTTTATTTTTTATTTTTTTTTAATCTTCCAGATGGAATTCATTATTAAAATATATTTTATTTATTTATTTATTTGTTGACCAGTAATATAGCATGGCATTGTATTTTGAATCAAATCTACCGGTGCTGTTATATTCTTTACATTTGCTTTTAATAATTTACAGAAATTCAAAGACTTTACAGAATTATAGAATCTCAGAACAGTTTAGATTGGAAGGGACCTCTGCAAACTGCCAATCTGCTTTCCAGTTGGGTGTCCCCCAGCATGTTGTTCTGGGTCTGTCTGGGATGGAGTTAACTTTCCCTGCAGCAGCCCATACAGTGCTGTGCTCTGCACTTGTAGCTAGAACAGCACTGGTATCATACGAGTGTTTTGTTTATTGCTGCACAATACTGGCACAGCATCAGGATTCCCTCCAACCCCCCAGGAGTCAGAAGGCCAGGGATGGGCAAGTGGTGGGGAGGGGACATCACCAGGGCAGCTGGCCAAAACTGACCAAAGTGATATTATGATGTCACACTCAGTAATAAAAGTTGGGAAAGTGGAGAGAGAAGGAGACTCTCATGGTGGAAGTGCCTGTCCTCCTGAACAACTGCTACATGTACTGAGACCCTGCTTCCCAGGATGTGGCCGAACTCACTCATTGATGGGAAGTAGAGAGTAACTGCTTTTCTTTCTCTCATGTGACTTTTTTTTTTTTTCCTTTTTATTTTTTTCTTCTCTCCCCTTTCCCTTTAATTAAATCATCCTTATCTCAAACCTTGAGATCTTTGTGTCATATTTTCTCCCTCTTCCTCTTTGAGGAGGAGGAGTGAGAGAGCGGCCGTGGTGGAATTCAGCTGCCCACCCAAGTAAAACCACCACACATACATAGATGCCTGGGGTAGTTCATCACCAGGTGCAGGATCATCCTTTGCTGAACTTAATGACGTTAATGTCAGCCAGTTTCTCCAGCCTTCCCAGACTTAGAGACAGACATTTATTCAGTATTGTTAATACTACTACTATAAAAATTTGCAACAGAAACAGATACACCAGCAGTAGAAAAAGTAAGCCAGAGAAACTTCACTTGAAATATCAGAGAGTTTTGCTGACTAGCAAATTTATTTTCCAAATATTCCCACGGTCAGGAGGTAGGTAGACAGAATAAGAATTCACATACATGGATCAGACTATGGATTGGCAGGCTACAAGAACATATCATGGCACAGCATAGCATAGCACAGACCAGCAAAGCATAGGCATGTTATATAAAAGCAAATACATGGTACAGGCATGGCACAGGTATGGCAAAGATACGGGCCAGTGGGACACAGGCATGTGTCACAGACACAACCTGATACAGGCATGGCACAGGTAGAGCACAAGTATGGCACAGACATGACACAGAATCAGAGGTCCAGCAGGGTCCAGGCATGACATAACATGTCACAGTATGTCACAGGTATGGCCTAGGTATGGTACAGGCATGTAATACCAGTCACACAGAAAACAAGGATGAAATTTTCCATTTAAAAGAAGCTCTCGTGTGAGAGAATGTCAGGTCATTGCTGAAATGTCTTCTATATCTTTCTTCCAAGCTTCTCAGCTGTGCTGTCTTGAGTTGGCTCTGACTCCAAGCATCCAAGTCCCTGAGTATTCAGGGGTGAGGACACTCAGGTGAGGACACTCCTTATAGCCTATAATTTCACTGCATTCTTCAAGCACATTTGAAATTACTGATGTGTTTTACACTCAGATATACCAGAATTGTCAGCTTTTTTGTTTGTTTTTGTTTTTGTTTTTTTCTTTTTGTTTTTTCTCATGAGCTCTGGGAGTACAAACTGGGGAAACATAATGTATGTGAACAGATGTATGCGTGTTTGTAGATTTATTTTTCTGTATATTAACTTAATGTATTTTGTTTTGTAAATAAAAGGTATATTTAGGAAAAAAAAAATCAACATATTTGGAAATCTATTCATCTCCATTTTAGAGAGGAAATTAAGTTAAAGCATGATGGTCAGTATAACATCTTGTACTGGGTCTGGCTGGGATGTTAACTTTCCCTGCAGCAACCTATACAGTGCTACGCTCTGCACTTGTAGCTAAAACAGCAGTGGTATCACACTGGTGTTGTGTCTGCTGCTGAGAAGTGCTGGCACAGCATCAGGACTTTCTCTAGCCCTCCTAGGGGGTGGGCAAAAAAGTGAGAAACACCAGGGCAGCTGACCCAAACCAACCAAAGGGATATTCCATACCATATGATGTCACACTCAGCAATAAAAGGTGGAAAAAGGAAGAAGAGGGGAGGGGTGGGCTCTTGCTGTGAAAACGTCTGTCTTCCTCCCAAACACTGGCTACGTGCATTGAGGCCCTGCTTCAAGGATTGGTCAAGCATTGCTTATTTGTGGGAAGTAGAGAGTATTTTTTTTCCCTCTGCACTTCCACATAACCTTTACTTGTTTTGTTTTGTTATTCCCTTTCCCCCTCCCTCTTGCCCTTTCCCTTTTTTCCCTTTAGTTGAATTGTTTAATTAATAATAATATTTCCTTAATATTCTTTTTTTTTTTTTTTTTTTTTTTTTCTCTAATTAAAATTATCCTTATCTCAACCCGTGAGTTGTTCTTTCCTTTACTTCTTCCCCTCCTCATCTGAGGAGGGGGAGTGAGAGAGCGGTTGTGGTGTTCAGTTGCCTAACACGGTAAAACCACCACACATCTCAAATATGTTTACTCAAGGAAAGCTGTGTTTAAATGATGTCAGAGGAGAATTCCCTAACCAGGGAAGGAACTGGCATAAAACTGTACAACTAACAGTTACTACTTACATAAACTTAAGACTCTGTGAGCCAAGATTAGTGGAATATTTGTGTAAGGCTTAGTCCTTTTCCCATTGAAACCAGTTATTTTGGAACTGCAAAATGATAGTCTTATATCTGATCCAACTATCAGTAAAGTCAGAGTAATTGCTTTTCTGAACAGTGGAGTGTGTTTAAACAAAGATAAGTGCTGAGGAAATGTATATAAACAGGGCAGAATATGATAAGTCTAGTCCAATACAATTCATTTTTAATAATATTAAAGAATAAAATTAAATCCTGCAATGTTATTGATTGTCACGTTGAATGGAAATATTACACAGCAAAAGAAAGGATTCTTCCTGACTTCACAGTGTAGCTGAAAATAAATATCTATCTACAATTAGAACAAATCTTAAGCACTTCAAAAAAGTCAGTAAGAAAAATTTCAATGTAGAGCTAAACCAAATATTTTCCTGAGCTCTCATATAAAAAAGAGAAAATGACGTCTTCATTGATTGTGTTGCCTATGCAGCAAAATCATATAACAGGTTTCAAGTTTATTAATAAAGTTTAATTTTTACTTTTGAAATAATCTCTCTAGCCAGAGTTTATGTTCTTTATTGTAGTGCTATATCTCTTAAAACAGGCTTAAGTTATCATGACACTAAAAAGTGCTGAAAAAGAGACATTTTTTAATTTGAAATTATCATGAATAAACTGTTATGTCAAATAATTTCTTGAACATTTAATGAATTGATTTATTCTGAAAAAGAATAAATTTGGTCATTTATTTTGAGCAGGAAAAGTTTGCTTATAAGTAAATATTAAAAACAACAACAACAACAATACAACAACAAAACAACAAGGTGTCAGAAATGAAAATTCACTTCACTTTTGGAACTGAAAATCATCTAAAGTTTAGGTCAAAATCTCTTCTAAATTCAACTATTCTCCGAGAGCTGTAATTTAAGCTTTTTGTTGTTAACTTCATGACCTCAAACCCTTTTTCAAGAATGTATGTAGAATATGGCCTAGGAAAAAAATACTGATCATATAACAAAAAGTATAATAACAAGTGAAAGCATCAGATGTTTATATGAATTCTATCGTATCCCATCCTATCCTATCATACTCTATTCTATTCTATTCTAAATATGTCTCAGATGAAGTTAGAGTTGAACACAGACCACACTGTTATAGGAAGAAGTCCATCAGAAAGCATACAGAACATTTCCCTCAAACCGTTTCTTCCAAATTCAATCTACTGAAATAAAAGCAGTATCCATTGTCTTCAAATCTGCAATCTATCTATCATCTATCTATCTATCTATCTATCTATCTATCTATCTATCTATATTTAAATGTGACTGAGAATTTAATTCTACAGCAATCTGAAGTTTACCTTCAGATTCCAAGCAATCCTGTGTATCAGTCAAAATATACTATATATACAAATATTTCCATTGTGGTTTTGTTTATTTTTTGTTTGTTGGTTTATTGTTGTTGTTTTCCTTCCTTCTTTCTTTCTTTCCTTCCTTCTTTCTTTCTTTCTTTCTTTCTTTCTTTCTTTCTTTCTTTCTTTCTTTCTTTCTTTCTTTCTTTTTTCTTTCTTTCTTTCTTTCTTTCTTTCTTTCTTT
>CM021731.1:158690396-158706035 GCA_011075105.1 Heteronetta atricapilla
TTTTTTTTTTTTTTTTTTTCTGTGATTACATCTTCAAGTTTGTTCCTACTCACAAAATACATAAATAAAATAAAATCCTATCTTTTGCATACAGATGTCCAATAGCTGACTCATCCATTGTTCTGGGGCATGTCTTTAGTCTCATAGAACACTGAAATAAACAATATTGAGATCTGGTGAAATTCAGGCATAGGTTTATCTGAGGAACTGTATTATTGTATCACTGCTTATATAGGGACACAGTTTAATCAGCTTTTATGTTGTTGTTATTACCAAAATATACTTCCTTCAGTAACAGATTATAATTGCTCAGCAGTAAGATATTATAAACGTGAGATCTATTCTCACAGTGAACCATATGTGAAAAGTATCATATATAAGTGTTGCAAAAAGCAGGAGCAGGGAAGAGATTGAGATAAGGATAGAATGGCTTGTGTATTTTTCACTACTGAAAATTAATTTAGTGTATATAATAAAAATGGCAATATTTTATTTTAATAGCAGAACAGAAGTAAACCTTTGTATGGACATAGACTAAGGACATTCTTCACATAAACTACAGATGTGAATCTGCAGTGCATTAGCGTGTGGGGTAACAACATGGAAAAGGCTCTGTAAAGTGAAATAGGTGGCGTTGTAACCCAAATGTCCATGTTGTCTGCAATAGGGAGTAATTTCTTTAAACAAGCTCTTGTCTGGTCTTGTAGACTGCATGCTTACTACAGGCCAGAAGCTGTTGGATACACTTCTGAATTACATCTTCTTGTATAGTTTTCTTTAAAAGATGTACTTTTCTACTCATGGACTATTCTGTGACACAAATCAAAGTATGATACATGGACAAAATCAGAAGATTTAAAAAATCTACTTCTGTTTCAAACTAAAACATTCCTGCGTGTGAGCTAAAGCATCCAGCAGGATATGTCTCACTTGATCATAACAGTAGATGTTTATTGTAAGTACTTATCTAGATTCTTTGTATAGTCAACAATTACATTGCTGATTCCAATCTCCTGAAAGACAAGTTCAATGAAAGAATATCTCCCATGGTAAATAGTCATTAAAATGCATACATAACTTCTATTCTATGATCAAGATAGTTACATTCCTTAAATAAAGTTGATATATTTTCTCAGGAAATATGTACTAAGCCTTAAGGCTGACTCCTGAGATGATTTGCGTTTTGCCAGAATAAAAATGTTACAGAAGCACAACTGTGAGCTGCTTTTATTTAAAAAAATATAACAAAAATATTACCAAAGTTTTTATTAAAATAGATAGACTCATATAGAGTCATATCAATAGATAACTCATTTTTCAAGAAACTAAGGTAAGATTCATTAGAAATTTCCTGCTATTAATAAAGCAAGCAAGTAAATATGGAAAAGTTCTTTGGTTGTCTGAAATACTTTTATCAATTCTTTGTCTACCAATAGTGTATTTACCCTTTACATAGTCTTTTCATTATAAAATACTGGGTAATAAAATCCCTGCCATAAAAAGTATTATTTTTGCCTCTTTGCTTAGTTATGTGGAAAGATGTGACCCATCTTTCTCATATATTTTATTCTGCATTTTATAACAGGATACACCATGTACTTACTTAGAACTTAGTCCATGGAAACATGAATACCATCCTTCTTGTGGGCTTTGAAATTTGACTTTGTGGATCATAAGTTTCTTTGGTTATCTTAGTACTTTATATTAATCTTTACTGCCAGCCTTTCTAGTCAGCATTTTTTTTTTTTTTTTTTTTTTTTTTTTTTTTTTTTTTTAGATTAAATGCCACATTATCATAGCATAGTATTGGAGCAATTCTTTACCCCTAATATTTTTATTCTTGAAATGTCCAATTGGGAATAAGGTGCTATTATTCCCATTTCCAAACTGGCTGCTGAGAGACACATTCTCAATGAGAATTTATGAGCTGAGAATTTATTCAGCTGTCTAAATATAGTGATAGTTAAAGTCCCCTAAAATATTTCAGCCCTCTTTCCTTCTGCCAAGCTCTGTGGAAGAACTTTCAATTAGCCAGCAATGTATGCTTGCAGCCCAGAAGGCCAACTGCATCCTGGGCTGTATCAAAAGAGGTGTGACCAGCAGATTAAGGAGGCGACTGTCCCCCTCTTCTCTGCCCTCATGAGGCCCTGGAGTACTGCATCAAGGTCTGAAGTCCCCAGCACAAGAAAGGTGTGGACCTGTTAAAAGGAGTCCAGAGGAGGGCTACAAAGATGACCTGAGGACTGCAGCACCTCTTCTGTGAATAAAGGTTGAGAGAGCTGTGGATGTTCAGTTTGGAGAAGAGAAGGCTCCAGGGAGACTTCATTGTGGCCTTTTTAAGACCTTAAAGAGGTCTTAAAAAAAGATGGAGAAGGAGTCTTCACTCAGGTAGTTAATGATAGGGCAAGGGAAGTAGTCTTAAACTAAAAGAGGATAGATTTAGACTAGACATTAGGAGGAAATTCTTCACTGTAAGGGTAGTGAGGCACTGGAACAAGTTGCCAAGAGAAGTTGTAGATGCCCCATCTCTGGAAGTGTTCAAGGCCAGGCTAGATGCAGCCTTGGCCAACCTGATTTAGCATCCCTGCCATGGCAGGGGAGTTGGAGTTAAATGATCTTTAAGGTCCCTTCCATCCCGAGCCATTCTTTGATATGATTCTATGACATGATATCCAGGACACTTGTTTTCTATCACATTACTGCAATTGTCTATGTCCCCCTGCCCACTCCCAGTCCCTCCCCCGACCAGTAACACATACACACTTTAGCTCTTTTTTTTCAGGTGAATGATACTTTCATACTTAAATGTAAACCTTTCATACAGAAGTCATTTTGGATACTTACCACCCTGGTCACCCTTTAAAGTTTATTTATTTTATTTTATTTTATTTTATTTTATTTTATTTATTTTCTGTAGTTCTGCTTTGTACACTAAAATGGCATAAAAATTCTTTTCCTTTGTTCTCAAATATCTCAAATCTCAAATCTCTGATTCTTTTAAGCATTACTACACTGATATTTTTTTTTTTTTGTATACATCTAACTACACTGGTATTTTTTTTTTTTTTGCATACATCTAACAGTAATAACCTCAAGACCTCATTTAGTGTGGTTTATCATCCAGTTAGAACCTGTCACTGGGTGTAAAAAGTTGTGATTTTCTGCATCACTTTATACTTATCTTCCTTTATTTTTATCTGGCATTTTTTGAAATACAGAAGATATTTGGCATTTTATCATAGTTGGCCTTTGTTGCTTTAATAGAAGCATCCTTGTCACTTCAGTATTTACCACTTGTATCATTTGCAGTTATGGTGAAAAGCCAGACACAAAAATAGATCTTATTGAACTTAGTTACTTCATTTTATCCTATATCCTACTTCAAATTTTTAAAATAATCTTTAAGAATCTTTCATAAAGGAAAATGTTTAATCCCTTTTGGAAGCTCAAGGTGATTCTTTCAACCTGATCTTTGCTATCTGTTCACTTGATGGCTTCAAATAAGTCCTAATGGACTTACGAGTTTACGAGTAGGTAAACTCTATTGTTATCTTGATTATTTCTCAGAATATAATTATTTATTTGGAATCCTACTCCTATCCTTTTGAGTATTTTCCATTAACTTACCCAATAACAGGTATCTGATTACCTATTTGTAGTTTCCTGTCTCTTCTCTGTAAACTTTTAAGGGTAGTGTCATCATATTAGCCATATTCCAATTTCTGGTCTTACGGTTATTTTAGGAGAGATTATAACATGTTAGAGAAGAGGTTAGTCTTCATTACTGTGGATCAAAGCACAAAATACTTTTCTGTTCTGATATTATCATTTCTGAACACTCTTCTTGGGTTTTGATCATCTACTGACCTTATAAGCTGTCCATCAATCTTTATTTACTTGATCTGCTTGAAGAATGATTTATTGTTATTTTTTTATATATATAATCCTTTGGCATTTCCCCATTTTTTCCCCCTGGCTTACTTTCTTTTTAAATTTAAATTTAATCTGCTAGATTGTAATTATTTGGTTTTTTGTTTGTTGGGAAGGCAGATTTAGTAAATTCCTTTCCTGACCATGTATCCAGGACACCTTCCTTGACACATTTTTCAGACTTCTATCTGAAGTAGTATAAATTGCTTTTGAATCTCCAATAGAGTATCTTTTTAAAGCTCCTGACATTTAAAAATATTTTTATTATTTCTTACATTTCTTTTATGGTCTTCTTTATGAGCTTCCTATTTTTTATGTTATTCATACATTTTTTTTTTTTTTCCTGAAATTAAACACAACATACATAGACTTTTTGGCTTTTGTTAATTCTGGAAAGGCATTGACTTTAAGTATATTGTGGTAAGAACATATGATAGAACAACTTTGGACAGTAACAATATAAATTAATAATACAGTCAAATCAACAGAAATTTTATTTATTTTGTTTTGTTTTGCTTTTTATTTATTTTGTTCTCAGGTACCTGACTATCTGCCCTGTTCCTGCAATCAAAATTTCAGTCTCATTTTGTTTCCTTGGTTTGTAGGTAGCCCTATTTACATGATAGTCATTAACATCTGAGATCATGTTTCTTTTCTCCATAGCATGGATAATTTCACTTATATTCAGTATGTCAGTTTCTGTTACAAGTTTCATTGACTGTCTCATAAAATGTTTCTAATTATTACCTTTTTCTTAATTAGAACAACTACCTTGCATGTAGTATATAATATTGTCCTACAGATAATGCCTTATAAATCTTTATAATAATCTTTCTGTTTTTCATGATGTCATCATAAAATGCATGTCTGTTATTTACTGGCTGTGTGTTCTGGTGTTTCAAAAAGTTCTTCACTTTTGGATGTGGCTGATATATCTTTCTGGAGTTTCAAATTTAACTATGTATAAACTTAAATAATAATAATAATAATAATAATAAAATAATTCCTGCCTTTTGGCAGATATCACTAGTACAAAGGGATATGTGGCTACTTTCCACTGGAGAATATGGGAACTACACTTGTTTGTCCTTTGAACCTCCTCAAAGTCCTTTTTAAATGACATGAGGTATCCTAGCCTAGAAACAAAGCTGTTCCATTGCCTGAACATCCCTTGATGAGCTTCTGCATCTTTGCTCTTTCCTTAGCAGCACTGATGTTGTCCAGGAAGATTGTCTGTTCAAATGACTCTTACAGGGCATTGACGATCAACCTCTACAACTTCTTAGGCTCCTCTTGATCAACCATCCCAGTCTCAAGAGTAATTTCCCTGTTTCAGAGGACAAAAGCTCGTTTCTCATTTCCACCTATTTTCCATCAGGAATAATGCCACTCTGTCCTGGTTTCAGCTGGGATAGAGTTAATTTTATTCACGGTATCTGGTATGGTGCCATTTTTTGGATTTAGGATGGAAATAATGGTGATGAAACACCAATGTTTTAGTTACTGCAGAGTAGGACTTACCTAAAGCCAAGGTCTTTTTTGCTTCTCATGTTGCCCTGCCAGCAAGGAGGCTGGGGGTGCACAAGAAGCTGGGAGGGGACACAAAAAGGACAGCTGATCCAAACTGACTAAAGAAATATTCCATACCAAATGACAACATGCTGAAGAGTAAGAACTGGAGGGAGTTGGCCAGGGAGTTGCTAAAGTTTCTTGGAGTCTGCCTGGGCATCTGTCAGCTGGTGGTGAGCAATTACATTGTGCATCTCTTTTATTTTTAATCTTTATTATTAATGGTTTTAAAAATTATTTTCCATTTCTTATTAAACTATCTTGATCTCACACATCAAGTTCTCACCCATTGGGGTGAGATAGCATCAGCAGTGAGCAAATAGCAGTATGGTGCATAGATGCTTACCAGATTAAACCACAACAGTCTTTTTGGTGCCCAACGTGAGTCAACGCAGCAGAAGCAGTATTGAAAAAGGGAAGATAATAATCTGAATTCCTCTGAAAGCCAGTTTTGTAACCAACGTCAAGTCAAGAAATCTGCATAAGAAATCAAGTTTTTAGGAATAAAATGGCAAGATGGACATCTTCAGATCCCTAGGGATGTGATAACAAAATAACAGTTATGTCTCCACCACCCAGCAAAAAGGAAACACAAACTTTCTTATGTGTTGTGGGTTTTTGGACAATGCGTATTCCAAATAACAGTCAGATTGTAGGACTTCACTATCAAGTGACCTAGAAGAATGGTTTCAAATGGGTCCATGAGCAATGACAAACTTTTGAACAAATTAAACATGAAATAGTTCATGCAGCAGATCTTGGGTCAGTATGGGCAGGACAAGATGTAAAAAGTGTTCTCTACACTGCAGCCAGGGAGAATGGCCCTACATAGAGCCTCAGGTAGAAAGTGCTAGAAGAGTTGTCTCAAGGTTGACTCCTAGTGTTTTGGACTCCAGGATACAGTGGACCCAAGCCTTGATATACTCCAACCAAAAAAAGAGCTATTGACAGCATATGAAGGGGTTCAAGATGCTTCAGAAGTGGTTGGTACTTAAGCACAGCTCCTCTTTGGACCCTGACTGGCAGTGCTGCACTGGATGTTCAAAAGGAGGGTCTGCTTTTCACTTCATACATCTGATGCTACATGGAATAGGTGGGTCACACTGATCACACAACAGACTTGAATAAGAAACTCCAGTAGACCAGGAATCTTGGAAGTGATCATGGACTAACCGGAAGGCAAATATTTAGGAATATCATCACTAGAGGAGGTGATGTGTGCTGAAGAGTCCCCATTGCATAATAAACTACCAGAAAATGCGAAGCAATATACCCTTTTCACTGATGGGTGCTGTTCTATTGTGGGAAAGCACTGGAGGTGGAAGGCTTCTGCATGGAGTCCTATCTGACAAGTTGCAGAAACTGCTGAAGGAGTAGGTGAATTGAGCCAATTTGCAGAAGTGAAGGCCATCTGGTTGGCTTTAGAGAGTGCTGAATGAGAAAAGCGGATAATGCTCTATCTCTATACCGACTTATGGGTGGCATAAGGGTGGCAAATGCCCTGTGGGGGTGATTATAGCAATGGAAGCAGAGCAACTGTCTGTGCAGAGGTGAACCAATCTGGGCTGCTACATTGTGGCAATAAATTGCTACCTGGGTAGAGAACTTGTTTGTAAAATACACTGCATAGATGCTCGTATACCCAACAGCTGGTTCACTGAAGAACATCAAAACAATCAGCAGATGGATCAGGTTACTAAACTGAAATGTCTCAGGTGGATCTGGGCTGAGTTACAGTTTGGTGGGCCCATCACACTCCAGGCCATCAAACTAAAGATGCAGCATATAGACTGAGGAATTGACTTGCCCATGGACGTTATTGCACGGGTTATCCATTAATATGACATATGTACTGCAGTTAAGCAAGCCAAACAGTTAAAGCCTCTCTGGTATAGAGGATGATGGCTGAAATATCAATATGGATAGGCCTGGAAGACTGGTTATAGGGTGCACCCACAAACCTGCCACAGCAGCCACCATGTGCTTAAAATGTGAAAGCAACCATCAGATGGCTGGAAACATGTCTTGTGCCCCATACTCTCACTTGAAATACTATTCTGGGCCTTGAAAAGCAACTTTTATGGCAACATGTCACTCCAGAAAGAATTGAGTTAGACAACAGGAATTCTTTTCAAAACAACTGTACAGACACCTGGGCAAAAGAGCATGGCACATCCCCTGTCATGTACCAGTCTGTGAAAACTGAATAATACAATTGGCTTTTAAAGACTACAGTGAGAGCAATGGGTGCTGGGACATTAAAACATTGGGATACACATTTATTGAAAGACACCTTGTTCATCAACACTAAAAGATCTGCCAATTGAGCGATTGTCCTGACTATCCAAATTTTTATGTTCTGTAGAGAGTGATAAAGTCCCTGGAGCGCACATAAAGAATATGCTGGGAAAGTGAGTTTTTGTTCCTGCCTTGGACAAATGCAAACCCATCTGTGATATTGTTTTTGCTCAAGGGTGCACTTGGTGGGTAATGTGGAAGGATGGAGATGTCTGATTTGTACCTCAAGGGGATTTGATTTTAGGTGGGAATAACCAATGATTGGAACTGTACAATGTTAATTACTATGTAACACTGTATGTCATCGCTACTATGGTTGCTATATGTCATATCAACAGCATTACAGTAAGAGTCACCCACACTAATGAATAATGAATATTGATGAAATCAGGCAAGTGATGCAACACAAGCTGGCTTCAGCATGCAACACTCTGACACCATACATGATGTTTACTGTCCTGGACTAAAATTAATGGACATTTTAATGGAACGTTTAAATAACCTTTTTAAAGGGATGGCCCATAGACTAAGGGAATGATACGTGTGTATATAAAAGCAACAGTGGTGATTGATGAGAATGTATTGGAAAGCACAAGACCTGAGCATGACATAGATGGTATAGAATAAAGAGTAGATATTTTCCTGGTTTCTTCTGGGGTGGAGTTAATTTTTTTCCTAGTAGCTGATATGGTGCTGTGTTTTAGATTTAGCATGAGAATGATGCTGATAACACACTGATATTTTAGTTGCTGTTGAGAGATGTTTACACTAAGTCAAGGATTTTTCAGCTTCTCATACCACTCTGCCAGTGAGGAGGTTTACACTCTTTTCAGAAAATATACTTTATATCCTTTTGAGGGTATGAAGAATAAAGGATCTGGTACAAATCTGACCTTCCTTCAAAAGGCAAAAATAGCAGATTAGGAGAATAATTATGACTCATAATCTGAATTTTTGTAATAAAGAAATCAGAACATTGATTAACATCATAACTGTAAGGTTAGTCTCTAAGTATTCATCACCAATCCTGTCCTTTGTGTAATATGACACACAGTTTTAATTATTTTCAAATTGGAATTACCTAAAAATGATAATATATTTTCACTGTTTTGTTCCAAGAAACATTAAATAAATTTATCTTACAGGTATGAATTTTCTTTTATTGATATAGCCATTTGAGATTGGGAATTTAGTTCATATTTTTTAAAAAAAAATTCATCAATCATCTGCCTTTTTCCTTAAAATAAAGGGAAAATATGGGGGGGGGGGGGGGGAGGGAGGAAAGGATGATATTTCTTTAATAAATACTGATTTCAACCTGGGAATACCATCTGTGGCAGGGAATAACACTGCAGTTTCATTTCTCATTCTGTAATGAGCTGTTAAAGGTGGAACAAAGCTAGTTATCAAATTGTTCAACTTGGAGAGCTGCCATTGTTTTTGATATAAAGTAATTCCACCTTTTCACAATACAAGGTTCCAGTTTGCTTAAACTACATCCAGTTTAGGGTGAGCTTTAGATGTCTGAGCCCAAAACAGCAGCCTATTTATTTATTTATTTATTTATTTTTCCAAGACTACCTAAAGCTATAGACCTCTATTTTCATTGGACATTTTCTGACTCAGCCTGGAATCTCCCCAAACATCTAACTCTAGTCACTCATGACTGTTCTGGAGAGATAGATGTCAATATTTAAGTTGGAGCTGACCAAAAAGTTTGCTATAGTTAGGGCTACAGATAAGCTTGTGACTACTTTTTTTTTTTTTTTTTTTTTTTTTTTTTTTTTTTTTTTATTTTGTAGTAGAATTGGAAGATCTGGATAGCAGAGTTTTCTGATACACAGGATGTAGGATGTTTAACCTACATCTTCTACATGCTAAAAAGGGTCTTGGCTACCAGACCATAAAAAACAATCCATTTGCCTCAGCTGCTTGAAGCTGGACCATTATGAAATTAAACCACAACAGAAATAAAGAGCCAGAAGGGGAATAGACAGGAAGTTTGATATAAATGTAAAGGCAGTCAACAGAGCTCTACAGCTTGCTGTCTTTGTTTTACCTACATTTTATAAATAAAACAGTGAAATATACAATGAATTACTCCTGGTAGCAAAGCTAGACTGAAGGATTACACTTGCCAAATAGCTAGTCCCAAAGAGCTAAACAATTGTTGTTATAGATGCTTTTTAAATGTGACAAAATTATATGAACAAAAAGGATTTGCTAAGACATATTTCAGCCCCTGACATCGCTGAAAAAGATGATTGCAGTCAAGATTAACTGTTTCTTCTTTGGTTCATGATTTGCACACCCCAGTATGTATCAATATGAAAACAAGCAAGCAAACAATAAATAAATAAATAAATAAATGAGAACATAAAATTAGCAAGTCATTTTTTTTTCTTGTAGAAATAGTTGAAATTAACAGAAGGTATTTTCTGTATGCTTTAAAAGTTTAAAACTGAAGAACAGTGATTTTGTGTTAATCCACTCACAGCGTAGATAGCATAATGCTTTCAATTACAGATATGTCTTTTCACTTCTATCTTCAGGAGTCACAGAAGAAAATTACTTTTACTATGCTTGTACTATAAAATTTAAGATGTAAAATACATAACAATGGCTACAGTAGGGCAGAGGAAAAAATAGCTTTCCAAATACCTGAAAAGTGTAAAGTCAGAATGATAGCTATCCTGATAATGTGAGACAAATTAATGTGAGAGAAATTAAGTACCAATGTGAGAAACTAAACTTTCAGGGCTAACTTTAAGCCTAGTATGAGCCTTACTTTGTTCTTTACTGGTACTACTTTAAACAAAATAATCTATTTTCATTTTATGAGGATTGTTCAAGATTTTTATTATTATTATTGTTATTCTTTTTTAGGTTATACAATCCTTCAATTCTACAGCAAAAATGTCAGAAAAAGAAAGTAGAATCCCAATGTGGAAAATTAGATACCACTTTATTTTAGTTTTTTTTTTTTTTTTTTTTTTTTCAGTATTTCTTTAGGAAATATAGATCTATAATGCCTTCCTATTTCACACTACATTTGCTTTATAGATACTTCAGACAATGTTTTTACATTATTTCTATAAAGAAAGTTGCATTGATAGATTAATTTGCAGAATCTCTTTCAGAATCTAAACTTCAGCAGCAAGACTGAGCATTTCTGAGATTTGACTTCTTTTTTTAAAAAGGAATTTAAAAAGAAAGAAAAAAAAAAAGGTGGGGGTGAAGAGAGGGAAAGGGAAAGGAGGTAAGGTAAGATGAGGTGAGGCAAAGAAAATAAATAGAAAAGCTGACAATTTTGTGAACGAGTAAGAGATGTAAGCAACTTTCATTCTCAATAGGGTGGAAGAAATAGTTGTTGTATGTGTTGATAAAATAAAGAAAAATTAAATAAAACAAATATAGCACGATATAATGCACCAGTCATAAAATTCAACCTAAAATAAAAATCAACATGAAATAATAAAATGTAAACTCACATGTCTCAATGAAGGACTGGCACTGGTTAATGTTTCCCAGATCTTTTCTCCCTGTCCATAGTGACATTACATCACAATTTTGACAGTGCAAACTTCAAGTATTAAATCACTATGGAACCTTATAATCTTTAATAATCTTTGAATTAAATCAATTAAAAAAGGTAAAACCTGAACTTAGAAGGATGGTCCAAATCCTCATTGTGTCAGATAATTTTATTATTAATAAAGAGACCTTTGGAATAGTGGACAAAGGCTGAGATAACATAATTGTTATAAATTACAGTTCTTATAATTTATATAATTTGAAGATTTGGTTTATGCACGTATCCATATGTATGTCATCAGCAGGTTTACCAAATTTTTGTAAAGATGCTGAAATAGTTATTTTATTTTTTTCCACTGCATACTAACACAGTCCTTTGGTACAGACTCAGCATTAGAAGATAAGCAAATAGGCTTTATAAGAAGTCAAACATCATAGCTAATATTGATTAAAATGATTATTTAAATGATTATTTTAAGTGGTTTGCTACACTTAATCAAACAGAGGTGCAGGCATGAAATGCAAAGAGATTACTGGACTCAATATTTTTTCTGCAACCACAACCAAAACTATGTTGTTGCATCGGCAGAGTGTTTGGCAGTGTTTAAGTTTAGTAACTACATGTTTCAAATAGTTACACAACTGCAATGTTGCAGCTGTAAAAAATATGAATATATTTTTCCAATGTAAAAAATATTATGTAAGAAACACAATGTAAAAAATATAATTCCAGTCAAAAATAGTAAAAAATACTATGCCAGAAAATCAGCATAGTTTCACAGAGGAGCAGGGTTTCAGCTTCTGAAAAATTATAAATAAATTATAAACATAAGATGTCCTGGGCATAATAAACCTTGCAAAATAAAGTATTCTATAATGAATAAAGTATTCTATTATTATGAATATAATAATAATAATAACAACAACAACAATAATAATAATAATATATGGTTAGTCTTCATAATCACTTCATTGTATATCATGATTTCTTTTCATAATAAAGAGCATATACTGATATGCCATTAAAATAACAACTACTCAAACAAGAGGGTCATTTCCTTTCAAGACAATGGAGAATAACTGCCAGAGGACTGCTAAAAAGAGATAACCCCAAAATTCACAATCAATTCACAATCTGTTTCACAGCTATGGCTTGACATTTGATTTTTATTTTATTTATTTTATTTTATTTATTTTTTATTTTATTGATTTGTATTTTATTTTTTATTTTAATGAAAATTATTTTTTTAACTTTATTTAAAATTATTTATATTATTTATAATAATAAATAAGCATTATTTATAATTATTGTTTATAACTATATATTTATATATTTTATATATATTTATATATTAACTATATATTTATATATTTTAATTGTATTCAAAATTATTTAAATAATTAAATTATTATATAATGATATAATAATGTTAAATTATTTATTTTATTTTTAATGTAATTATGCTTGAATCTGTTTAAGAATGTGCTGAGGATTTTTTCAATGTATTTCTGTATTTCTGTATTATATTCACTGGTTTTCTAAATATTGTCTTCTGTATCATTTGTGTTTGTTTGTTTCCTGTAAAATGTCTTTAGCTTTAACTTCCCAAGTGATAGACTTTGAGAAATACATAAATGTGTACAAATAATGTACAAGCAAATAATGAAAAGAAAAATAAATCGAAAAAAAAAGAAATAATAATAATAATAAAAAAACTTGCTCACAGCTGTATTTTTGAATATGTAGCTCTCAGTAATGAAAAATATTTTGAGGAATGACTTTTAAGGAGAATGTATTTTTCAGTCATCTTAACTAAAAAAGAGAGTAGATTCAGATTAGATATTAGGAGAATATTCTTTATTGTGAGGGTGGTGAGGCACTGGAACAGGCTGCCCAGAGAAGCTGTGGATGTCCACTCCCTGGAAGTGTTCAAGGCCAAGTTGGTTGGGGCTTTGAGCAACTTGGTCTAGTGGAAGGTGTGCCCATGGCAGGAGCGGTTGAAATTAGATGATTTGTAAGGTCCCTTCCAACCCAAATAATTCTATAATTCTATGATGATAAAGCCGTGGAAGAAGGGCCCAAGAAATTGGTCAATTTTCAAATCTTTACTCTTGTAGTTCAGGGTTGTGAGTTTGCTGTTTGTCCTCCTTACTGCCCTCAGAGTCACAGAATCACAGAATCACAGAATTTCTAGGTTGGAAGAGACCTCAAGATCATCGAGTCCAACCCCTAACCTAACACTAACAGTCCCCACTAAACCATATCCCTAAGCTCTACATCTAAACGTCTTTTAAAGACCTCCAGGGATGCTGACTCCACCACTTCCCTGGGCAGCCCGTTCCAATGTCTAACAACCCTTTCGGTAAAGAAGTTCTTCCTAACATCCAACCTAAAACTCCCCTGGTGCAACTTAAGCCCATTCCCCCTCGTCCTGTCACCAGGCACGTGGGAGAACAGACCAACCCCCACCTCGCTACAGCCTCCTTTGAGGTACCTGTAGAGAGCGATAAGGTCACCCCTGAGCCTCCTTTTCTCCAGGCTGAACAATCCCAGCTCCCTCAGCCGCTCCTCATAGGACTTGTTCTCCAGGCCCCTCACCAGCTTTGTAGCCCTTCTCTGGACTCGCTCAAGCACCTCCATGTCCTTCTTGTAGCGAGGGGCCCAAAACTGAACACAGTACTCGAGGTGGGGCCTCACCAGAGCTGAGTACAGGGGGATGATCACCTCCCTAGCCCTGCTGGTCACACTGTTTCTTATGCAAGCCAGGATGCTGTTGGCCTTCTTGGTCACCTGAGCACACTGCTGGCTCATATTCAGCCGACTATCAACCATCACTCCCAGGTCCTTCTCTGCCTGGCAGCTCTCCAACCACTCATCTCCCAGCCTGTAGCTCTGCTTGGGGTTATTGCGCTCCAGGTGGAGGACCCGGCACTTGGCCTTGTTGAACTTCATGCAGTTGACCTCAGCCCATCGGTGCAGCCTATCCAGATCCTCCTGCAGAGCCTTCCTAGCCTCGAGTAGATTGAATTATGCACCTAACTTGGTGTTGTCTGCAAACTTACTGAGGGTGCACTCAATGCCCTCGTCCAGATCATCGATGAAGATATTAAAGAGGACCAGCCCCAGCACCGAGCCCTGGGGAACGCCACTAGTGACTGGCCTCCAACTGGATTTGATTCCGTTTACCATGACTTTGGGCCCAGCTATCCAGCCAGTTTCTAACCCAACGAAGCGTGCGCCAGTCCAAGCCAAGAGCAGCCAGTTTCTTGAGGAGAATGTTGTGGGAAACGGTGTCAAAAGCCTTGCTGAAGTCAAGGTAGACCACATCCACAGCCTTTCCCTCATCCACCCAGCGCGTCACTTTGTCGTAGAAGGAGATCAGGTTCGTGAAGCAGGATCTGCCTTTCATAAACCCATGCTGACTGGGCCTGATTGCCCAGTCAGCATGGCAACACTTTTTCATGGTCACTTCAGCCAAGGCTACCCTTGATCTTCACATTCCCCACAAGACTCTCCTTGTTGGTGAGGACAAGTTCCAGCATAGGACTTCTCCTCATTGGCTCCTCTGTCAGTTGTAGAATGAAGTTATCAAAAGCACACTCAGAAAACCTCATGGATTGCTTACGCCCTTCTGTGCCATTCCTCCAACAGATATTGGGGTGGCTGAAGTCCCCCATGAGGACCAGTGATTGTGAGTGTGAGGCTGCTCCTATCTGTCTACAGAAAATCTCATCTGCTCGGTCTTCTTGGTCAGGTGACCTGTAGCAGACTCCCAGTATAATGTCACCTGTCCCTTCCCTCCCTTTAATCCTGATCCGTAAATTCTCCGTTAGATTCTCATTCATACCCAGGCAGAGTTACATGCACTCCATCTTGTTATAAATGTATAGAGTGACATCCCCTACTTGTATCCCCACCCTGTCCTTCTTAAAGAGCCTGTATCCTTCTATTCCAGCACTCCAGTCATAGGAGCCATCCCACCACATCTCTGTGATGCCAATAAGATCATACCCCTGCAGGCATGTGCACCTCTGCATCTCTAACTCTTCTTGTTTATTCTCCATGTTATGTGTATTTGAATAGAGGAATTTAATTTTGGCTTTTGATTAATCTGACTGACTGTCTAGAGCGGCTGGAATAGTTCTCCTAAAGTGTATTTGTGTTGATATTTTAGGAGACAAAAAAATAAAGAAAAGAAAAGGAAAGAGAAGAGAAGAGAGAAGAGAAGAGAAGAGAAGAGAAGAGAAGAGAAGAGAAGAGAAGAGAAGAGAAGAGAAGAGAAGAGAAGAGAAGAGAAGAGAAGAAAA
>CM021731.1:158711035-158750426 GCA_011075105.1 Heteronetta atricapilla
AGGGAAGGGAAGGGAAGGGAAGGGAAGGGAAGGGAAGGGAAGGGAAGAGGAGAAGAGAAAAGAGAAGAGAAGAGAAGAGAAGAGAAGAGAAGAGAAGAGAAGAGAAGAGAAGAGAAGAGAAGAGAAGAGAAGAGAAGAGAAGAGAAGAGAAGAGAAGAGAAGAGAAGAGAAGAGAAGAGAAGAGAAGAGAAGAGAAGAAGAAATGGAAGGAAGGAAGGAAGGAAGGAAGGAAGGAAGGAAGGAAGGAAGGAAGGAAGGAAGGAAGGAAGGAAGGAAGGAAGGGAGAACAAGGTAACTTGTTTCATTTTCTTAAGACTAAAGTGTGTAATTACATTCTGTTTAACAGTGTGACATGCAGATATTCCTAACCACCACATCGAACTGAATTAGGACCAAGGTGTGCATTGGCCATCTGTTATCTACAATATAAAAAAGAAAAGTTGGCATATTGTAGTCACTAAAACATGGGAAAACTTTCTGGAAAACCCATGTGGCCAATAACTATACTTGGTATGATACACACAAAGAAAAGATTTCCAAAAATTGTTGACATTCTTAAATATAGTAAACCAAGTAACTTCTCTCTTCTGACATAAAGCAAACAAACTAGAAAAGACAGCATTAATTTCTAAATTAGAAATTATGTACTTCTTATTTATGAATAATCATAATCTAGTTTATTTATTTATTTATTTATATGTAATAATGTTGTCAGCATAACATTCCACATGGTTCTAAGGTAAAATACAAAACTGTGCTAAAAGTTGGAAATACCAACAGGTAATCACTAAATCCAGTGATTCCACAGATCTTCCATTCAAATAAACAGATATAAAAAAATCTCTTTCTCTCCCTGCCCCCTGAACCTTACTGAAAACAAACAAACAAAACCCGGCCCCCCCCCCCCCCCCCCAAAAAAAAAAAAACCACAACAAATAGTAGAACTCCCCTTAGATAGGGAAAAAAGCTATTCTGTCTAGATAGTATGATAGATAAAAAGAATATATATATATATACATATATATATGTGAAGATATATTTGTTATAAAAGGAAAGAATCTCTAACAAGAGATGTTAAAGAATTAAAAATGTCTCGATCTCCATTAAGCGTAAAAATTTTGCTTAAATTGTATCAAATATATATTCAAATTTCAAGTGTTATGATCTGACAAACAGAAAATCAACATAAAATCACATAATTCTCTGGTCAGGATAAAGTATAGGTGTTTTTGATGTTGAATGAAAATAATTTTAAAAAATATGTGTTTTTTTGTTAGGAACTATTAAGTTCCTTTTGTGTATTGAAAATATTTAGTACTTCCAACTTTATCAGGTAAGAAGCATCTCAGTGGAAAATTCATAGGTGTCAGAAAAAATAGGTTGGCTCAGTTAGGTTAATAAATTGCCACAGATAACTCAAAGACAAACAAACAAACAAAACCTTAAATGTTACTTGAGTTTCTTTCATAAAATAATGTGTGTAAAGTAATGCCAGTGTTCAATAGTTCCTGTTGAGAAAGTGTTAAATTGACTTCACATGGGCACTTTAAAAAAATATTGAAAGTATAATAGCATATATGGAGCCTCTTGCCTTTTATAGAAATTATAATTCTATTCAGACTTTGAAACTACTGTTTGCAATTTTGATTGTTTAATTACCGGCTTGCTAGTATTGTCTTGAGGCAGATGCCAGCTATTAAGTAGACAATGAAGGAACAAGAAGTTTAATAGTTATTACTTAACCTGAGCAGTGTTATTTCTGAAAAGGCTGGAAAACAACAACAAAAATAAAAACAACAACAACAAAAATCAGTGCCTCTAGTATATTAATTGGAACATGTTATTTCCCTTGGGTTCATATTAATGCCAAAAACAACTTTTAAATTAATAAAGTTGAATCCTTCAACTCAAAATACAATATAAATGTCTATTTTTAATCCAGTAAAATTATATTGTAAATTCATATATTAATAAGTATGCCAATATGCCATATGTATATACATATTTTCTCTCTCTCTCCCTGAGAGTACACAGGAATGAAAAGAATTTAGCAATTGCTTTGTATTTCTTGGGCCTGTTTTCCAAGATAACTGCAATGGACAGAGATGAACTGCCAACAATTTTAACATCAAAATGAGGGAAATGGAGAAATTACTTGTTTCTTGGAATGTCAAAGTGACTGCACTGATTGTCTTGTATTTTTCTTTCATTGAAACCAACAAATATATTTGCCCAATGCTCTGTAGAGGTAGGAATAACAAAGGATGTCACACATGCCAAAGACTGAAAAAAATATCTAAATGTCTGATTTTAATTAATTTTTTTTCTTAAAAAAATAAAATTAATGATTTCATAACGTAATTTAATGGAAAACATGAGTCTCTATGTGTTCAGAAGTTAGGGTAGCAGCCTTATAAACCAATTCTGATTTCTAGAAGTGTCACAGACTTCTGCCATATATCTATCTGCACCAAGAATACAATGATATTTTTCACTTTTGAGGTTCTCTTTGCAAAAGTTTCTTGGTTTAGGAAAGCCAAGTTAATTCATACTGTACAGATTCTCAGGTCCGGTCACCTGGAATCAATTTTGCATGAATGCTAGGGATTTATTTATTTTTATTTCAATTTTATCCCCCTACAAACATAAAATATTAATATAAAATAATATTTTTATAAATATAAATATAAAATAAAATACAAATAAAATAATAAAATAAAATAAAATATAGAGACAAAATTTCTGGTCAGTTAAGAGAAAGATTTATGAGTTAGCCAAACAGATTTTATTGCTAGAATAATTTCTCTGAGTGTATTTATATTTATTCGGTATTAGAAATCCAAATTTGGAAGTTTAAATTAAAACAGATTGTTAGACAGTGTCCATGATGAACCCATGTCAACTTTGGCTACATCTAAACTTTGTAATCCTTAAGTACTCTTCACCGGTGTGCTCATCTCTTCCTGGATGTGTGATGTTATATATTAGAAAGTATCCTGCTTTCACACATCATTATTCTTATTAGAGAGGAAGAGGAAGAGTAGACTACAGTACACTTAAACAGATCTGTGTTGGAGAACCAAGAATACACTATGTGCCTCATGAAATTTTTAAGTTACTGCTAAGATAGTCTCAATGTCTATGGTTTCATAGTATACTCCTAGTATACTATGAAACCAAGAATGATAATTCTTCATTGCCTGCATTATGTTAATGTAGGTAATTAATGGTGACCATTTTCAATGTTGCTTACACTAACCTGGCACATTGAGTGTGAATTATCTTAATTTTAGAATTAATTTTAGAAAAAAAAAAAAAAAAAAAAAAAAAAGATTTCTACTCTTAACTGGACATTTAGTCTCCCCATTTAATCTGCATTTTCATAGGATGATTCTTTCTGTTGTGAAATTAGTTAGCAATTGGTTAGTAAGTTGTACAGAATCACAGAATGGTTGAGGTTGGAAGAGACCTCTGGAGATCATCTTGTCCACCTCCTCTACTCAAGCAGGGACATCTAGAGCTGGTTGAACAGGACTGTAATGAGGCAGCTTTTGAATGTGTCCAAGTATGGAGACTTGACAGCCGCATAGAGTTCTACTCTGGAGGTTCATATATCTGTCCAGTAACTAAAAAAAAAAAATAAACATAAAATAAAATTTAAATCATTGATGAGTATCTCTTGGAGTTCTTCAAAACAAGAATGATTCCACTTAAATTAGATGCTTTTGCTATTAGAAGTCAGAAGCAAGATGTTTACAGAAACATTAAACTCACTAGTTTTAAAGTCAATGCTTATGGAAGATCATATTGCACCCTGGAGTGCCACTGTCTCTGTTCCCTACAAAACAAGGTTTCTCTTTACCAGAGAAGATACCAGAATGTCAAGATCCTTAAGTTATGCTATAAATTCTCACAACTCCATAGTTCTGAAAATCCTGTTATGTGTCAATTATTTTGTTGTTTTAAAATATATTAAAAAAAAATAAAATATTACTTTCTATTGCACTGACATTTTAAACCATAAATTGATAAATATGCTGCTAATACTTTATGACTCAACAGAATTCCAGATGTTCCAAATGGAGAATTGGTCTCTAAATTTTTTGCAAGGAAGAAAAGGAATTTCATCTCAACTCATGGGATAACACAATTGTTTGGAGGAGCCAAAAGGGGAAAAAAAAAAAAAAAAAAGTATTTTCCACAAAATAAGTAAGTAGGGTAAAACATACGACAAGGTGGATGTAATACTGGTTTTATTCTTCCAGTTTTCACTTAACATATAACAATGACAAGTTAAGTAATGAAGGAAAGGATGATTTACACAAAAACACCCATTTGGTATTTTCAAGAGGGAGGGTGTTTTCCATTTAGAAATTATGACAATAATGACTATTTTTATCAGATAAACCTAATTCAATTTAATCTGGAAGTAATTTATCTTTCTCAAGCAACAGGAGAAATAAGTGCCAAAGAGCTGAAATGATCAGCTGGTTTATCTGTAGAGCCCATCTGTACAACTTATGCTGAAGATAATTATATGGGAGTGTTTCTATTCCCTTGCAATCAGTTCCAAACATATGGAAGAAAGTCTTAATTTTAGATTTTTTGTTGTTGTTCTTGTTGTTTAACCTACAGGTCATTTATTATAATTTCAGACTTAAATAAATACAAAATGATCCATCACCTACTGGGACCCAGAAGGGAGTCTTCCTCAAGACAGGATTTTGAAGCAGCATAAATTGTTCAGAAGTGCAGCAAAGAAAATGATAGAGAAAATGATAGAGAAATGTTGTGAAACATATTCAGTGATGCATTGCTTTAAAATTCTTCTGGTAGGATTCCTATGGCACTTGGCTTACAGCCTTCCCTAACCACTCACTTTCTACAAAAAGTAAAAAGTGCAGTATGATCAGGGTGAAATTAATATTCCTAACGTAAGAAGGAAGTTCTGGTTAAGTGCCTTTATTTGGTAACAGATTCCAGATAAATCATGCGCTGTTCTAAACTAGTCAAATTGTTCAGAATATGTGCAATAAAGAATAATTCTGTCAAGACATTTACTGATTTGGTGGCCTAAAATATCCTTTCAGTAAAAGCTTCATCTTGCTTGAAAAATATACATGGTTTGCTTATCTTCTTGGAGTGAATGATTGGGTTAAAAGTAGAATATGTTGAGAACATATTCATAATTATTTTGTATCTTATTTCAACTTGGGGTACTTTTATCAAAAACTGCACATGTTGGTGAATTCTGTTGAAGAATAGAAAGGAAGAGGAAAGGGATGAAATTCATAAAATGAGAGTGCTGCTTGGAGAACTACAAAGGGATCTGTTGAGCATGGTATTTAACTGCAGCTGTGTAAAGTAGGATCTTGTGTATAAAAGCTCTAGCTCTTCAGTGTTTTTTGAGGTGTTTTATTAAAAGTGTAATATCAACAGGAAAGAATGAGAGCTGCTTGTAAAATATTTTGTATTTCCAGAAGACATGAGAGAGAGCCAAAAATTCACTGACAGAGTAGGAACACATGTTTCAAATGCATTAACTGTTTAGTTTGTAACTTAGCTACAAGACTAAAAAGACTCCCCCCCGCCTCCTTTTTGTTTGGGGGGGGGTGGAGGGGAGGAGGGATGTTTGGTTTTGTTTTGTGACTAACCTTCCAGAAAAAAAAAAAAAATGTTTCGTTGACTGAATCCTAAATTCTGCTGTATCTTAATAAATAAATAATTAAAAAAATAAAAAATAAAGAAAAATAAATACATTTTATCCTACCAACATACTTAATTCAAAGACATTCTTATTATGATTATTTTTATAACAAACATTGGATGAAGATTTTCCCTCAAAATTATTGATCAAGGAATTCTACCAGACATATCCAATAAAAGAAATCAATAGGCTCTGTACCTTTCAATGATACTGGGAATTCTGTGAGGAAAAAAAAAAAAATATATATCAAGTTGTCAGATACTTTCAAGTATAAGCACAGTGACTGTGGAGATTTTCTAGACAGAACTTGTGAGAATTGTTTAAAAGACTTTTTTTTTTTTTTTTTTTTTTTAATATATATATATATATATATTCCTAGAATGTACTACATTAAGTATAACATATATTTAATTTAATTTATATTTTTATGGACCTTAAGATCTTTATGAGGTACATTGGTTTAAAAGATACGTGTTTGCCTTAAATATGATTGCTCTTTAACATTCCTATTCAGCACTAGATGGCAGTCTGAATTTAAACTGTAATATATATATATATTATTTTCTCCTAAGAATACAGGAAACATGTTACCTTTGTTCTATAATTAAAATCCTTCATACAGATTAATCAAATAAATTTACTTTTTCCTGATTGCTGTAGTAGGATGTCTCCTAAGGCCCATCACTATGCTACCAAAGAATAAGGAACATAAAAGAAAAAATTGGTCAACTAATAATATTATGAGATACTCACACTGAAATTCAAAAGCTTCTTTAATCTAGAAAAGCAACAGTTGGTGCTATTTAAATGCATGTTACAACATGTTAGGTTGCTTAATGTACAAAATAAAATAATAATAAAAAAAAACTTTAGGTCTTAAATTTAAATGTAACCACTAACCTGGGTTGTAAAAATACTGGCAAATTTGTAGAATTCACAGTGCTGTATATCTCTAATTCACATTCAACATACAAAATACTCTTTGCCAGTTAGCTTTAAAGCAAGCTATTCTATTGAAAATGAGCTTTGGATGCATAATTTACATAAGAATAATGAAACAGTAATAACAATTTGTTCTGAAAATAGAATAAAAAAACAATACCATAAAATTTTCAGAAAGACTACATTTTTAAAAACATCAACTTTCCATGTCTTCTATTATTTTGGAGGAAATAATTTGACATACTTTTTTTAAAAATTATTTTTATTTTTTTCCCTGTAAATGCTGCTGGATGTTCAAGGTCTAGCTTTTGCAATATCCAGTTATCTATGTGTATTGCAGTGGGACATTCAAATAAATAAGACTATTGTTTCTGATAGAATTTTGGAAGTTAAATAATTTCAAATGGAAGTTTGAATATATATTTTTTATTTGAATACAAAAGAATTGTTATTTGAATACGTAAGAAACATCTTAAGTACAGCTGAAGTATGGTGCATATCTCAGAATTAGAATTTAAGAAGGTCAAAAGGCAAGATAAAATAGTCATATGTCAGAGTTAGGTGAAAATACTTTTTGAAATCCTCTGTGCTGTTTTTAGAATTTCCCCTAGTTCAGGCCTGCTCTCCATTAGCTCAGTTTCTACTCACAATTGCTTATCTTGGTCTTCAGATATTCCGGAGACATTCAGCTTGCTTCCAGGCACAGCTATATCTAGCTTCTACAGTACAACTGAGCTACTATTATGTTTAAATCTCATTCTCATTACTGATCTCTATTTACATTATAACCTAACATGCACTTTGTTATAGGCTACTTGTTACTAAATTAAGCTCTTAAGCTCTGCAAAGAAGTGTGTTATTCAAACTTTCACTGTATATGTCAGAGATTATATTCTAAATCACATAAATCAATTGAAATGCCCCAGAAGCCAAATGAAATCTAAGACAATGAGTAACCAATGTTCATTAGTTATTTTTTGTTATGTTAGGATCATAACAGTGTTTCCATTAGTCCTGGGAAAAGCACACTGTCATTATTAGTCCTCAGTTCGTTCATTTATTCTTGATTTTCCTGAAATTTGTGAAGAAATAATCTTTTGCTAAATGAATCTATTCAAACATAGGAGCTTGTGATTTCTCTGTAAGATTATCTCACTTTTAGAACATAGTAAATTGTTCCCTCCATACAGATCTGATATGTCTTTGACTTTTCTAAATCAAAAAGGATTGTCCAAATGAAATAATTTCTCAACAGAATAGTTTATTATATATCTATACTTACTAGAATCATTAATATAATAATAAATATAATAAATAATTAATATAATAAATTAAGAAAGTGCTTTCAGAATCTGACTAAGTCACAGAGGTCTTGCTTTGGTATTTCTGCATAGTGAGGTAAACACAATTCTGGAAATCACTGACAAATTCTGACACATTCACAAATGTGGTAGCTTTATTCTGCTATGAAGCTGAGTTTCACCAGAATCATTTTCTCACTCCCCCTCCTCAAAGGGAAAGGGGGAAGAAAATACAATGAAAAGGGCTTAAGTGTTGAGATAAGGATGGGAAGATCACTCTACAATTATTGTCACAGGCAAAACAGACCAGTGTAGGGATATTAATTTCCTATCACTAGCAGACTAGAGCTGTGAGAAGCTTTAAGCAAATTAAACCACCTTCACCCCATCCACCCTCTTTCATGTCTTCCCTCTGAGTAGCACAGGGAAATAGGGAATTGGGGTCATGATCAGTGCCTAAGTCTTCATCTCTGCTGCTCCTTCAAGGTCACTCTCAGGTCCTGCTCCAGCATGGGGTCCCTCCCATGGGATGCTGTCCTTCCTAAACTGATCCTGCATGGGCTTCCCACAGGCAGCAGCTCTTCAAGAACTGCTCCAACATGGGTCCCCCACAGGCAGCAGCTGTTGGGGGGTCCAAAAGGACTGTTGTGGTTTAACCCGGCAGCTAAACACCACACAGCCGTTCGCTCACCCTCCCCCCTCCCTCTCTGGGATGGGGGAGAGAAACAGGAAAGTGAAGCCTGTGGGTTGAGATAAAGACAGCTTATTAAGATAAATAATAATAATAATAATAATATGTACAAACAAGTGATGCACAATGCAATTGCTCACCACCTGCTGATCGATGCCCAGCCCAACCCCGAGCGGCTGACCAAAATCTTTTCACATTATCTCATAGCTCACACTGGTATAGGCTTCGAAAAACTAGTGTTGTTTTTACAACATCCCCAGCTTCATCCTCCTGCATCCCTGATGGCCCAACCTAGACTCTCTGCGTTCTAAACAACCTGAGTCTCTATACCATTTTTTCACTTTGTCTACAGGGGCAACTTGTACTGCTACAACTTGTTTCTCTGACTCAGCCACAGAGTCTGCCACAGGGGTTGGAATACACTCTGCAGGGCCAACTTGCACTGCTACAGTTCGTTTCTCTGGCCCAGTCACAGGAGCAGGAGCGGCTGCAGGGGCTGGAGCTGGAGCGGCTGCAAGGGCTGGAGCAGGAGCTCCAGTAGAGATCTGCCTCAGGACAGATCTCTGGATGAAATTCCTAAGTAGTTGTTTAAGCTTAAACAAAACCTGAAGTGCATTCAAGAGACATAACAACAACATGCTGGTCTGTGTATCCCAAGGATATTCAACATCTTGGAGAGTTATCATAACTAGCTCAGGGGATAAGAGGGTGCTGAAGGAGTAAGGGAGAGTGAACAAGTAGGGAAAAATATATTCCCCTGTCCCCTCCACAGACTGGCTCGCTGATGAAAAAAGGCAGTAGGTGTAATTGTCAATGGTTTCCGAGATATTCCAGACCCCTTGTTCCTCCGTGGGTCCTCTTCACGGGCAGCATCTCCGGCCTGGGGCCTGCTCCTGCAGGGGCTCTCCATGGGCTGCAGCCTCCTCCAGGCCACATCCACCGGGGGTTCCTCCACGGGCTGCAGCATGGAGATCTGCTCCATGTAGGACCTAGGGGCTTCAGGTGGACAGTCTGCTCCACCAGGGTCCTCTTCACAGGCCACAGGGCAACATCTGCTGTGTGCCTGGCACACCTTGTGCCCTTCTTCTGCACTGACTTGGTGTCTGCAGGGCTGTTTCTCACTCCTCTCTCTCCCAGGTGCTGTTGTGTTTTGTATCCCTCTGTGCTCTCACAGAGATGCAAACAACATCACAGCTCTGGCCAGTGGCAAGTCCCATTTGGGGATGTCTGGAGCTGGCTCTGATCTGACCTAGGGCAGCTGTTTGGCTATTCTCTCAGAGGTCACACCTGTACCCCTACTGCTACCTGAACCTGGCCATGTAAACCCAATACAGTATACTGTTCAGATTCGCATGTCAACAAGTCTTCATATATGCACTACAACCTAAATATTAGAGGTAGCAACAATCTTAGATTAAATTAGGGATATGCTGATGCTATGTGTGTAAGTTAATTTAAAATACTGTATTTTTCCAGAATTAAAGTGTTTTTTTTTTTTTTTGTTTTGTTTTGTTTTGTTTTTGTTTTGTTTTTGGAGTGAGGGAAGGAGATGTAAATATCTAGAATTCTGCAAAAGGTCATTAATGAGCTTTTTTTAAAAAAACAAATATTAACAGCCATATCACATTTTTTTCCATCTTTCGTAATAGGATCCCCTTAGCTTTAATAAAATGTTTTCAAATAACTACCTTTTTATCATATAGACATGTGCTTTGTTAGAATTAGCGGGATATTAGGAAGATATCAGAATATGTTTATATTTCCAAACGTGAGTAATAATTAAAACGTATAGTGGATTTTTCTTGTTTGTTTGTTTTGATATTTATTGATAAGAAGGAGGTATAACTACATCGCACAAAGAATGCCATACTGCTACAATATAGTGATAATAACAACTACAAACATTCAGATGTAGTAAAAACCTTGAAAAAATAAAATATACAGGGATTTACAAATATATATTTGTATACTGATAAATATACATACAGACATGCATTTATATACACATATCTGCATATACATATACATCTTATTTTTGTTTCCACAGCAATTCCATAGGGAATAGATGGTAGTTGTTGAGAGAGAAATAGATTTTTTTTTTTTTTTTAACAGGAATACCATGGTACAATCCAGGAAATTTAGTTTAATTCTTCAGCTCTATCACAGACATCATTTCCAAAATAAGAAGAAGCAACAAAGTGCTTAGTTATCTACACATAAAATAACAAGTAAGGACTTCTAGTCTTTGGTGAGTGATATGAAGTGAAAACAACAACAACAACAAAGGATTTTGGGATTGCCTATGTTAAAAGATGATCCAAAGATGATTAAGTTACTATCAGAAACCGATGTCACATTACAGAAATCAAAGAGGTGTTAAAGCACTGTATCTAATAGATACTTTAAAAGTTTCATTCTATTTTGGTCTATTTCTGATATTTGCATTATGATTAGATGCCTACATAAGCAGTAGCCAAAATGTAGATATCAATATTTTAAACATTTTTTTTAGGCAGGTGGATATGGATATGAATGGATATTATGGATATGAAAATAAAAAATTAAACTGCTTTTCCATGTTGTTTTGATTTTCTTGAGGGAATATTCCATTGTACCACATGGTTTTCATGTACCAAAACTGAGAAAAAGTAATTTGAAATTATTTTGTGAATGTGTAGGTTAAAAAAATTAAAAATTATAAATTATAGCATGAGTAAAATTTGCTTTATATAGACTGTGAAAGAAAAAAACAGTGCTTTATAAGCATTCTAAAAAGGCAATTAAAGTTAAAGAATAAAAAGAGATAATTAAACACACTTATATATATATATTCAGTTTTAATTCAGAGCAGAAATTCTGAATGGTCTTACTTTGTTCCTGCTTTAAGTCACAATTTTTATTATATTACCAAAACGCTCAGCTCTATTCACTTGACTAAAATTCCATTGAAGCCAGGGTACTCTTAAAGCAATTGTAAGTTTCAACGATTTTCTAAGACTAAAAAGGAAGTTGATGTAGAGAAATGTGCAACTACTTTGTCTCAAACAAATTAATTCATTTGATACCACATGTTCCCAAAACTAAAGCTACATTTCATAGAATCATAGAATGATAGGACGGCTTGGGTTGAAAAGGACCTCAAAGATCATTTAGTTTCAGCCCCACTGCTCTGGGCAGGGTTGCCAACCACTAAAGCAGGCTGCCCAGAGCCGCATCCAGCCTGGCCTTGAATGCCTCCAGGGATGGGGCATCCACAACCTCTCTGGGCAATGTGTTCCAGTGCCTCACCACCCTCTGAGTGAAAAACTTCCTCCTAATATCTAACCTAAATCTCACCTGTCTTAGATTAAAACTTCCCTCTTGTCCTATCTCTATCAACACGTTGATATGCGTTCCCCGTCCTGTTTATATGCTCCCTTCAAGTACTGGAAGGCCACAACAAGGTCTCCCTGGAGCCTTCTCTTCTCCAAAGGAGTTTCCTCAACATAAGAAGGACATGGACATGTTGGAGTGAGTTCAGAGGAGGGACACAAAGATGATCAGAGGACCTTTCCTATGAAAAAAGGCTAAGAGAGTTGGTGTTTCTCAGACTGGAGAAGGCTCAAGGGAGACCTTATAGCAACCTTTCACTATTTACAAGAGCCCAACAAGAAAGCTGGAGTGTAGCTATAATGTAGCTAATAGTGTAGCTTTCAACAGGGAGTGTAGCTATAATACAAAGGTAATGGTTTTAAACTGAAAAAAAAAAAAAAGAAAAAAAAAAAAAGTAGATTTAGATTAGATATAAAGAAGAATTTCCTTCATATGAGGGTGGTGAAGCTGTGAAACAGGTTGTCTGGAGAAGCTGTAGATGCCCTATCCTTGGAAGTGTTGAAGGACAAATTGTATGGGGATTGGAGCAACCTGATCTAGTGGAGGGTGTCCCTGCATATAGCAAATGGTGTGGAACAAGATGACCTTTAAGATCCCTTCCAACCCAAATCAGTATATGATTCTATTGTTCTATGACTATGATGACTATTATGGTTCTATGGTTCTATGATAAAAGAAAAGGCTATCAAAAATACTAATGAAAAGATCTGAAAATCAAATCCACTGATAGAATATGATTGATATTAGCATTACATAATTCAAAATTGCATCAACAAAATGTATAAACTGTTGATATTCTTGCTGATATGATTTATATCAAACATATCTAACAACCTCTTACTCAGTTTTATAAAGAGAAGTGCTAAGTTTTCTTTCAACATGAGATTATTCTGCAGGTAAATGCGGCATAAAAATGTAATGTGAAATATAAAAGCATGTAGAAAATTGAGTTCTTTTTGTATACTGTTTCAAGGAGTCAGTCTGAATTTACCTTCATAGAAGGATTATTTTTCAATATAAAATACATTTGCCAATAAAGAAACTTTATATATTGATTCTTTAAATCTAAATGTATTCGATTTTTTATTACTTATTTTTTAATCTAACTCCTGGACTTTTTAATCTAACTCCTGGCATTTTCTGTCAGTCAAGTTTCTCCCAATATTATTCTCTATGGCCTATGTGGAAAGCACCTATAGGAACTGAAGTATGTTAAAAATGATGTACCAATTTGTAAAGTGATTTTTAGTACTGGCAGTTCAATGTTTCAAGACTTTTCTGCAACATATAAATGTACTAATGTGCTATTCTCTTACGGGAGGATTACCTTCCCTATAGCAAAATAGGCAGAGGCTGATTTGCCTACTTTTCCATATGCTTTTATGCCACTGTTTCCCCAGAGAACAGTACAACTCTATATCTAATCTGATACAATATCAAGTTAGAATTCTGGTTTACTATGCAGTTACAGTTGTGAAAAAAAATCTGTAGAAGACT
The DNA here is from genome assembly GCA_011075105.1 of Heteronetta atricapilla. Classification (NCBI taxonomy): domain Eukaryota; kingdom Metazoa; phylum Chordata; class Aves; order Anseriformes; family Anatidae; genus Heteronetta; species Heteronetta atricapilla. The sequence continues at coordinate 158,724,546 of CM021731.1, forward strand.
GCTAAAGTGAAGTACCTCTCTTTTCTCCATTTACTGCATGTCAGGTTTAAGTGCTTTCAAAAACCTCTCCAGCGCTCACCAGAAATGAAATTCTGTAAGACGGTAAGATACAGAAGGTGCCAAGATGTGTCAGATCAGTATGCTGCTCACACTGACAATCACAAAATGAACCCCCTGGGGGACTGGAGAGTGGCTCATCCCTCTGTGTTCTGAGAACCTGAAACCAAATCTGATTTAAGTGTTCTAACAACACAAATATCACACTTATTATAGTAAACTGTGGTTTAACTCTAGTTTTTGTGCCTCTGGATATATTTTGAGCTGAAGTTACTGCTGTCTGTGTGTACAAGCATATTTAAACCATGCCAAGAACCCCAAGTAAATTACAGAGATTTTTCATACCTCTTTACTTATCTCTGAATCATATTAAAGTGTAGGCAGTAAGCTTCTAGCATGAATTGTGATGCTTCTAAACATGAAAGTGAGTGTATGAGTAAGTGTTCATGAAATGAAAGTGAAATGTCAATTAAATGTATCCCCAGAACCCAACAGTCTTGCTTCATAGGTGGTCTGAATCATGTTCTTAAGCCTGTAGGTAAATTCCTCCCTGCTCCGTCTTAGAAACACTAACAGAAAATTTGAACAAACCCTGTGTGTTTAAAGATTTGCTTTTAGCTATGGCATAATTACCTTAGGATTCACAGATTAGCATCATGCTGTCTATGATGTCTGATTTAGCAGGTATGCTTAAAGGTTGTCTACCAGGCCAAGCTTTAACAAGTTTCTGGGGCTAATTAAAGTAAATATAAACATGCTGTTATTCTGGAGGGCAATACGTATTTTTTTACTTGTCCTTTATCTGTATTTTCTATTGTGACATTAAAAATATGGCATTAAAGAATATATTTCCTTACGATGATCCCTGTTCTTTGCTATTCAGAGCTGACTGTGCTTCTCACCATGTCTATTTACTCCAGGATGAGACCAGTACAGCTGTACCAGTTTTGGTACCAAAATTAGCTCTTTATTATGATGTACAGCCAAACATCAAAACATAAAAAAAAAAAAAAAACCTTTAAAGGGCAGAAATAAATCAGCTCATCTAATTTAATCTAATACATAGAAAAAGCAGAACTTCAAAATAATACATTCCTCTTCTGTTTATTCTACTGTGAATTCACCATAATTTTTCTGTACGTTTTTACCAGTCAAAGTAACTGTTAGGTGATTTTTTATTTTTTTATCCCAGTGCTTTCATAAAAGTGACTGCTATTTACATTGAATTAGTTGAGTTTTCAAGAAAATGTGTTTTAATTAAAGTTAATGGGCACATAAAAAAAAAAAAAAAAAAAAGTACAAAAGAAAGATATAAAACCTTCTCAAAAATGAGCGACATCATGATCAGGCATAAGAAAACAAATTACTTTTTCAACCTAACTGATACAATCTAACAAGAAAATATTATCCATGTATTGGATAATATTGGAGTATGTGATCCGAATTTGCAGTTCATTCATGAAAGAGTCCCTAATGCTGTATTATATAGATAGTTTATTTGAAAATTACAGAACAATGAGAAGCTGACTTGTTGAATATTGATGCACACAAAGGATATAACTTACATGAGTGATTTTTAATTACACAGTAACCTGTTCTAAGCAATATTACAGGACACAAAGTCCAACAAATTTCTGGAACATAATGAATAGAAACATGTTCCCTGTTCTTTAAAGTACTAGTTCACAAAAAGACGTAGCCATTTTAGAACTGAATCCAGATATAAGAGAAGAACTAATTGAAAATTTAAAGTTGCAAGATAATTTTGGGGAAGGTAATCACAAAGAAAGCTCACTGTTCCTAGAGAAGGAATGAGAACAGTTGAATAAAGATAATGCAATTTAAAAAGCAAGGTTCAACAAATTCAGAGAGCTGGTTGGCAGGGTGTCTTGGAAAGATAATCTAAAAGATAAACTTAACTGTCAGTGACTGAAAGAAGTCATATACTAAAGACACAACAGCAAACTACCACAGTGCAGACAGAATACACTGTAAGAGATCATTACAGTTGCATGAGGAAATTCAGAAAAGACTTACACAAAAATGAGACCAAGGACTAATGTTTGAAGATGAGGAGAAAAGAATAACAAGGGCAAGCAGAGCTTAGTCGATAAGATTGAATAAAGGGATGAATGAATTACAATTAGTGAAAGACATAAAAGAGAAAAAGCTTCCACAGTTATACTGTGAAGAAGGGGAAAGCTCCCTTGCTGTGTGGTGGAACAGAACAAATAACCGGTGATAAAATTTTGAAGAATCAAAGGTCTTCTCAGCATTCAAAAACAGGCTAACTTGAGAAATAATTAACTAACAGGGAGAAGAAAAAAAAAGCTGTATGACATTGGTATCATCAAGATGAATATATTTTAAAAAGTACTTTAAAACTACTTCTACGGGGGATGTCCTAATAAAATATAGCCCAATCAACTTTATTTCTATAAAAAATATTGAGCAAACTATGCAATTGATTGGTAAATATTAGCAAAGATGAAGAAAAATATATGAGGTGGATTTGTTAAGTAAAAGATGAGTCAAAAAAAAAGCCTGTTGAGTGACATAAAAGTGAAAGACTTACTGCCTCAAAAATAGCCATAAAAGTTAGTCATAGTTGCCTTGTCATCATAGTGGTAGAACATTTAAACACAGATCCCATAGGGTATATATTTTGAGATGGTTTTATTAGGTATATATATATATATTTCTAACAAGATGGATGATGAGAAAAGACTTTAAAAAAAATGTGGATGCCATCAGTCTAGCAGAGGTGAGAGTAAATCAGAAGACAGGATCAAAAATCAGAATGATAAATTGAGGACATGGTTGATAATAATAAATTGAGTAAAATTGAAGTGCAAATTACTGTATTAAGGAGAAAACAACTAAGGCTTAAATCAGAGATAGCCCAAAGGCAAAGAATCAGCATTCATGAAAAAGATTGGGCTGTTATAAAATATCAGAAACTGCTTATGAGACAGAAGTCTGAAGCAATGGCAAAACCAGAAAATCTTCTAGGATGTGTTAGCAAGAATGTTCTATGTATGATATAACATGTAATTTTCTTCCATAATTTCAAAGCTGATGATATACTAATTGCTATATTATATTTGCTTCTGGGCAATAAATAATAATTTTAAAGATGATGATGATGATGATGATGATAAGGGAAAAATCCAGAGGAGGGCAACAGCAGTGCACAGAAATTTAAAATGAAAATTGAAAAATCCTTCATGTATGGATAAAGGTAAGATTTAATCCAAAAAATTAGAGGACTAAATGCAGGAGGGGGAGGAGGTATGGAACAGGATTTGGTGACATAATCTCAGAATTTAACAGACTGTTAGATTTTTTTTTTACTATTTTTTTTTGTGCTTTATAAGCAATGGGATAGGACTAGAACAAAACATCTCATTTACAGTTTGTTTTTTTATTTCGAAAGTAAAGCTAGTGACATTGCTAAAGCAGTAGCATGAGGGAAAGAAACTTGCTCATATCTTTACATATGTAATATGAGAGATGTTCACATAAATTCTTATCATCATCTTAAATTACAGTGACAGAATAACCAGCTTTTTATCTTTCATTAAAGATAAAAATATTTATATAAATATTTATATAAATATTTATATAAAGAAAAATATTTATATAAAGATAAATATATTTATATATTTATATTTTGATATATAATCATCAAAATATTTACTAAAGTGATTACAAATATTTTAAGCAAATTAATTAGTTTATGGAGCTATCTAGAAACATCCTATATAACCGCTATATGGCCTCTTCTAATCTGAAAGCCTTTCTGAAAAACAAAAAATGTCAAAGCATTTCTCTTTTTTTTTTTTTTTTTTTTTTTTCCCTAGGTAGAGAAAAATATGTAATTGCTAAAATGCTTAAACAGGCACAAACTGTTCACTCAAGTCTTTGTTCTCACTCTCTTTCACCTCCTTACATGCCTCTTTTCTTATTTTTTCTAGCTTTGAGGAAAATTGTTGATAGCCATTGACACCATTTTCAGCTGTGCTCATTGCAGTGCTAAATGGCTGAACTCTAGCACACTTGTTGTTCAGACAGGCAGCCATGCCACACACACTGTCTGTAACTCACTGAGCTAAACCTGTGCATAATAACTATTGCAGGATGTACTGTAATTATAGTATACATAAGTTTTCTGTTTAGTGTACGTGATTAATGAGCACTAAGTCCCAGAAGGAAAATTACTACAACCCCCAAATGCTATTTGCTAGACATGTTTTTACATTTTTTCTCTTTCTGGCTATGATGGCTAATTTTCAATTTCTCTTCACCCCCAGAGACCAAGCATCTACTCTGAGAATGGGATTTTTTATTTCTATGTATTTGCTAAAGAATAATTACATTAGTGTTCAGTGCTAAAACTGGAAAATAAATAATTACACAAAAGAAGAATGATTACATGCACTTGTATTATTCAGTAACTATAATCATAATGCAGTCACATGTTCCTAGTACTGCAATTATTTGAAAACTGAAGTATAGTTATCCTGTAGCAGAAATATTTCTGTTATATATATTTTTTAAAGTACATTACCTCTCACTTTTTAAATCAAGTGAAAACACAGGACAGGACATGTTAAATTGGGTTATGTTGTCATCCACAAAAAAGATTGCTTTGTATAAATAGAAGAAATAGAGTGTTTGTAAAATATGTTAAATTGATAGCAATCTATAAATAGCATAATTATGTAATTTTGAATAAAGTAACACAATTCATAGCAATAAAATTATTAAAAATATGAATGCCTCACTAAAAAAAATAACAAAAATAACATGATTGATGAACAAGTATTTTTGCTGTAATGAGACACAAATTCCATCAGAGTTTAATATATATACTGACAGGAAATGTATATAATGACACGAAATGTACAAAAACTGAAACTCAACAATCCTCAAACCATTCAAATGGGGAAAAACATAACTTAAAAAAAAGCACTTGCAATACATCTCAATTTGAGCAGTCTATTTTTTTTTTTTTTTTTTTTTTTTTTTGTCAGAAAACAGATTCCTAAATCTGGGAGAAAATTTTAGACTTCTCATCTTGAACTTAATGATTTTGACTTGAAAACTAGATGCCAATGTTCTTCCCTGGACCTGCTCGCCACGCTGTTTCTTATACAAGCCAGGATGCTGTTGGCCTTCTTGGCTGCCTGAGCACACTGCTGGCTCATATTCAGCTGACTATCAACCAATACTCCCAGGTCGTTCTCTGACAGACAGCTTTCCAAACCCTCGTCTCCCAGCCTGTAGCTCTGCTTGGGGTTATTGTGCCCCAGGTGCAGGACACGGCACTTGGCCTTGTTGAATGTCATACATTTGGCCTCAGCCCATCGGTCCAGCCTATCCAGATTTTCCTGCATAGCCTTCCTACCCTTGAGCAGATCGATACATGCACCTAACTTGGTATCACCTGCAAACTTACTGAGAGTGCACTCGATCCCCTCATCCAGATCATCGATAAAGATGTTAAAGAGGACTGGCCCCAGGACCGAGCCCTGGGGGACTCCACTAGTGACCGGCCTCCAACTGGATTTGAATCCATTCACCACAACCCTCTCGGCCTGGCCACCCAGACAGCTCTTAACCCAACGAAGCGTATGCCAGTCCAAGCCATGAGCAGCCAGTTTCCTTAGGAGAACGCTGTGGGGAACGGTGTCAAAAGCCTTGCTGAAATCAAGGCAGACCACATCCACAGCCTTTAATGTTTTGTGACAGAGAGAGAATACACCACAAACCTATAGATGCTATTTTATTCTTGTGATCCAAAAGAAATATGAAGGGAACAGAGGTTTCCCCATAACAGGAAAATCTTCACACACATTTGGAGTGTTATAACTTTAAATCTTATTAAAACAAAGTAATGTGTCCAAAACAGAAATAAATATATATATATATTGCTGCTAGTCCATATTTGCAAAACTGATGAGTTGAGCCTAAGGACATAGAGTATAAAACATGAAGTTGCTTTGGCTGGTCCCAGTGACCAGTTTCTTCTCTAGCCAAATGAACGACTGAAATAGAGTTAAATGTAAAAAGATAATATTCACTCCATTTCCAAATACCAGCTTCGGTTTCATGACAGCAAAAGATGAGTGTCAGACAATGAGATGACAATAAAAGCCAACATTAATGATAACATTTCGAAACAAGAGACACATTCAAAGAAAGTATAGCCTCTAGGTTTTTAACAAAATTATTTATGAATGACTTAAAAAAAATACAACTTAATGGAAGTATCTTTTTTTTTCCACTTTTATGTGCAAAGCAATATTTTTTTAAAACTGTAAAATTCCAGCTAGAGACACGTAAGTAAAGTAAAACTCTTACCTATGTTATTGGTGTCTTCACCATTTCACCTGTGTCCTGGTTTCAGTTAGGACAGATTTATTTTTCCTCCTAGTAGCTGGTATGGTGCTTTGTTTTGGATTAAGATGAGAAGAGTGCTGATAACATGCTGATGTTTTAATTGTTTCAGAGCAATGCTTACACTAAGACAAGGACTTTTCAGCTTCTTGCTCTGTCCTGCCAGCAGGCAGGCTGAGGGTGCAGCAAGAGCTGGGAGGGGACAGACCCAGGACAGCTAACCCAAACTGGCCAAAGGGGTATCCATACCATCTGATGTCATAATGAACAATATATAGGGGTGGCTAGCTGGGCTGGGGCGCTGGCTAGCCACCCCTATAGGGGTGGGGCTGGGCATCGGTCAGCAGGTGGTGAGCAATTGCATTGTGCATCACCTGTTTTGTACACACTAGTATTATTATTATTATTATTATTATTTCCTATCTTAATAAACGGTCTTTATCTCAACTCACAGGTTTCACTTTCCCGTTTCTCTCCCCCATCCCAGAGAGGGACTGGGGAGGGTGAGTGAATGGCTGTGTGGTGTTTAGCTGCCGGGCAGGTTAAACCACAACAACCTGCAAGGATAAAGAAATAAAGAAAGAAAAGTATCAAACCTCTCTCTTCCCTCCTCCAACAAAAAAAAAAAAAGGAAAAAAAAATCTAAAACTTGTCAGATTTAACAATTCTGTGAGCGTTGGAAAGTTTTATATCTGAGAAAAAAATGTCATTATAAGTACACTGAAGCTCTGCAAGGAAAATATATCAGATGTAAATTGTTTGGTAATATTTGTTTTGCATGTAATACATTAACAAGAGATCATTTTAGCAAGTGTCATTGTGAAAATTCTCTGTAGGAAAGTAAAATGAAGCTAAGATATTATAAACAAATTGATTTTAAACAGTACATGCTTCTAAACCAATAATAGTTATACAGAAAACTGAAGTATGGGTGATATAGAAGAAGACCATTATATGCCCTATTTCAAATTTTAGGGGCTAGAAAGGGGCCACGAGGCATGGATTCCAAATTAATCACCTCAATTTGCATGTTGATTTAGATTCTGAAACTATAAAGACCTATCAACTAATTCCTGGTTATATGCTGCAGAAGATATGTAGGAACCTCTATACCTATACTGCTTAACAAACAAATCTTTTGTGTCTCAAGAATCTTAATACTTGTTCTGATATTCTAAGAAGAATTATATGAGATTCTATTTTTCAGAAAAAAAGGCAAAATTTTAATTGGTTCCAATTTACTTCTTTAAACTTAGTTATGTATTTTCTCACACCTTTTAGTTTATTCAGTGTGTTTGATTGTGATACACTCTACTATATCAAGGAATGGCAACAGGTGAAAGTATCTAGCAATACAGATGCAACTATATATTTTACCATTTCTAAATAGAACTCTCCATTAAAAACAAATAAACAAAGAAACAAACAAAAAACTCTGAACTTAGATCATTAGAACACTTGGTGGACTGTCCAAGATGTCTCGCATTCAGAAACTGTTTTGGAGACCAACACAAGTGACAGTATGAGTGTCTTCTGTGACATATGGTACCACTTTCTCAGTGAAGTTGATATAACTGTATAGCTCTATAGGATGTAGCTTCTCTAAGAAAATAATAGTTGTATTTCTTTCAAGTTTTTCTATTTTTATCCATTTTAATTTTTGTGAAATCAGTTTCTACTCTGACAACAAAGCTTCTTCATGTTGAGCTAAAATAAATCCTCAGAAAACAACACACACTGAACACCAGCTTCTTAATACAGTAAGTTACAAGCCTATTCATTTTTTTTTTTTTTAATATATATGACAACAAATTAGAACAGGATTTGTGTAAACTTGGGGTGTGTGTGGGGGAAGGAAGCTCTACTTCTCTGCTTCTAATAAATGGTTACAGCACTCAAAACAGATGAAAGGATAATATATTTAATAAACAGTTCAGCAATTACTGGTAAAGTGATTCATTCTTTCATATTTGTCTGTTAACTTAAAAATATTCAAAAATATAAATTCTGTCATCAGTTCTATTGGTATATCTTTAATGGAAAGCTAGACAAATCAGTCATTTTCATTGAATTTATGTCCAAATCATCCTGTCAGTTTTGGCATAACTCCAATGCCATGTGTAATTTGAAATGAAATCCACATTACATTAGTAACTTAATTCAGATTCTGCTCTGTCAGAATTTAATCAAAGCTGTTTCTATTTATAGTAAGCCAAAATACAATTATTATATTTTTACAATATTAATTAATGTTAGCATTACTATATGTGATAAAGTAATTTACCTGTTGAAAGAATATTTATTAACGTAGAAGCAAATTTAATAAAGATATTACATCTTTACAGGTGTACAGACGTACATCTGTACAGATGTATACAAAGCCAAGGAAAGAGCCTTGCAGGCTAACACTGGAAGAACACTTTCCATAGATTCTAGTTGCATAAAGTTCTAGTTGCTGAAATAAAGCCCACTGCTTTGAAAAACTAACTACTACATAACTATGGATCCCAAAGCAAAATATTTTTGTAAGTATGTAATGTTATGTTCAGAATAGTCTTTTTTTGTTCTTTTTGGTTCTACAGAAGAAACAGAAAAAGAATGTTTGCGGATTCAGAGCTTTCCGAAGAATTGTTTTAAGAGAATCATAGAATCATAGAAACACAAGGTTGGAAAGGATCTACAAGTTCTTCTAGTTCAACTGTCCTCCTATCACCAATACTACCCACTATGCTATGAAATCGTATCTTGTAGCACCTTGTCCTGGCACTTCTTGAACACCACAAAAGATGGTGACTCCACCACCTCCCTGGGTAGGCCTGACCACTCTGTGAGATAAGCTTTTCCTGATATCTAATCTAAATGTCACCAGGTGCAACTTGTGGCTATTTCCTCAAGTCCTATCATTAGTTATCTGAGATAAGACGCTGACCCTCTCCTCATCACAACCTCCCTTCAGGAAGTTGTAGAGTGCAATGAGGTCTCCCTTGAGCCTTCAATATATAAGCTGTTTTAACAGTTATGCATTGTAATCCTTAAAGAATGAATGCCGTTATAAGTCATTTAATCAAAACCTGCTTTTTGTCTTCAGCTCATTCAACACTACTTGTATTGAATGGTGACCAGATATTTCAGATAGGTGCTTTGAGATTTGATTTCATCTTCCTATAACAGAGACAATATTGATTATTAATAATTCGGAATTCAAGATTTCACAACCCCCATCTGTTTTTACATTTCTTCCTGTCTTTCTTCGGATCTCAAAATGAGGTTTTTTTTAGTAGTGGTGTGGGGTTTTTTTGTTTGTTTTGTTTTGTTTTTCAGGATTCTCATTTTGGATCACAAGTTTACATATGAGAAGACCCATATGAAAGACCTGACCTGCTCCTCAGTGTTCAGTATCACTTTTTTTTTGACAGATGTGACTTAGACAAGAGATTACTAGGTCCTCCTTCTTGGGCCAGAAAAGTCTTCACTGGCCTTGAAAAGTTTCAGAGGGCATCATGTCCAATATACCACACAACAGATGACAGATTCATTGTCAAGCAATTGAAGTTTAAAGTAGAATGAAACAAAGGCAATACAAAAAACCAAAACCTATATATTAGCATTTCTTGTTACCAGGATTTGATGTACGTAGTTCTCATCTCCTGAGACACCTGTCTTTTGAACATGAATTAGAAACCTGATGAACTCATGTTTTAAATGCCTTGACACTTCACTCATCTCGATGTCTCTTCCTATATAATCGGAATAATAAGGCTACATGTATAATTAAAGTTAATATGTGTATAATTAAATGTGTATAATTAAAGTTAGTTAGCTATTATATCAAGAGCATAACTAATCCACACTATGTAAATGTTTTCCTTGATTGCCTTTCAATGTGTATTCTAAAACAGCTGGTCACTGGAAATCCAATCAGGATTTGAATGTTCATAAATAAGATGATTTTTTTTATTTTCACAAATATTCTTTGCTCACTGTGCTGCTTTAGAACATATGAGTACATATTTTTCAGTCAAATCAATGAAGTATGTTATTCTTGTGAGCATGTTAGTTTTATATTACAATTGACACTATGGTAGATTCTGTTTTCTTTCACAAAGCACTTATCAGCAATTCATTTAATTTTTAATGAAAAAATAAATTCTAACATAAATATTATTCAGAAAAGTGTTTCTCAGTATTGCTAACCATGCTACAGTTTGTAGTTTCGTACTTAATGTCATATTTTTTAAATTTTATTTTCTAAAACAAAACAAAACAAAACAAAAAACCACATATTTTTCAAGATTAAATAATATTTCAACCATCTGAAAACCTCAGAAGAAATTCTAAGTTGTCTTGTATTGCTTTCAGGCTACAACATAAGATGGAGTATCTACAGAACCGGAGGATCCCAAATCCTTATTCATCATTACACGAGGATTTCATCAAGACAAATAAAATATTTATACTGAAGATAGGAGGAAGGATAAGAAATTATTTCCTTTCTGTATGATGATTTACAGAAGAGGAAACCTAATTAGAGATCCATTACTGAAGCAAGACAAGATGAGGGAAAAAAAAAAAAATAATGACAATATTGTTAACTGATTCTAAAATGTCTTTGGTAAGTGATATATTAAGACAAGCAAAGGACTACTGGAAGATGCCATATAAAATAACTTCAGGGTTATATGACTCAAACAAGCAAATAATTAGTGCTTTTCTGTGTGGTAGGCTTAAACTGAAAACCTTCATCTCTCAGAGCACACATTCTTAATATCACCATAGTATACAGTAAAAATGTGTTATGGAGACCTTAATATTAGAGAGTGGAGATCTGTACAGAGTGAGAAGAAAATTACTTAAATCACTTGTTTAATATTTTTGGGGAACATTAAGTACCTTGCAAATGATTATGGGATCAGTAGGGACATTTTTTTTCCTTTGAAAATGTGTAATGGTCTGGCTGGGATGGAGTTTCCCTGAAGTGGCCCATATAGTGTTGTGCTCTGCACATGTAGCTAGAACAGCATTGGTATCAGATGTTTTGTGTATTGCTGAGCAGTGCACAGCACCAAGACTCCCTCCAAATCCCCATAAGTCAGCAGGCTAGATGTGGGGAGGGGCCAGGGCAGCTGACCTAAACTGACTAAAGAATATTCCATACTGTATAATGTCACAATCAGCAATAAAAAGTGGGAAAGGGGAAGGAAAAGGGGGGCTTTCGTTATGAAGGTGTCTGTCCTTCTATATAACCATCATGAGTATTGGGGCCCTGATTCCCAGGATGTGGCTAAACATCACATGTTGGTGGGAAGTATTCTCTCTCTGTATCTCCGTGCAGCTTCAGATTTTTTTTTTTTTTCCTTCTTCCTTTTGCATTTAATTATATTATCCTTATCTCAGCTTGTTAGCTTTTTTTATCCTTTCCAGCATACTTTCTTCTTCCCCTCTTCTTCTGAGAAGGGAGAGTGTCGGAATGGGAGTGACCCGGAGTAACGACGCAACCTCAATGTGAGTATAATTGTTCTCCTTTAATGAATGTTCTAGCAAGGTATATATACGCTACCATTACAGCATGCGCAGACAACAACTTATAATTGGTCTAACTTCTATGCACACGTCTCTAGCACTAATATAATTGGTACAACGGTGCCGCCTCCCGAACATAGTTCCGCATATTTTAGCTATAACATCACTCAAGGTTATCAGCTCTGGGCCTACACTATCTTCACAGTACTTCAAGGCCTGAGTTGCGCACTTGTAATTAAATCATGCCCCTTCTCATTTAAATATAGCTCCACAATTCCCCCTTTTTGTTTGTGAGCAACCCAGGCCTGGTCTACTACCTTTAACACTGCAAACATTGTAATAAGCAAGGCACTATAAGCAACAGGGTAAAAATAGAATAGTGCTTTGCAGCGATACTGCTTCTCACTCACACAGCACAATCACACAATCACACAAAGAGGCCTCTTGCACTTTTCATTCATACCACAAAAAAAATATCACTTAAAATAATTTGTCCGTGGCTTCAGGAGGTCCTTGTCTACTCCTGTGGTGAGCAGCTGAGAGTGGAGACCCCTCCGAGGAAAATGCTCAGGATGCACCTAGGGGCATTCATTCCACAGTCGATCCCACAGCCGAGCAGAGTGGCTCCTGGTGCAAGAAATGATGCTAGTTTTGTAATAATTACACCAAAGAGGTGTATTGCGATAAGGAGCGAGTCTGGCATTGACAATTTGTTTAATGGTTTGGTTTTTGCCCATGTAATTGAACCTTACACATGGTGTGGCTGTTACACTTCCCAGAGTAGCTAATTCCTGTGGCTCTAGGGGCACTCACAGCAAGTAGACAGTCCAGTCTTTGTTATCTGCCTGGCTCCCCACCAGACATGTCGTAAATGAGTCGTTAGCACTAGCCAGGGACAGGCACATTGCTTCTTGTCCTGTATGTTGGCAAGGGTGGCCCAGATGTTGCATCATGGTTGGATGGAGACCCAGGTCTGGCAATAACCGATGATAGCGGTGATTGTGAGGAGGAGGCCAACCATGGCCTTACCCCCATTTTTTTTTCCTTTTTTTTTCTTTTTTTTTCTTTTTTTTTTTTATTTTTTTTTCTTTTTTCATTTTTTTTCCGTTTTTTTTTCTTCTTTTTTTATTTTTTTAATTTTTTTTTTTTTTCTTTTTTTCTTTTTTTTTTCTTTTTTTTTTTTTTTTCTGGTTCACGCTTGTTGCAAAATTTTCCAGTCATGCGGCTCCCACTTTGCCGCACCGTTCTCGTGTATCACAAGACAAGCAATGCTAGTGGCTGCACTCCATTGTCCTTCCAGGATAGCATCCTTTATGACCCCACTCCATCGCATGGGTCTAACTGGCGCCAGTGGGCCAGCAGGGGGAAATGATGGGGTGGGCTCCTCTCCGCTCAACGGGGAACGATCTGCTACTGATACCTTGTCTTTTAACCGCAGGTCCAGATCCGCAAGACGCTGCTGGACAATTTCTAACAAGTTTTCCGAATTTTCTAGGGGTGGTTCTACACAGTCGCCATGAGGTGAAGTTGCCGGAGCAGAGGAGTCAGCACAGCAGAGAGCGGCAAGGGCGGGTGAAGAGGCAGAGCCAAGGACGGGGGTTGGCGTGCCTCCCCTCCCTCACCTGCAGGTGGTGCAGGACATCCCCCCGGGTGTCCTGGGGTGTTACTTCCGCAAGTGGCTCAGATCTCTGCTCTGGCCTGGCCCCGTCAACTTCCGCTTTCATTGCAGGTGATGGTGGGTCCGGCGGGACTCCTGCATAGTGTGGGGGCAGCCCGTTACCCGGCCCATCACCGTCAATGCGCGAGAGGAGTTCGGAGACCATCGAGCATGGAACCCCAGTCATTCCTTTAACCGCAGAGAGCCCAAAAATACGCACAAGAGTCCCGGGTTTTCTTTCCGAATCCCCAGATTTTTTAGGGACCGTCCCCGGGATTAACATTTGAGCAGCAGCACAGGCTACTTCCTTTTCTGCTTTCATGGTTTTTAATGTCTCTATTACTGTACGCCACAACTCGTGGACAGTTTTCACTTTCTTTCTATCTTTTGAATCCCCCGTTATAGTCTTTTCCCACATGGTATTCCCAAATTCTTGCCGTTCCGTAACAGAGAACAGCAAGGTCATCTCTCTAAAGTGTCCCCAATCGCTGTCCTAACTTGATCAGTTTGATCAGTTTCTTTCCCGTTGTCTCGATACCTCTCTTAGAGAGTATTCCAGCGAGCAATGTTGCTGCAGCTTCCACCTCCATAGCTGTGCTTTCCACTGGGAGGGGAGGTCCATGTCTGCCCTCAGTTTGCCCACAAACAGCACTCCTCCCAGTCGTTTTGTTTCCCATTCCCCTCCTCTTGCTGCTTACCTCAGTCTCGGAGAACTCAGTCGAGCTGGACTATCTGGCGAGTAACCATCCTCTGCTACCAGATGTCGGAATGGGAGTGACCCGGAGTAACGACACAACCTCAACGCGCGTATAACCGTTCTCCTTTAATGAATGTTCTAGCAAGATATATATGCTACCATTACAGCATGCGCAGACAACAACTTATAATTGGTCTAACTTCTATGCACACGTATCTAGCACTAATATAATTGGTACAACGGTGCCGTCTCTCCTCCTGAACATAGTTCCGCATATTTTAGCTGTAACATCACTCAAGGTTATCAGCCCTGGGCCTACATTATCTTCACAGCACTTCAAGGCCTGAGTTGCGCACTTGTAATTAAATCATGCCCCTTCTCATTTAAACATAGCTCCACAGGAGAGTGAAAGAGTGGTTATGGTAGAGTTTAGCTGCCCAGCAAGGTAAAACAACCACAAAAAGAAAACTTGCTTACCTGCTTTTCAGAAATCTAAAATACAAAATATTGAGACTATATGATGTCCATTTAAAAATCTTGATAAGAAAAATAAAAGGCAGATGGCACACATGACTACCTGAACTGAAACTAGTAATAAACAATTACATGTCCATTATAGGAAGATGGTAAGATGGCATCAGGCAACTGATGGCAATTGTATTAACTAAGATAATTAAAAAATATATTTTTAAGTTAATATATATGGCATTACTAATGTTAATCATTTTTAGACAATATTGACTATAACAGATGGGATAATCTTCTGAAAAAAATACATCAGATGACTCAAATTTTGGATTCTATTCCTCTCTCTTCCAAAAAAAATCATTATTGACTTTCATTAAATCTCTTAGACTGTAACTCAAGTGGTCAGTGTTGTATTGACTTCTCACACCTGCAAGAAACACATTTAACATACTTTAAATTAGCTTTTTTAATCCCAGGAGTAAGCATACTAATATAGTATAACTGGAGAAGCATTTTGCTACCCAGTGACTTCATAAAAACAAAACTACCATTGTTAGGTCATTGGCCTGTTATTGTAAGGCACTGATTATGCCTTTTGCTGAATGTGCAATGTCCCAGGCCTGGACTGTTTTTACCAATCATACAGTCATAGAATGGTTTGGGTTGGAAGGGACCCTAAAGAGCATATAGTTCTCAAAACCCCATCCAGCGTGTCCTTGAAAACTTCCAGGGATGGGGCATCCACAACTTCTCTGGACAACCTGATTCACTGCCTCACCACCCTCAGAGGAAAGAATCTCTTCCTTATACCTTATTTAAATCTACTAACTTTTAGTTTAAAACCATTACTTCTTGTCCTGTTACTACACTCCCTGATATAGAGTCCCTCCCCAGCTTTCTTGTGGGCCCCTTTTAGGTACTGGAAGGCTGCTCTAAAGTTTCTCCAGAGCCTTCTTTTCTCCAGACTAAACAATACCAACTCTCCCAACCCATCTTTATAGGAGAGGTGCTCCAGCCCTTTGTTCATCCTCATGGCCCCCTCTTGACTCATTCTAATAGGCCCCAGTGCTGAAGGCAGGATTTTGGCTTTTGGCCCCAGTGCTGAAGGCAGGATTCCAAGTGGTGGGCCCCAGTGTTGAACGCAGTATTCCATATGGGGTCTAACAAGAGCAGAGTAAAAGGAGAGAATCACCTCCCTGAACTGGATGATCACATTTCTTTTTATGCAGCCCAGTTGGCTTTCTCCATTCCTCTGTTCATTATGGAAACTGCCAATATGAGCTTGGTACAGAATGTGTCTTGTTATGATGTGCAGTTTAAGAGTGGAATAATGGAAAAGATTTTGAAAATATGGAAACAAGTTTGAATCAGAGGCCTCAGAACAACAGTTCACTGATAGTCAAGTGTAGGTTATTTAGGATGCTCAACATCAGATGGAAAAAAGTAGCTTTATCTTTAAGGAAAGAAGCCACAGCTAAATAAACAAAACAAAACAAAACAGGAAAAGAAAAGCAAAAACAAAACAGCCAAGCAACAGGTTAAGACACCTTCCAAGGTGGGAAAACAACCTCCACCTGCCACCCAGGCTTCATGTAATCCAGGGGCAGAAGCAAGGAATTGGACCTTTTAGAAATGTGGAGAACAACAAAATCACAAGTTGGGGATAGACAAAAAATGAAGTTTTCAGTTCTCCTTGGGGGGACCCTTGAAGAACTCTTGAGCCTTACTGTTGTGATGTCAATGACCAAAATCATTAAGAACTAGAGCCGTCAACATAATAATGTAACATTAGTTTTACAGTTCTGATTGCTCACAGCTAATGTAGGTTACGATTATTAAGGAGTGACCACTTAGAATGTGTAGTGATAATGATTGATAATGCATGACAATAAATTGAATTATTCATTAGCATTAAGTGTCAGTCTGAATGTCAGTCTGGTAAAATCTTTTTTTTCTTTTTTCTTTGAAGCTTAAAGTTTGCCTGGTTTATCAGTTTTCTCAAAATGTCCATCACAGTACTCTCTAAATCCCTGATTATATCTACATGGTCCTAATACAGAAGATCTGAATAATATATAACAATTTATAAACTTTTTTATTATTATTACTATTATTATTATTATTGTTTAATTCTATTAATAATTACTATTATTATTATATATTTAATTAATTATTTAGGCTGAGAACTGGAAATAAATACTGGTTCTCAGAAATGGCATGGAAACCTTCAAATCCAAAAAGAGAGAAATATGTCCTTGTTTTGGCTGGGATAGAGTTAAGATAGAGTACTCTTCCTAGTAGCTGCTGTGCTTTGGACTTAGGATGATAATAATGTTGATAACACACTGATGTTTTAATTGTTGCAAAGCAGTGCTTACAACAAGTCAAGAACTTTTCAGCATCTCATAATGCCCTGCTAGTGAGAAGCCTGGGGGTGCACAAGAAGCTGGAAGTGGACACAACCCTGGGATAACTGACTCAAACTGGCCAAAGGGACATTCCATACTGTATAACATCATGATGAAAAATAAAACTAGGGAGTTGGTTTCAGGGTCAGCCACTGCTCAGGGGCTGGCTGTGCATTGGTCAGGGGTGGTGTAGGGTTCAGTGGGTTTAGATATATACAAATATATATATATATATGAACTCTTTATTTATTCTTTTTGCATATGTAGTCAACTGTCCCAGTCTAGCAGAGGGTATATGATATGCTTTGATATATGATGTGCTAATGTAAGATGAGTACAGTATTTATAAGTAATGAACCCTGGCCTCCTAGGCTGCTCAATCCTTACATGTCCTGCTTGGTGGAGAGCCTATAGAAAGGAACACATCCATTACTAATTCAGCCCCTCTTACATTAAAGTCAAAGCTGAAAGAAAATGAGAAAAAATAAACTGAGAGAAAGAGATAGGTCTGATGTAATTCAAGTGTATGTATTAATCTAAGTTCACACAGAACAGCATTTACAGGTACATCTTTAAATTACTTCACGTGTGTGCTTACAGTGGCTAACTCAATACGGACAAAATGACATCATATGTTTTATGAGGCACCTTGGACCTCCATCATACAATGTCTGCATCTCTGTCCTGCTGAAAGCTGTGTTTTCCCTGGCGACTCACTGACTGTATAGATCAATGATACTGTGACACAAGCAATATCAAGGAGCAGAACATCATGGTGGCACAGGTGTGTTATCTAATAGGTTGATGTTTTCCATCTGATGCTCCTAGTCCTGTAGAAAAATATCCATAGTTATTTAATTGATCCTACTCTCTGTTGCTAGCATTTTGACTAGACCATAATGAGGTACATATTTATCTGGGGTCCATCAGATTCTTTTTTACTCAAAAGTCCATCCATCACCTCTACACACTGTCCTCCATGAAACTCGATGAATACCTATTAGGAATAACAGTGTATCATTTGCAGACTGCATCCAACAGGATTAATGTCCAATAGCAAAATGGTTACAATGGAAGAGAATAATGCAAAAGTAATAAAAGTTTCCATATGTTATAAGTTTGTGAAGGATTTTGTTTTTTTTACCATGACACAGAAGATCAAATTAAATTTAACTTAAAGACTTTATTTTTCTGTATGTATTATAAACAGTCTATTGGTCACATGCAAATGTCTATACCCAGACTAGAACAGGTGAAGAAAATTACAGCCATGGCTTCAAATCCTAAGTGCACAATTTTATTTTATTTTTCCAACACTAGATTATCTATGTCATGTTTTCCTTTTTTAGAAGGTTCTTGGAAGCTATTTCTCATTTTGTCTCTGGTACACAGAATTAAAATGTAAATATGTTCTGCTAACATTTATGTCTCTATGAACATACTATTTCCTTTTCCTTTTGGGTATGAGAACCCCTTTTCAACAGAACATCATTCATTTATTGCCAGCTTCATTCATTTAACCTTTCTATTCTTTTCTGCTGTTGTCGTTTTTCTGCTAACATGTTTGTCTCATTAAAATTTTATAAGGCTACTTTTGAACAGCTAAAACACCTGTCATGGTCTCTAGGAAGCAAGTGGTGAATATGCATTTTTTGTGTTTCACTGAGAAATACTGTCTTGGAAATGCTTTAATTTAGAAGAAATTTTCATTGTGAGAAATGCAAAGAGATGGATCACAGATGGAGCTTCAGATGGTAGAGGCAGCCGTCCAAGTCCCAGGCTGCAGGGAGTGCCTGGAGCCTGTCTTTGATGCCAAGAGAGACGTTTCCCTGTCTGGATTTGTTCTACTAACCCTAAACCACTCAATGCCACCACGAAAAAATAGCAAGTGATTGTTACGGGTGACTCCCTGCTGCACATGACAGAGGCACCCATCTGTCAACCCGACCTATCATCTAGAGAGGTCTGCTGCCTGCCAGGGGCCCAGTTATTGTGGGGGGACTGTCAAAGCTCACCCAACCGTCTGACTACTACCCCCTGCTGTTACTGCACACGGGCACACATGATATTGCCAGGGGAAACCTGGGCAGTATCAAAAGTGAATACAGAACTCTAGGAGTAGTAGTAGCATTGGGGCCCAGGTGGTGTTCTCCTCAGTCATTCCATTGAAGGGAAAGAGTGTGAGGGGAAGGGCTCTAACAGGACAGTATACTAATAGGACAGGTTAATTGTCTGTTGAACTAGTACTGGCAAAAGAGTTTGGGGTTCTGTGACAATGGGACCCCAGATCGAGATCTGCTTGGGAAAGATGGATTCACTTCTATGTGGGACAAAGATATTTTTTCCAATATGATGTCTGATCTCATAAAGAGGTCTTTAAATAAGAATGACAGGAGAGGGAGAGAGTAACCAGCAGCCCTGTGTGGTAGACAGGGTTGCTGAATCAAGAGCATAAAGTGATGTGAGAGGAAAGGATCCCAAAAGCAGCAAAATGGGGCTCACCTGCAGCACTTGCATGTAAGCAAGGAAGTGCCTTGCTTAAAAAGGAGAAATCCCTCAAGAGCTTTCTAGGAACACAGCATGCTGGTGTGCCTCTCTACACTGCCTGTATACTAATGCATGCAGATTAGAGATATGTGTGCAGTTGCAGGACTTGGGATCACAGAGATGTGGTAGGATAGCTCCCATGACTGGAGTTTTGCAATGTAGGGATGCAGGCTCTTTAGGAAGGAAAACCTGAGAGGATTAAGAAGGGGTGTTTTACCCATCTGGGCAGCTGACCTCCACCACAACTGCTCTCTCACTCCCCCTCATCAAAGGGAAAGGGGGAAAAATATTATGGAAAGGGATCAAGGGTTGAGAACATTCAACAATTATTGTGACAGGAAAACCAAACTCAGCATAGGGAGATTAATGTTTATTGCATATTACTAGCAGACTAGAGCTGTGAGAAACTAAATCAAACTAAAAACCTGGCCTCCGTCCACCCTCTTCTACCTCCTCCCCCTGAGTGATGCAGGTGAATGGGGGCTACTGTCAGTTCCTAGTGCTTCATCTCTGCTGCTCCATCAGAGTCACTCTCTGCCCCTGCTCCAACATGGGGTCCCTCCCATGGGATGCCATCCCTCTTGAACTGATCCTGTGGGGGCTTCCGACTGGCAGCAGCTCTTCTAGAACTGCTCCAGTATGGGTCTGTGCCATGGGATCTATCCAACAAGAGCAAACTGCTCCAGTATGGGTCCCCCACAAGCAGCAGCTCCCCCCAGACCCTCTGCTTCTGCACGGGCTCCTCTCCACGGGCTGCAGCCCTGGCCTGGGGCCTGCTCCTGCGGGGGCTCTCCATGGGCTGCAGCCTCCTCCAGGCCACATCCACCTGCTCCACCGGGGGCTCCTCTACAACCTGCAGCATGGAGATCTGCTCCATGCAGAACCCATGGGCTGCAGGGGGACAGCCTGCTCCACCAGGGGCCTCTCCACAGGCCACAGGGGAACTTGTGCTGTGTGCCTGATGCACCTCCTGCCCTCCTTCTGCACTGACTTTGGTGTCTGCAGGGCTGTTTCTCACTCCTCTCTCTCCCAGCTTCTGTTGCACACAACATTTTTCCATTTCTTAAATCTCTTCTCCCAGAGTCACAACCAACATCGCTCACTGGCTCAGCTCTGGCCAGCAGTAGATAACTTTTGGTGCCATCTTGAGCTGGCTCTGATCTGACCTGGGGCAGCTTCTGGGCTCTGCTTACAGAGGCCACCCCTGCAGGCCCCTCTGCTACCAAACCTTTGCCATGTAAAACCAACACATATTTAAGTGAGAGCAGCTGTAATGCATAGAGCTCTGCCTGAGGATGGATGAGGAACCAGCTGAGAGTTTATAGGCTAATATTAAAGAAAGGACAGTTAAAGGTGTCTGTTACAGGCCACCTGACCAAGGAAAGCAAATGGATTTCTGCCTTTACGGGCAGCGAGAAGTCTCAGGTTCTTCCTCACAAAGGAGTCATTGACCAAGCATATAAAGAAGAAGTCAGAAAATTTAAACCCTTAATGGAATTGAATCTGGCCAGGAATGTCAAAGACAACAAGAATGGTTTGTGCAAGTACATCTGTGACAAATGGAAGACTAGGGAAAATGTGGCCCCACTGCTCCATGATACAGGAGACCTGGTTACACGGGACAGGAAAAGTGCAGATGTACAAACGTCTTCTTTATCTGTCTTTACCAGCAAAACCATTTTTCAGGAATCCTGGGAAAAAGCTGAAGCAAGGAAGAAGTACCTTTAGTGGAAGAGGATCAGGTCAGGGATTGCATAAGCAAACTGGACAACTGGACATACATAAGCTCATGGTCCCTGATGGGACTCACCCACAAATATTTGGCAGATGTTATTGCAAGACCACTCTCAATAATATTTGATTGATCATAGAGACTGTGAGACTTGCCTGAGAACTGGAGAAAATCAAATGTCAATTCTATCTTCAAAAAGGTGAGGAGGACCCAGAGAACTACAGGTAAGTCAGCGTTAAAAGGTGATGAACCAAGAATTGCACTAAAAGGTAAGGAAACTTGGCAGGACCTAAGCTCCCATGCATTCCATCTTGTCCTCAGATATCAGAGAGGATGGCAGTGACTTGGCTTAGATTCTGAGTGATGTCCAATTTGGCACTATAAATCCAGTCACTTTAACCACAATCATGAATGCACAAATAGAGCAATATACTTTCATTCTTGTAAATGACTGGTGTAGTTTATTGAAGCAACAGGAGTATAGGTTCTGTTGGATTGCTGGTGATAAATACACCGTCTGCAAAGCACATGCAAATACCAAGAATATGACAAACACAACCAGCTACACATGTGCTAACATATGAAAAAAATATTGGGAGAACATTAGGTTTGCTGGTGAATTACTTGGTGTAACAGAGAACTCAAATCTCACCCAGTAGGCATTCCTATGGGGGTGGAAGAAAGGTTCAGCCCATCAACTGATCCCAGAAGTCAGTGAAGTCCTTCCAACTTGTTTTCCCCTGCATTTTCCTTCTCTCAAGCCATTTTTATATTATTTTCTTACTTTCAGGTGGAACTTGAGTGTCTATAGTCATTCATGTCTTCATTGTGATTGGTATAATTTTTTATAAATATATATATAAATTACACTTCTGTTTTAAACTTATAGGCTCAGAGAAATTCAGATCACATGCTCAGTGAGGAGTGGTTGCCCCTTGAAGGCAGGTAGCCTTTGTGATGGAGATGTGTTTTAGCATTATAATGAGATTATAATGAGCAAAGAAGACCCTGAGGACATGATTTGGTAATCAGCTAGAGCCAAGGCTGGCCATGCAGCCTATCAGTTCCATAGTAGCATCAGATTCCCCATCCCTACAGTGATAGCATAGAGCCTGGCCCATTTGTCTTCACTCCACTCCACGCCCCATGATATAGCTCTTAGAGTCAACACACAAAGATCCCCTGGTGTTACCAATACCTAAGGTTGCAGGTAGTGTTGCCACAACCTGCATGGTACTGTCATGGAACAGATTCCTTGCATATCTGTCACATCTCACCCTGGAAGTTTTGTCAATGCTGAACCTTTTGTTAAGATGTGGACATACATTTATCCTCAATAAGTCACCTCCAGCAATTATTCCACACCAGGTAATTCTGGAAACTGTTTCCAGGCACACGAACAAGAAAACAATCTGGAGCAGTCAGAATGGATTCATCACAGAGAAGTCATGCTTGACCAGCTTGAGAAACGTCTATTGTGAAATGACTGGCTTGGTAGATGGGGATATTGTCTACCTGGACTGCAGTAATGCTTTGACACTGTCTCCCATAATTTCTCCCATACACAATATATTGATGTATAGGTGGGGTGGGCAGACAGTGAAGCAGATTGAAAACTGACTGGATGGCCTAGCCCAGAAAGTTGTGGTCAGTGGTGAAAAGTCTAGTTGGAGACCAGTAACTAACGGTGTATGGCAGGGGACAATACTAAGTCCAGTCCTATTCAATATCTTCATTGATGATCTGGGTGATGGGGCCGAATGTACACTCGCAATCATGCAGATGACACAAAACAGGGTGGAGTGGACAATATGCCAGTGGACGATGCTGCCAAACAGGAACCTCAATGGGATGGACCTCATGAAATTCAACAAGAAGTGCCAAGTCCTGCATCTGGGGAAGAAAACCCCATGCATCAACATATATGCTGGGGACCACTCAACTGGAAAGCAGCTTTGCAGAAAAGAACATGGAGATCCTGGTAGACACCAAGTTGAACGTGGGTCAGCAATGTGCACTTGCTATAAGGAAGGCTAATGGTATTCTGGGCTGCATTAGGCAAAAAATTTTCAGCAAGTCAGGGGAGATGATCTTTCCCCTTTACTCAGCACTGGTGAAGTTACACCTGGAGTACTGTGTCCATTTCTGGGAGTATAAGAGAGACATTGACATACCAAAGAGAGTCCAATGAAGTGTCATAAAGATGATTAAGACTGGAGTATCTCTCCTATTAGGAAAAGCTGTGACTGTGTAACCTAGAGAAATAAGTTTTGGTGAAAATCTTATAAATGTTTGTAATATCAGTGTATGGATCCAAGCCCTTTCCAGTGGTGTTCAGTACAAGAAGCAAAAGGCACAAATGGAAACACTGGAGCTTCCCTCTGAACATCAATAAAATCATTTTTACTGTGAGTGTGTCTAGGCACTTGCACAGGTTCCTCACAGAGGTTGTAGAGTCTTCTCTACAAAGAAGACTTGTAGAGTCTTCTTCTTTAAATATCTCCTTGGAGGTATTTAAAAGCTCTCTGTACATGGTCCTGGGCAAGTGGCTGTAGGTAGCTCTGCTTGAGTAGGGTTTTGTACCAGATGAACTCCAGAAGTTCCTTCCAATCTCATCCATGCTCTGATTCTGAAAGGGGATAAATCTCTGAGAACTGGAATTTAAAATTTATTTTAGAAATTTCTGGATTGAATGAGCATTCACACTTTTTTTTTTTTTTCCATTTTCTTTAGCTTTAAATATATAAGAATGTATTTGCTCCAATCAACTGTTTTTAGCAATGACATGCAAGCTGCCTTGTCTGATTAGAAATCATCTGATGAAATAAAAAAATATTGTTTGTTTTTTAGAATAGAATAGAATAGAATAGAATAGAATAGAATAGAATAGAATAGAATAGAATAGAGTAGAATAGAATAGAATTGTTGGAAGGAACTTAAAAAGCTCTTCTCATACAACTACCTGACCTGTTCAGGGCTAACCAAAAGTTAAAGCGTATTAACGAGGGTGTCGTCCAAATGCCTCTTGAACACTGACAGGTATCAACCACCTCTCTAAAAAGCCTGTTCCAGTGTTTGACCACCCTCGCAGTAAAGAATTCTTTCTTAATGCCCTGATCTAATGTCTGATCCTTCCAACATAGCTTTGTGCCATTCCTGTGTTTCCTGTCATCTATTACTGGGGAGAATAGACTAGCACATCCCTCTCTGCTTCCCTTCCTTAGGAAGTTGTAATGAGCAATGAGGTCATCTCTTAGACTTCCTTTCTACAGACAGCCCAAGTGTCTTTAGTTTTTTTCTTTCTCAACTTTGTCAGTTGAGAGCACTCTTTCTAGTGTTGTTGAATTCAGCCAATAGGTTAAAAAGAAATAGTGTCAATATATACATACAGAAAGAGAGTGATATCACATGATTTGATTTCTACTAAAGGTAGGGAGAACATAAATAAAATATTCTAGACTAGTTCTCTTTCCTTTTGTAGACAACAAACTGAGACGGGTTCTTACCATTTATGTTTTGGAGTTATTTTCCTTTCTCTCTGGAATAATCACATTTTGAAAGCTAAAGTAATGTTAAAACTTTGCTTCCAAGAAAAGTGATTGTCCCACTATACTCTGCATTGGTGCAGCCTCACTTCAACTATTGTATGCAGTTTTGGGTACCACAATATAAAAGGGACATAAGACTATTAGGGAGCATCCAAAGGAAAGCTATGAACATGGTGAAAGGTCTACAGGGGAAGACATAAAATGAACATCTAAGGTCACTTAGATTGTTAGGCATAGAAAAGAGGAATTGAGAGGTGACTTCACTGTGGTCTACAGCTTCCTCAGCAGGGGGAGTGGAGGGGCAGACATTGATCTCTTCTCTCTGGTGACCAGCAATAGGGCCCAAGAGAACAGCCTGAAGCTGCATCAGAGGAGGGTCAGGCTGGACATTAGGAAAAGGTTCTTCACTAAGAGGGTGTTTGTGCACTGGAACAGGCTCTCCAGGGAAGTGGTCACAGCAGCAAGCCTACTGAAATTCAAGAAGTGTATGGACAAAACTCCTAGAAGTATGGTTTGCTGTGGTCCTGTATGGAGCCAGGAAGTTGGACTTGGTGATCCTTGTGGGATCAGACTTGGGATATTCTATGATTCTATGATATTACCTAATACTCAGTGGTACTGAAGTACAGTAACTGGGTTATAGTTGTATGAAACTAAACTGAAATATTATATATATATATATATAATATTTCATATATACATAATATATATGTATAGTATATTATATATATATATATATATTAGGGAGCACTGTGTACATCTCAGGCATTAGTGGACATTTAGACAATGGGACCAGACTGTGGAGGGTTGGTTAGGTGAAAAGGGACATATCAATCTTATGCATC
>CM021731.1:158750436-158817729 GCA_011075105.1 Heteronetta atricapilla
ACCGAGTTATCTAATAAATTGAAGTTCACTGTTCACTCATATTGAGCGTCTGTGTCTTCCCTCCGTCGACAACACCAGACTAGATTATTTCAAATTAAAATCTCTGCAACATGTATGATGCGTATATCACCTTCTCAAGTTGTTTGCTTTTCAGTGATATTATTAATGTAAACAGAGGCCTTGGCTGCCAGCGTTACATTTACATGATTTAATGGTATCTAATTTCCTCAAACTTTAATTAACATTTTTCAGTGACAGCTGTATGGAGAACTCTGAAGAACTTTAACATGTGTGAGCATTCTTGTGCATTCACATATATGCCTGAATATTTACACACATTCCTAAAATAAAACAAAACAATCTTTTTATTTTGAATGGGACTATATTAAACAGATTTTCCTAATTTTTCTTTAGATGGAAGTGAACTGACATTTTAGAGCTTTCAAAAATGACCTATTTCCCCCTCCTCTCATCCCATACAGTTCAGGGGTACGAGGACATAATCTACAAGGTCCTGCTAGGCTGCTACTTGTTCATTTTTGAAAAGGAGCTTTTGAAATCTTCCATATGCTTGTCCCTAATATCTGTTGGACAATCAGAGAGGAAATTACATCAGATTAGTATTTTCTGACAGGAAACCATTTTACTGGCAAATTCTGATCAGTTCTGTTCTCAGTGCTCTTGTTTCCATTTATGCTCAGATGCATTTGTGAAATTCATCTCCCATCATATTGATATGACAAGGCATCAAGGTTCCAGTGAAGCAGTAACAGAGTATCATGTCAGTAATTTGACAGATCAAGGACTCCCCAAGGACTCTATAATGAAGAATACTCCATTCACTTTTCTGTCACATATGCATACTCATTTTAGCTTGTTCAACATTTCTGTGCAGTCTCTGTTAGAGCTGTAATGGTGTTACTGAAATGCAATTTATTCTGTGTAGATTTTAAGATGCCTTTAAAATTAAATCAAGTTTGGTCTGGATCAAATATTGTTTCAGACAAAAATAATCTAATATTTTAAATCAGAGGATATAACACTTGTGCTGAGTGATATGTTTCTTTTAAAAATAAAACAATGATCACTACAAGTTGTGTTTACTTATACTCACTAGCTTAATTTTTGCCAATGAAGGCATGCATCATGCATTTTTATTAGAACAAAAGCTCTAGTTTAGCTCAGCTAAACTCAGTCCTTGTCTGGCAGCAAGCAAGCTCACTTCATTTATTGCCATCAAAGGCTTTAACTTCAAGGATTCACAGATGAGCAAAGGTAGATTTTTATCCCTGTGTTCATAACTGGTGTACCTAATGCTGCAGAGAGCACTCAACAGCATGTGATCTCATGTGATGGTGTCTGTGTTAGTGCAGGACCAAGCATTTCTAAATACAGTGAGATTACAGTAAGATAAAGCAGCCATTGACATAACTTTCAGTGGTCTTGCCAACCCTACAAGGCAAATCTACAAAGAGAAGCTTTCTACCTTTCAGAGGTTTGTGCTTGGGTTAGGATTGGCGGGGCCAACAAGGCTAGTGTCCTGGTTGGGGTCTGTTACAGACTGCCGAACCAGGACAAGGAGACGGATGAGGAGTTCTACAGGCAGCTGGCAGAAGTTGCGAAATCGTCAGCGCTGGTTCTCGCGGGGGACTTCAACTTCCCTGACATATCCTGGAAACACAACACAGCCCAGAGAAAGCAGTCTAGGAGGTTTCTGGAGAGCGTGAAAGATAGCTTCCTGACACAGCTGGTTAGTGAGCCTACCAGGGGAGGTGCCCCGCTAGACCTTCTCTTCACAAACAAAGAAGGACTGGTGGAGGATGTGATTGTCGGGAGCTGTCTTGGGCAGAGTGACCATGAAATGGTGGAGTTCTCTATTCTTGGCAAGGCCAGGAAGGGGACCAGTAAAACCACTGTATTGGACTTCCGGAGGGCTGACTTTGTGCTGCTGAGGACACTTGTTGGTAGAGTCCCTTGGGAGGCGGTTCTGAAGGGCAGAGGAGTCCAGGAAGGCTGGGCGCTCTTCAAGAGGGAAATCTTAATGGCGCAGGAACGGTCTGTCCCCACATGCCCAAAGACGAGCTGGCGGGGAAGAAGACCAGCCTGGTTGAACAGAGAATTGTGACTCGAGCTTAGGAGAAAAAAGAGGGTTTATAATCTTTGGAAAAGTGGGCAGGCCACTAGGGAGGACTATAAGGATATCGCGAGGCTGTGCAGGGACAAAATTAGAAAAGCCAAAGCTCATCTGGAGCTCAATCTGGCTACTGCCGTTAAAGATAAAAAATGTTTTTATAAATACATCAACACAAAAAGGAGGACTAAGGAGAATCTCCATCCTTTACTTGATGCAGGGGGAAACTTAATTACAAGAGATGAGGAAAAGGTGGAGGTGCTTAATGCCTTCTTTGCCTCAGTCTTTAGCGGCAATACCAGTTGTTCTCTGGATACCCAGTACCCTGAGCTGGTGGAAGGGGATGGGGAGAGAGATGTGGCCCTCACTATCCATGAAGAAATGGTTGGTGACCTGGTACAGCACTTGGATGTGCACAAGTCGATGGGGCCAGATGGGATCCACGCAAGGGTACTGAAAGAACTGGCAGAGGAGCTGGCCAAGCCCCTATCCATCATTTATCAGCAGTCCTGGCTATCAGGGGAGGTCCCAGCTGACTGGCGGCTAGCAAATGTGACGCCCATCTACAAGAAGGGCCGGAGGACTGACCCGGGAACTATAGGCCTGTCAGTATGACCTCAGTGCCAGGGAAGCTCATGGAACAGATTATCTCGAGAATCATCACGCGGCACTTGCAGGGCAAGCAGGCAATCAGGCCCAGTCAGCATGGGTTTATGAAAGGCAGGTCCTGCTTGACGAACCTGATCTCCTTCAATGACAAAGTCACGCACTGGGTGGATGAGGGAAAGGCTGTGGATGTGGTCTACCTTGATTTCAGCAAGGCTTTTGACACTGTTTCCCAAAGCATTCTCCTCAAGAAACTGGCTGCTCTTGGCTTGGACTGGCGTACACTTCGTTGGGTTAGAAACTGGCTGGACAGCCGGGCCCAAAGAGTCGTGGTAAATGGAGTCAAATCCAGTTGGAGGCCGGTCACTAGTGGCGTTCCCCAGGGCTCGGTGCTGGGGCCAGTCCTCTTCAATATCTTAATTGATGATCTGGATGAGGGCATAGAGTGCACCCTCAGTAAGTTTGCAGATGACACCAAGTTAGGTGCGTGTGTCGATCTGCCTGAGGATAGGAAGGCTCTGCAGGAGGATCTGGATAGGCTGCACCGATGGGCTGAGGTCAACTGCATGAAGTTCAACAAGGCCAAGTGCCCGGTCCTCCACCTGGAGCGCAATAACCCCAAGCAGAGCTACAGGCTGGGAGATGAGTGGTTGGAGAGCTGCCAGGCAGAGAAGGACCTGGGAGTGATGGTTGATAGTCGGCTGAATATGAGCCAGCAGTGTGCTCAGGTGGCCAAGAAGGCCAACGGCATCCTGGCCTGTATAAGAAACAGTGTGGCCAGCAGGGCTAGGGAGGTGATCGTCCCCCTCTACTCGGCTCTGGTGGGGCCGCACCTCGAGTACTGTGTTCAGTTTTGGGCCCCTCGCTACAAGAAGGACATGGAGGTGCTTGAGCGAGTCCAGAGAAGGGCTACAAAGCTGGTGAGGGGTCTGGAGAGCAAATCCTATGAGGAGCAGCTGAGGGAGCTGGGCTTGTTCAGCCTGGAGAAAAGGAGGCTCAGGGATGACCTTATCGCTCTCTACAGGTACCTCAAGGGAGGCTGTAGTGAGGTGGGGGTTGGTCTGTTCTCCCACGTGCCTGGTGACAGGACGAGGGGGAATGGGCTTAAGTTGCGCCAGGGGAGTTTTAGGTTGGATATTAGGAAGAACTTCTTTACCGAAAGGATTGTTAGACATTGGAACGGGCTGCCCAGGGAAGTGGTGGAGTCAGCATCCCTGGAGGTCTTTAAAGGATGTTTAGATGTAGAGCTTAGGGATATGGTTTAGTGGGGACTGTTAGTGTTAGAGGTTGGACTCGATGATTTTGAGGTCTCTTCCAACCTAGAAATTCTGTGATTCTGTGATTCTGTGAACTGGTAACTTGCAAATTTCAGCCCACAGGATTCAGGTGGGAACTCTGTTAGCCCAAGTACATCAAAAGCTTTGAAAACAGCAAACTTTAGGGCAATCATAGCCCTGAATGAATAGAATGAATTAATTTAATGGAATTTAATCTTCACTGAAATAAATATCTGTTCCCTTGCTCTTAATATATGTAAGGGAATGAATGAATGGTAGTTTGCAGTTAAATTCCATGCATTTTAACACATCTGTTAACTTGCTTTTGCATTAAAAATATGGACATCCTTAAGTCTTTTAAAGATTGTGAAAATGGTTCATTAAATTGAACTATAAAGCTGTTGCATTAAAATGTATAGGAATATATAATGACAACACAGGAAAACTATTAAATGAATTTCATGAACAATTATTATTTAATTAGTATGTTTTAAATACATCTTTAAAGTTATAGTAATACTTTTGTGAAACTAGCATTTAGCATACATGTTAACTGGACTATGAACAGAAAAATGTTTCAGAAAACAACTGAAGTCTCATAAAATTATTTTGTTTCAGAAATTATTATGTATTTTTTCTAGTTGAATTTGTTCATTTTCAGTAAGGGTAGTCTGTGTGTGAATATAGAATGAAAATAAAAGAAAAGAAAAGCTATTGGAGTTGTTTGTGGGAGTTAATTAAAAAAAATAAGATAACTGTGTTTGTGAATTAACATGTTACACTGTTTTTTGTCTTCTGTGTGATTTCCTGCACTACTTCTCTTTCTTATATATATTGATGTAAATTACTTTAATTTTCACAGATACTTGTAAATTCTGACAACAAACTCTTATTTAAATACTCTCACACAGCATATTGTTCCTTCATATAAAATAAAATTAAAAAATAAAATAAAAAAAAATCCTTTAAATCTGCCTTAGGGGCCAAAAAGTTAGTAAGAAAATTAGTTATTTTTGTTATTTTTTACCATTTATGAATAAATCATATTAATGCTATACTAAGCATTAGCAAAATAAACATGCTAGTTAAATTATAGGAAATGGATCATCACAGAGGCAGCTTTTGGCTGTAGGAAATAGCTATTTTGATCTTTCCATAACACCTGTCAAATTTTGCAGTTTCAGATAAAACAGACCCACCATAAGTATTGAGGATGATTCCTAATTAAGTCCAGAGGCCTGAGTAAAGTTACCACAAAGCCTGTGGCCTGCTAATAATGATAACAATATCAATGTGCTATATTATAGTTCTTGCATGATACACTTTGGAGGTATTACTGTAGGCATTACATTAGGATTACTGTAGGCATTAATCAGAAAATAAGGGAGGTATTCAGCTCACTGTAAGCAGATATCTACATTTAGTCAGCTGAATTCCTCTCTGCAATATAAACTTTTAACTTTGTAGACACTTTTACTGGAGATACCTCAAAAAATTAAGGTGGTTTATAAAACCAAGGGCTTGATACAGACGGACAACACATAGCTTTCTAGTGTCATTTGACACTGCATAATGTCTGAAATATCCTTTCGTGGTAGGCAGAAAAAAATAAATAATTAAATAAAAATGCATAACTGTACCATTAGGAAGTTTGCAGATGACACAAAACAGGGAGGAGTGGACAATATGCCAGAGGACGATGCTGCCAAACAGGAACCTCAATGGGATGGAGAAACATCTAGGAAGAACCTTATGAAATTCAGCAAGAAATGCCATGTCCTGCATCTGGGGAAGAAAACGCTATGCACCAACATATATGCTGGGGACCACTCAGCTGGAAAGCAGCTTTGCAGAAAAGAACATGGAGATCCTGGTAGACACCAAGTTGAACGTGGGTCAGCAATGTGCACTTGCTATAAGGAAGGCTAATGGTATTCTGGGCTGCATTAGGCAAAAAATTTTCAGCAAGTCAGGGGAGATGATCTTTCCCCGTTACTCAGCACTGGTAAGGTTACACCTGGACTACTATCAATAGATGCTGTGTTCCTTTTTACCCCATAAGATTTCTGGGTAGAACAGCTTTTATATTTTACTTATTTATTTATTCTTAAACTGCTGAAGAGAGTTGAAGATGTGAATATACATTTTAAAGATGTTCTGACTTACGTATTTTTGTAGAAACAAAAGTGAAGATGTCCCTGCATTATTTGGCTCTTCCCATGTCCCATGTTGGTGGACTGCTTATAAAATTACCAAGAGAGTGTGTTATTGCACATACTCACATAAAGTTACTGTGGCTTCAATTCCTTACATTAATGCATTTTTTATTCTCTTCCTTAACATAATTACTTTTGTTTCATACATTCTTAATGGGATATATATTTCCTACTGCCGGTGCCAGGAAGATATTTAGTAGTCTGAGCATTTGCAGTATGGCTTAGGCTGTTGGAAGTCTCATGAAGTTTTGATCTTCTAGTATCATAGAATCATAGTACATGATTCTGTGTTGGAAGGGACTCACAGTCATCAAGTCCCACTCCTGGCTCCACACAGGACCACATGAAAATCAAACCATACTTCTGAGAGCTTTGTCCATGTATTTCTTGAACTTCAGTAGGCTTGCTGCTGTGACCACTTCCCTGGAAAGCCTGTTCCAGTGCACAAACACCCTCTTAGTGAAGAACCTTTTCCTAATATCCAACCTGACCCTCCTCCGATGCAGCTTCAGGCTGTTCTCTTGGGCCCTATTGCTGGTCACCAGAGAGAAGAGATCAATGCCTGCCCCTCCACTCCCCCTGCTGAGGAAGCTGTAGACCACAGTGAAGTCACCTCTCAATTCCTCTTTTCTATGCCTAATTCCTCTTTTCTATGCCATCTAAGTGACCTTAGATGTTCATTTTATGTCTTCCCCTGTAGACCTTTCACCATGTTCATAGCTCTCCTTTCGACGCTCTTTAATAGTCTTATGTTCCTTTTATATTGTGGTACCCAAAACTGCATACAATACTTGAGGTGAGGCCACAGAAACGCAGAGTAGAGTGGGTCAATAACTTTCTTCAACCGGCTAGCTAGTAGTTGCTGTGGATGTTACCTCATTTGTAATTTTTCAGTCACTCTGTAGAAAAATCTCATTTCTCTATAGTACTCACAGTTTAATTAATGTAAATATACTTTATTGTACTCTGTATTTTTTTCACCTTCAGGATTTATTTTGAAAATTAAATATATACTTATAATAACTTATTAACTTATATTAAATATAATGTAAGTTTCTACCTTGAAAGAAATAACCATTTTCAAAACGTTTTCAGGTTTTCCTCCACTTGATCTGTAACTTTTTTATTTATTTATTTATTTATTTTTTCCTAGTCTTCCTCTGAGTCTCCTGCCTACTGCATACATGGTGTGTTCCTAATATTTTCTGATATTTTACAGTGAATCTACAGCCAAAGAGACTTAGCAATTTTGTAGTGAAGAGATTTAATGTGAAAGCTAATTGGAAATGTGACAACTTAGATTACAATTGTTTAATATTTTAAAAATGTGTAATATGCTGTTAGTACGAACTTGAAATATTAACAGCAAGCAGAGATAAAGGGACTTGAAGAGGTCTTAGCCACATCTGGGTCTTCTTCCACCAAACGAATCTCACTGGAACTGAAGATAAACATAACAGTAGTTAATGGGATTGCTGGGTCTTACCACATGTTGAATGAATGTCTTTCAAAAACCATTTTCACATTACTGTATACGATGTGTGTCTTCCAGTTCGTGATTGGGTTATGAAATATGCTAAAACATTGTCACATATAGTAATTGATTTAATAACAATAGAAGATATAGTTTAATAATAATAGAAAGTATGGTTAATGAGACCAACTGTCAGCAGATGTTACTCAAAACATTTGTGTACATATTTTTATATAAAGAAAATTAAGGAATAGGTTTTGTAATGGTTTTAAGTTGGCTTTCAAATTGACAGTAATAAAACCTTCAGTAAGGCACAGGGGATTTCAGGTTACTGATTTCTATTTAAAAGTTAAATTTGCTAAAGACAATTGCTTGTTATGACTTTAAAATATCAAAATGGAGAGAATGTGTATGTCATTAAATGTAGTGAATTTTTGTACAGTAGTAATAACTTTTTAGGTAACAAGCAAATTAGTATTATTTTCATTGAACAAGTCAGAGAAGTGAAACACAAAAAGTGTGTTGAATGACCAAATTTATTCCATAGATCAACTGTGAAATTAGCTCCTCATCTATGGTGTTGTAGTGCTTTCTCCATGAGTATATTACTTTTTATTACATTTATTTATTTATTTATTTATTTATTTATTTATTTATTGCAGATTCACACAGTAGATTGTTGGCTTCCAAAAACTGTATACTTTCTATACATTTCAATTTGTCTCCTAGTTTCTTTTCCCTAGCTCTTAAACCACATAAGAAAACAAGAACACACATTTTTTAAAAGTTATAATCACATTTTTATGAAAGATTGTATCCTGAGTTACGTTGTCAAGAGATACTAAACTGTGAAAACTGAATTATGCCAATTTACTTTTATTATTGATTTTATTTATTTATTTAATTATTTATTTACAGTCTTTAATAAAACCTTCTGTAGGAAATTAAAAGTAGCTTTATAAAAGTTTTTTAGTGTTATAAATGCATTTTTGTCAGGTAGCAAATATGAACAAAACAGTATGCAATCTAAAAAATAAGAATTATTTTCCCAGCTGGTTCTTACAAAAATGTAAACAGAGCCTGACCGTAGCTGCTTATATAACTTCCCACCTTCACTCTTTTAAATTACTTTAATTATACTAGTGATGACACATAAACATGGAACTAATTCTGAACTTCAGAAAGTATCCTATACTAAAGCACGCAGTTTTAGTAGAAGTCCTATACACCAATTAGACTTGTCGCCACTGTTAATAGACTGTTAATAATTTGTCACCACTGTTTGATAAGTTACTTGATAAGTTATTGCCATACTTCATGGCAAATATAGAAACTTACCAAATTTCTGACTAACATGAAAAAAACCACAGTCATAATATATGTGTCTTCATATAAATAATATTAATATACACACATATTTGAGGGAGAGAGAGATTTTTTTTTAAATAAGAAAACTAAAAATAAAAAAAAAAAAAAGAATGTCCTGGGTTTGGCTGGGATTTAATTTTCCTCCTAGTAGCTGGTATGGTACTGAGGCTTGGAGTTAGGATGAGAATAATGTTGGTAACACAGATGTTTTAGTTGTGGCTGAGTAGTACTTACACTAAGTCAAGAACTTTTCATCTTCTCATACCACCCTGCCAGTGAAGAGGATGGGGGTACATAAGAAGCTAGGAAAGGACAGAGCCAGGACATCTGACCCAAACTTTCCAAAGTGATATTCCATAACATATAAATCATTGAAATTATCCTGAACAATAAATTGAGGGGGGAGGGGAGGATTGGCCAGGGCTGCTGCTACTGTTCAGTATGTCTGGGCATCAGGGTCAGTGGGAGTTGAGCAATTGTATGGTACATCACTTGCATTTTACTTATGATAATTATTATCCTTAATTTCCCTTACTTCTCTGTCCTATTAGTGTCTGTATATCAACCCATGAGTTTTACTTTATTTATTTATTTATTTATTTATTTATTTATTTATTTATTTTTCTCCCTTAGTTTCTCTCCCACATCCCACTTTGGAGCTCATAAGTGAGAAAACAGCTGTGTGGTGCTTAGCAGCTTGTTGGGTTAAACCACAACGAGCTATCTGTATAAATAACAGTAACATACAACAATTATCTGACCATAGTTCAAACTAAGCAGCTAAGATACATGAGATTAATGTTTTTTTCAGTATACTTGTTAAGGATCAAATTCTTCCTCAGGCCTGTTGAAAGTTTTTGATATTATGCCTCATAAAATCAAACTTATGAAATTAGTATTCCCTTGAGTTATCAACATATATATTGGAGTTGTCTGAAATGTGTGTAAAATAGTTATGAAAGCACATCCACTGACGTTCTACAGTAATGCTGTAGTCTGTAGATTTAGTCTTTGTTAACTTGTTAATCAGGCAGAACTGGAAATAAAATCACAGTGTTAAATTGCTTGATACTTCAAAGCTCATCAAGAAAAAATCTAAAGGGGTTAAGAGAGACAATAAATATTGGTAAAAACAACAAAATAAGATTAAAACTTGAGGAAGCTAGGATAATACCTCCTGAGAAAAAACAATAAGGAAGAGTAATGATTCTGGTGGGGTAGTATCTGGAATATTTCATTTAGTTCTGGGCATCTGACTCCTTGGAATGCTTAGGAAAAAATAAAAATAAAAAAAATATATATAATAAGGGACTGACTTAGTTAAGATGGAAGATTATATGAATTAGCAACGTGTATTTCTGATGAAGCCTGAAGCTCAGCCCTTATTTTTGTTGTGTAAAGTTCTGCCTGTGCTCTAACATGACATATTGGTGTAATGTAAGTACACCATTATGTTTATGCATATAATTGATATTCAATTATATTATACAAGTCTTGACTACCTTTATTTTTTCTTTGTATAATATACCATATTAAATTTAAATACATATGTTTTTATATATATAATTATATATATTATATATAATGTATATATTTTATTAATTATATATTAAATGTACACAGCCTGTACTAGCAGAATTAACTCAATGAATTCCAGTAGTTAAATAAAGACAACACTATCTATCTAGGGGATTTTAGTTGCAATATGGTTAAAATGCTTACTTATCACATGACCTTGATATCAGTATTAGCTCTCTCACAATTAGGTACTTCTCAAAATTGCAGTCATACACATGATTTTGATTTAGTCACTTTATATAAATACATTTTAAAAATCTTTAATTATATTCACTTTATAATGATACAATTTTTAAACATGTAATCTATCAAATTATGTATGTGGGTTTAGTTTGGTTGGTTGGATTTGAGAAACAGTAGCACTTATGCTAGAAACCCTCTAAATTCCAGTCCAGGGCTTAGGTTAACAAACTTCCCATATCTCATTTATATATATGACTCTAGAAAAGCTTATACTCACCTCCATCTCATAACTCAGTTTTTGTGGAAAGAAACCTGGACATGAGTCAAAAACTGGAATTGTCTTCAAGGGAGGCACAGTAAGAATAATTAGGTGCTAGTGTTCCTGAGCCTTGTATACTCAAGCAAATAAGTATAGGTGTAGTTTAAATGTTAACAGTCAATGAAAAATGATGAAGCGTGTGGAAGAAAAAACATGAAGTTCAAAAACAAACAAACAAAGAAACAAACAAAAAACCTTCCCTGGGCTAGTTGCAGCTGGGGAAACAATGTTAGACAATACTTTAAGATATTTTTAAATTTCTTCTTTCTCTTTTTATATTTGTACGAAAGTCTAAAACAGCAGGTGAAACCAGTGCATCATACAAAAGAATCGTTTGAACCAAACATTTAAGAGCTTACCAAACACAGATGTTAGGTCTATTCTCAGTGATCTATTGTGACTATAAACAGTCATGTCAGTTACTCTTTTTATGTTTTCTTATGTGTGAACCTTTCTCATTCCCTCTAAGGACTGCTAGAAATTGAGTTAGGGTTAAACCATGGTCTTCACTTTCAAGGAAGGTATTTTTAACAAGCTGAGTAGAGAAATTGCATCACATCATTTCTAAAACCATAGAATCATAGAATGCCTCAAGTTGGAAAGAACCTTAAAGATAATCTAGTTCCAACTCCCTTGTCATGAGCTGGAACACCTTCTACTAAATCAGGTTGCTCAGAGCCCCATCCAACCTGGCCTTGAACACTTCCACGTGTTCAAGGGGCATCCACTTCTCTGAGCAACCTGTTCCAGTGCCTCACCACCCTCTGAGTGAATAACTTCCTCTTAACTTCTAATCTAAATCTCCCCTCCTTTAGTTTAAAACCATTCCCCCTTGTTCTGCCCTTATATGACTCAGCAAAAAATTGTTCTCCATCTTTTTCATAAACAGAAATGATCAGTCAAATCTTAAAGATTGTGGAAAGAGCCTTATTACAGAGGAAAGATGACAGAGATATCTTGACTGAAATCAAGCTAAGGAGATTTGCCTGCAAGGCAACAAGGCAAGTTAAGAAGTACAGAGTGTTTATAATTATTTTTATAGTCTTACATGGTCATTGCAATGTTGCAATATTTCTATATTTTAAAAAATGAAGTACTCTTGTTCATAATCTAATAAGGATTATTTATTTATTTATTTATCTTTAAAATCTCTGTTTATCATCTCTGGGGAGCCCTATATATATAACTCATCTCTTCATATGTCAGTTTGCAGGAAAGCACATCATATCCTCCTAAGGCTAATTCAAACTGATGTGAATGATCAGTAGACCAGCCTTCCACAGGGCAGTCTGTAAATTAGTCTCATTATATTCTTTTGATATCTTTCAGGAATTATTACAAATTTAAAAATGTTTTATATGACATAATTAGCATCTTATATTTAGTAAACTTTAAACTTCATTGTGAGGATATGGCTTGTGCCTTTACTCTGATATTTAATCTTGATTTTGTGCTTAAATTCAGAAAAGCAGGAGCATAGAACTAGCTAGAAATAAGCCTGGTGTAACAATAACAATAACAAACAAACAAACAAACAAAAACCAACAACAACAAAAAGCTTACTTCTACTGTTACCCACGTCTTTTTGACAGCAAAACAAAACATTATATATGGAGAAAAAAAAAAAAAAAAGGAGTTATTAGCATAATTTAAGATTTAGTGTTGTAATCTAAGAATAGGTATGTGTTGTGTGAAGGTTACTCAATTTGTTGTTAAGAAGACTTTGATATTAAAGCTGGTTTTTCCATTCTCTTAACCCGTGGGAATTATATGGGGCTATTTGTTTTGCCTTTCAGTTGCGTTCATAGTATCTCCCACTCAGACCTTTGAAATACAGGGATATTTTTCCTCTGGCAGGCATTGCTTTGCTCTGTTGGGCTGTTGCCACAGACAGCAGTCACAGCTGCAGCAGGGCAGGCAGTTGTCTCTTGATCACTAAGCAGTTATCACAGCTTGTGGTCTTGTAATAGCAAAAATTGTATCTACTAGGCTACACTTTCGAGTAAAAAATATTTTCAGATTACTCTTAATTGAGAACAGAATCACCTGAGAGAAGACTGTCTGATCATCTGATAGAGGCTGAACATCTTTTCTGTGTTATCAAAAGATATCATGGAAGAGAAACAAGCAAACAAGTAAACAGAAAACATGGGAGATTTTTTATATTTTTATTTTTTAATCTTCTTTTAGAACCTCAAGTGGATTGGCAAATTTTTACAATAGGATAACTCTAAATTTATGAATTATGGTGGGTTCCTAGAGACTTTCTAAGTTATACTTTGGGCATTAGAGCTTTCTGAAATCTTGGAAAGTTTTAGGGAAGCCTTTTTTTTTTTTTTTTTTTTTTTAATTTCTTTGAGCTTTATCTTTAAACCAAATAAAAATGACTTAAATAACTTGATG
Source organism: Heteronetta atricapilla (assembly GCA_011075105.1). Classification (NCBI taxonomy): domain Eukaryota; kingdom Metazoa; phylum Chordata; class Aves; order Anseriformes; family Anatidae; genus Heteronetta; species Heteronetta atricapilla. The sequence continues at coordinate 158,763,992 of CM021731.1, forward strand.
TAAAGCCTTTCTTGCAGCTATGTAATGCCCAGGTTAGCATTTTGCTAGCATTGTTATCATATATTAACAGTTCTGCAGTAAGTGCCTTTATCAATGGCAATCACAAATCTGTTATATGTCACCTTATTAAATAAATTCAACTTTTCAACTTCGTGAAACTGTCTCAGTGAAAGTCCTTGGTAGGGCTGTTAAACAGGAAAACATTGGACTATTAAATACTTTCAACTTAGTCAACTGTCTCAATGGAAAGCCCTTATCAGGGCTCTGAAACAGGCAGACATTTGACTCTGATATGTCCTTTCCTTTTTAACGGGACATCTTCCTACCCTCATTTTTAAAAATAAAAGTAAATAAATAAATAAATTCTTACTATCTCACTGAAATTTCACTTACTGGAACTTGTGTCTACTGGACTTTGTTCTTTTTCTATATACCTCCCATTAGGCATTTGTTGACAACAATAAGATACCCTTGTATTGTTCATTTCCTAAGAGTGAACAAACCCATTTGTCTCAGATTCTCATCAAAAATTATGTGCTGCAATCTCCTAATGATCTCAGTGGGTTTTCATTCAACTCACTTCAGTTTGCTGTAATCTTTTCTCTACTCAGTAGCCCCCAATTTGACACAATATTCCAAACGTAGTCTCAAAAATATTGCATAGAGGGGAATAATCACTTTCCTCAATCTGATGTAAAAATTCATACTAACATAGCCCAGTATGCAGTTGATCTTTACTGTGTTGGTACAGGCATACCCAGGTTCAACTGACTGTCCATCAGGACCCCCAGGTTATTTTCTGCAAAACTGCGGTACAACTGACACCCAGCCTATATTATTGCATGAGTTAATTCTAGTTGACTAAGGGACATGGCAAATGACTCGTCAGCAGCCACACTTCAAACCATTGATTACTACCCTTTGAGCCCAAGCAGCCATTGATTACTACCCTTTGAGCCCAAGCAGTCCAGTGAGTTTTCAGTCTGTTTTCCAGTTTTCCACTGGATCTTAAAATCCACCCATGCATCCATAGTTCTCAAGAATGTTTTCCTCTGAGCTATACTTGTCTTTGGCTGCCTAACTTTAACTAATAAAGAAGTTAATGTTAATAAGAAAATGCCATTGATTTTCTTTCTCATTTTTTGTTTGTATATATATATATATATATATATATACACACATATATATATACATGTATATATAAATATATATATATGTATAAAATAAATCTGGACACCCCATTCATATTTCTTCTTCATTCTCTGGGGAGATGTTGGTGTTCAGAGGTCCTGTTCCATACTGTCTTGAGTTAGATAGGTCATTCTTTAAGCAAAGAAACAATGATTATCACCTCGAGTACGGTGTACAGTTTGGGGTGCCCAAAACACAATATAAGACATAAAACTATTAGACAGCATCCAAAGGAAGGCTACAGAGATTGTGAAGGATCTAGAGGGCAAGACATATGAGGAGTGGCTGAATTCACTTGGTTTGTTCAACCTACAGACCTTATTCTGTTCTTAGGAGAAGGAGCAAAGGAGCAGGCACTGATCTCTTCTCTCTGGTGAGCAAAAATAGGAGTTGAGGGAACAGCATGGAACTACTTCAGGGAATGTTCAGGCTGGATGTTAGAAAAATATTATTCACTGAGACGGTAATTGTGCACTGGAACAGGCTCCCCAGGAAACTGGTCACAACAGCAAGTGTACTGAAGTTCAAGAAATATTTGGACAATACTTTTAGACATATGGTCTGATTTTGGGGTGATCCTGGATGAAGCCAGGTGTTGGAGTTGGTGATCCTTGTGGATGTCTTTCAACTCAGGATATTCTATGATTCTATTAATCTAATATTCTGTGAATATGACTGTGCAATGCAGAAACTCTCCTGTTGATAAAGGAGCACAAATACTGCTAAAGCAGCCTAAAATTGAATAATGACACAGTGAAAACACTTAATTACTGCTATTTCTCACCTACTTCCAAAACTGTGAAGTGTATTCTAGCTCAGAGATTTCCATTGTAATTTTGGTAGTTTTATGTTTCTTCATGAATATTACAAGTAATAATAAAGTGACAGAGTTTTGGGGCAAAACAAGTTCAAAATGACATATATCAAAAGGCATAAGGTAAAGTCATGGTTTACATTTTGTACTCATAGTGGTGCAGTATGAAAAAAGAAAAAAAAAAAAAAAGACAGCAACCAGCAACAAACAGCAACAACAACATTGTCAAACAATTGTAAGAATGAGAGGAAATATAAAGAATAAGGAAACAAGTGAAACAAGATTTCATGTGCAAAAATTCAGAAATCATTGAGTGGACCAAAAAAATCATACCCACAACCCACACGAGACAGAAGAATAATGTGATCTGCATTCAGTGGTGACCATATTTTGAGTAGGAGTATAGACTAGGTGGTCCTTTCCAATATGAATGACTCTGTAATTCTGTGATAATAAATTATGGAATTTTTGCATATTCAGACAAAAGATGAAGCCCGGTCACAATGGAAATCATTAAACTGAAAGAGCAGGTAATATTATAAACAGAAAACATCCCTGAGCAAGAAGGCCAATGGTGATATAGCTATAGCATATGGATGATATGATTTCTTGTGTCTTTTTTTTTTTTTTTTTTCCTTTGGGAGATAACTTTGTAAATATTTGTAAACATTTTTTAAACAATGTTTTGTAAACATTTGCCTTCTGACTACTTTTTGAAAAGATCATTGGATTCCATCTATACGTAACTATATTATGTAAAGATTGTTACTATTTCCTTCGCTAAGTGGTTAAGGAGGTTGAAACATCAATTTATATGTTCAAAGAAATAGGCATAAAATCCATCATAACAAAAATTTGTGAATTAAAAAAATGCACACTACAGTAATATTGACAGTGTCAAGAGATGGTATAAAATCACCACCATATGTGTTCTAGATATATAAAACAATGCCAAAGGAAGAGCTGCCTTCTTAAATAGCTGTCAAGTGTCAAACCCAGAATGAACATCTACAAGTTTAGTGAAGGGTTGCCTGAACGCCTTTTGTAGTAAGAGACTTGCTGCTAAGAAAAAGAGGATTGTTTGTCTTAAATACATTCAAGGAATATCTGACATCAGCAATGAAGAAATACTATTTCAGAAAGGAATACTGAACATTAGGGGAAAAAACATACAAACAAACAAACAAACAAAAACAGTCTCTTGTGTCTCAATGTCACAGTTTTATCATTGGATTAAAAAGAAAGTGTTTAGATAAATCCTAAAGTGGCAACTTATAAATAAATGTTATTTTTCAAATCCCTTAGATGATACTGAAAATTATTTGTTTGAATCAGAAGAAGAAATGAAGAATGATGAAGACATCAGAAGTGAGAAAAAGCAGGAAGTACTTCTTTACTGTGTGACTGATGGAGCACTGGAACAGGTAGCCAAGAGAAGTTGTAGAGACTCCTTCCTTGGAAACCTTCCAGAGCTGTCTGGATATGGTCCCGGGCAACCTGCTCTGCATGTCTCTGCTTGGTTTGGACCAGATGACTTCCAGAGGTCCTTTCCAACCTCAGCCATTCTGTGATTCCATGAAAAGTTGAAAATTATAAGGATAGTTAGAGGAAATGATGAAGGTATATGTCACACAAAAAAAAAGTGAAATAGTAATAGTATACTATTACTAATAAAATCTCCTATTATTATTAATATATATATAAACACTTTTTTACTAGTTGATAAAGATAGTATAGTACACTGGATGTATTACTATATCAGAACAGTGTAGTTGCACTAAAGTTGTCACTGCAATGTGACAAAGTTAGTATTAGCATTCTGAAAACAGATCTATCATAGTAAGAAATGGGGGCTTCAGATCATGAAAATGTTGTATCTTACAAAATATTATACCCTCCAAAATTTATCTATTCAGTTTTATGAATGCTTTAGGAAACATATAGATAAGCTTGTTTTATGAATGGAATTGTGTTTTTTATTTTTTTATTTTTTCTTTCATTTTCCCTGTAAAATACATGTTACTTAACTTCACAGCACATAACATTGTTTCTTTGTAAACTAATGTTCATCCTAAACTAACAGAATCCTGATCAATCATCAGTGCTGATGATAGTAACCTGGGAGGTGCTATTGATTCCCTGGAGGGATGACAGGCCTTGCAAAGGGATCTAGATAGGTTGGATCACTGGACAATTAGAAATGACATGAATTTCAACAAAGGACAATGTGGGGTTCTGAACTTGGCACATGGTAATGCTGGACACAGGTGCAGACTGGGAGACAAGAGGCTAGAGAACAGCTCAGCAGAAAGGCATTTGCGGGTGCTGGTTGACAGCAGTCTCAACATGCACTGGCAGCCAAACATATGCACTGGCAGCCAAGAGGGTGAACTGCATTTTAGGGTGCTGTCCCTAAATGTATTCTAGACAAATACATTTAATTTTCCTCCTAGTAGCTGGTATGGTGCTGTGTTGTGCATTAAGGATGAGAATAATGTTGATAACATGCTGATATTTTGATGGTTGAAGAGAAGTGCTTAAACTAAATCAAGGACTTTTCAGATTTTCATACTACTCTGCCAGAGAGGAGGCTGGGGGTACACAAGAATCTGGGAGAGGACAGAACCAGGACAGCTGACCCAAACTGGCCAAAGGGATATTCCATACTATATGGTGTCATCCCGAACAATTGTATGAGGTGCCTGCTTAGGGTGGGGGGAATTGCTGCTCAGGGACAAGCTGGACATTGTTCAGCAGGTGGTGAGCATTCTGAGTTACTTGTTTTGTGCTTTGTACATTATATATTATTATTATTATTATTATTACTATTATTATTATTACTACTCTTATTTTTCTGTCCAACTAAAATATCTCAACCCAATAGCTATTTTTTTCCTCCCAGTTCTCTCCCTCATCTCATGGGGAGTGAGTGGGTGAGTATGTGTGTTTCTTAGCTGCCTGATGGGTTAAACCACAACAGGTGCATTAAATGCAGCATGGTCAAAAGAGGTGATTCTCCCACTGTATTTAGCACTGGTGCAGCCTCACCTTAAATAACGTGTACAGTACAGGGCTCCATGATAACAAAACAGGTAATAAGGTTCTTGAAAGATCTAGAGGAGAGCAACAAACAAAGTTGAGAAAAAGGCTGGAAGGCCTTGTGAGAAGAGGCTTAGGATACTTGTGTTTTCTAGTTGCATGAAAGAAGGCAAGGAAGGAGGTGCTGATCTCTTTTCCCCAGTAACAGATGACAGGATGCATTGGAATGGCATAAAGCTGCACCAGAAGTTTAGACTAAGCATAAGGAAAAAAAAAAATTTACCATGAGGATGGTAAAACACTATAACAGGTTTCCTAGCAAGGTGGCTAGGCAACTGCAGAAATAGTATGTTAAATTTATTTTTTCTTTCGTATTCTCTCTTATTCTTAATTTAAAAGCTGACATCAATACTGTTCTTCAATGGTGGTTCAAGGGGTCTTGAGTATGGAAAACTTATTTTTTTTTAATTAATGTAATTTTGAACTAATTGCATGACTCCCTAAATTTATCTCTTAGGTGTTTACATGATTTCAGGGTCTATATTATTTGTTCTATTAATGGGTTTCTCAAGGCTCTTTCATGTGAATTTTCCCACTGCTAGTTTTCAGATTGTATATAGTTCTCTCTCTCATTTGCTAAATTAAAGGTTTATTAGAGACACTTCATTTAAACTGTTTTGATTTTGTCTTTATTCCCAGTTGTTTCAGTTAAAAATTTAATAATGCAGTCATAGCTAGGATGTTTTCTCTGCTAGCACTGCTATCATTTGTGCATGAGTGCAGTGATGGAGGGTAGATTAATTTAAAATGGAAAAGGCAAACAAGCAATTTGTAGTTTTTCACTCCACAGAAAAAGCATAATGTAATAAATGGGCAAGACACTGAAAGAATGTTTAGGAGAAAACTTAAGCTGTAGCCATTTTGGATCATAGAAAATTTTTCTCAGTAAAGGCAAATAACATCCTCTGGAATGAGAAAAAAAAAATGTTTTCAGTATAGGCAGTGGGAATGTTAATGTTCCTATAAAAAGCATCATATATTTATTTACAAAAGAAAAAAAAAAAAAGAAAAAAGAGAGAAAGAGAAAATAATTTTCTCAAATGAGAAAACTGTTTTCATAATAGAGACTTGCTACTTTTGTTAGAACAGTTAGGATTAGAGTTGAATTTGATCTAACGAGCTTAAGCACCTCTGGCTTGCTCGAATTCATTGAATGTTTTTCAAGTCTTGATTTACTTATTTATTTCTTGATGCTGTGTTGAAAAACAAGGGAGAAATAAATAAATATATATAAATGTAAGTGTAGAAAGCAGCTCCTGAATTGTATTAATTTGTCAGTTGTCATCATTTTATCCTGTGTTTGTCTCCCTTTGGTATAACAGCCAGTCTTCCTTACCTGATTAAAACTAATATCCCTGCAGATATATTTTCATTTTGTTTTGAATCCTTCCCTCTGTTTTCGTAGAACATATTTTGCTTTACTTTATTTAGGTAAGGACCTGAATGTGTTCTGAGAGTGAATGTGGCAAGCTGGTTAAACATGTGGGATCACATTTGTCTATATTGATTGACCTGTCTGTAAAACAAAAATTCGGTCATGCTATCAGACATCTTTAATTCAGATGGAGAAGCATATATTAAAATTCCTAGATCATTATTCTCAGTGTTATCCATGAAAAATGTGGCCAGCATTTACAGAAGCTCAATAATATTTCCATAACATATTATTTCATAGACTGAGGTCTGGCATGTGATGTGGTGCTGATTAGTATTTGGATGAGTACAGACTAGGTTTTTGGACAAGGATTATGCCTGATGAAAAATGTTCTATGAGGTACAGAATGAAGAAGGTTATTCAAATAATTAGAATCAGTCTGGGTGTTCAGAATTTTGCCTTCATTCATAATTTTAAAATATTGCTCTTATTTTTTCTTATCTACCATAAAGCCACTATGTAGAATACCAGTTTGAGTTAGATATCCTCAGGATCCACACTGGCTCTATAGATGGTTAGAATGTCAGCATGTCTAGTCCATTCCCTCTGGGTGTTTCCTTATTGATATTAACATCTGAAGTCCACCTCACTGTAGAAAACTGTAGACGTATATATTGTTGGAAAAACACCATATTTATTGGTTTACTCCAAATGACTTTGAGCACGTGCAAGACTGGTTGTGTGGGTCCCCCAAGCAGCCTTAATTTGTTTCACATTTTTATTATATTCTCCTTTTTTTTTTTCCCTTCTAACCTCCCTTGTTCTTCAACTTAACTACATCCTTCTAAAGAAGTACCCCACCCCTGTTTATCCTGTCCCTGTTGGTGTGTCTACTTTATATCCTTATTGGTATTTGCACTACCACTGCCCTGGTCATTTCCCCCTTAGTCATCTGTTAACATGTTACTAGTTACTGTTAAATAGCAACCCCTTTTGATTTCCATATTGTTCTCCTCTTTTGGGGTTCTATCTTGTTAGTCATTCCAGAAGTCAGAGCGGGTGATCATATTAACCCTTTTCTGTTTTCTGTAACATCTTGAGATTCCTTTTGTTGTTACTTTTACAGTAGCACACAGGTCAGGGTTAGCTACCTGTACACATACACAAATTATTTCTCAGAAATAGTACTTTTCCAATTGTTAGAACAATCTTTCCAATTGTTCCCTTTCCTATGTTTTGATTTTGAAAAACTTTTTATTGAGTAAATATTAGTTTGCTATAATTTCATTTTATCAGAACATTATCAAATAAAATTTCAATATTTATTATGCAGCTCACCTTTGTAGGAAGAGAATTCGTGAAGCCAATGCTCAGAGTTGAAGTGAGACAGCAGTGTGGAGAACAATAAAAAAGTGAAAAAAGTGTTTATTTTATTTATTTTTTTTTTTTTTTTAAAGTATGTTAACAGGAAAACTAGGACCAGACCAAACATTAGTCTAACACTTGATGAGAATGGTCACCTCCACATAAGTTGAGACTGGGGGACAAGATGCTGGAGATGAGCCAAGGGATCTGGGGGTTTTGGTTGACAGCAAGCTGAATGTGAACCAGCAGTTTGCCTTGGCAGCCCAGAGGGCCAACCGTACACAGGGTGTACGGTTGGCCCTCTGGGGCCATCAAGAATGGCATTGCTAGCTGGTTGAGGGAAGGGATTGTCCCACTCTGCTCTGTGCTGGTGTGGTCTCACCTCGAGTACTGTGTGCAGTTTTGAGTACCACAGTATAAGTATACAAAACTGTGAAGAAAAAAAAAAAATCTTATTAATATCCTAGTCCCTTTACCTTTATCTCCAGAACAATGCATATTTGAAGTGATCAGTCACACATGTTTTTCCACAGCTTAATGGTGATCTCCCTTGGGTAAGAAAACCTTAAGGTAGGAAAGTAGGGGAGCAGGTCTTGATTCATCAGTATATATTCTGTATGTGTTGTCCATAATCCCCTCTGGTTGACTTGTAATATCAGAATACTCCTGTACAAATGAATGGATCCAAATAAAAGATTTTGAAATAAAGAGCAACAATTTCATAATGGACTAACTATATATTGTAAACCAGTGATATTGCTTATTCTGGAAATATGTTGATATATACTAATGTAATATGATTCTCAGTGAGCCAGGATATTGACAGGTAATTAGTTGTGGAAATAGGACTGATTGTCTAACGCTGCTCTGAATATCACCCATAATGATAGTGAAGAAATTGAATCTAGTGTTCTGCCAAGATTTTGTCTCTGAAATTTGCTAGTGTTACCACCTGAATGGTGTTCCAAATGATGATTGGTATTGTTGCTTTGTGTGCATGTGTGTATAGCTTTAAAATTTCCAGTTGCCCAAAATCAAGTGTGATGGATCTTTTTAGTACAATTTTCTGAATGTACTTTCATTTAAAAGTCTTTTTATCATTTGAAACGTGATTTATTAGGTGTTTGTATTATCACCTTCAAATAACTTCTCTGACCCTGTTACATGGTTCCACATCGATCACTTGTCAGCAGAAATGTAGCTTTGTGTATTACTGTATAATTTTTCCTTATAATTGAAATATATTGGTACTCACAGTTCATTATTAAAATAGCAGTAATAAGTGGAAACATTAGCACATATATTAATTTTAATTTCAATAGATGAAATGCTGATTTCTAGACTAGTACACCCCATGTAGTAAGACATGAAGTTCCATTTTTTTGTTGTTGTTTTTTTTTTTTTTTTTTGATGATTTACAAATCATTGATATTGATTTGAGTATGAAATAGATACATTTCTATGTCATTTAATTTTCTGAATTTACTTTGGTTGAAACGTATTGTATAAAGCCTAATAGAAATACAATATCTGGAATAGGCTAGTATACGCTTTTAAGCAAATGTTCCAAGTGCATGTGTTTTCATTTTTATGTAGGAAAAATAAGACAAAATGGACATATTAGAACTTCAAAATGTCCATCTTGTAGTAACAAGATTTAAACTTGTAAGATTATTATTTTTTTTTTTCCTTTTCAATAATGTGGAAAAAAAAAATTGTTGCTGCTGTTGTTGATGGTGGTCTTGGTGTTTTGTTTGTTTGCTTGTTTTAAGCTATTTTGACATCTTAACATAATTTAATTTTCAGACTGTTCAGCATTCTCTTACAAATTAAGCCAGTTCTTGCTTACCATATTTAACTATTATTTTGGACTAAGGAAAACAGAAACAAACAAAAAAACCCTCTGTTTTCTTGGAAGTCTTTCAGCCATTTACACATAATAAAACTTTTTTTATATTTTTTTTCCCATTAGAGTTTTATTTTAGCAGTTATTCAGCTAAATTCTTACTATTTTCAATATATTATATATTTGCAAGTTTGGATTCTGTTTCATGTATCTGCAGAAGAAAAAAGAACAACAGTTCTCCAAAGTTCACTTCAGAAGTAAACTCACAAGTTTTCAGCAGAAATTACCTAAAGTGTGGTAAAGAAACTCTACCAACCTTATTGTTATGCATTCCTTACATTATATTAAACTATCTAGTGCAAAAGTTTGCCTTTTAGAATATTTCTGAAGTAATCATTGCTCACATCATATCTTTCACTGTTTTATGCAGTTTCTGTAGTAGATATTCACAAAGTCTTAATTTATAAATGTTTTAGTTTCTTGCAAATTTTATTGTTTTGGGTCTCACATCCATATTTTGTAACAGATGCTCAAAACCTCAAGAACAGAACAATATAGAAAAATAACAATATTTTTACTAGGGTAAAATAATTGAAATGGAATAAAGTTTACACAAAATTTAGAAAAATAACAATGTTTTTGTTTAGAGAATTGGACAAAGATATCCTTTGTAACGCAGGAAACATACACAAATTTATACTTGTGAGCAAATATGCAAGAATAATTTTAAGATGTTACTTGTAAACAAAAAAGGTAAATAACTGTGTAAATCACCATAACAGATCTGAAATTCATCCATATGAAAAGGCTGAGAAATATTTGTGCCCAAATGATAGTCAAAACTTTTCACTTTATTCAAATTATCTTGCTACACAATAATTAAAATATTAACATAAAAATTATATGTAAAACATATAACTATAATATATATATAGCTATGTTAATATGTAGCTATATGAATTCTTAATTATATGGAATAATTAACTGAATATTGTACAAGCAACTAGTCCAGGACTGTAATGCTTTCAAATACATTCCAGCCTTTCTTAAAGCACATTTATGTTAGAAATATTGCTAAGAAAATCTTAAATGCATTAAAAATCTACAAAATCTTCCATCTACTCATTGTTTTGATACAGTTTTATGTACCCCATACTAGAATTTCTGAAACTCTTCCACCTTTTTTATAGAATCATTGAATCATTTAGTTTGGAAAAGACATGTAAGATCTGGACTGGCAGACATGTAAGATTTGGACTGGCTTACGCTTCATTGGGTTAAGAGCTGGCTAGATGGCCAGGCCCAAAGAGTTGTGGTGAATGGAGTCAAATGTCAGTGTGGTGGTTTGACCGTGTTAGGCAACTGAACACCACAACGGCTCTCTCACTCCCCCTCCTCAGATGAGGAGGGGAAGAAGTAAAGGAGAAAAAAACAACTCACGAGTTGAGATAAGGATAATTTTAATAAAGAGAAAAATATATTATTAAGGAAATATTATTATTAATTAAACAATTCAACTAAAGGGAAAAAAGGGAAAAGGGGAAGAGGAAGGGGGAAAGGGAATAACAAAACAAGTAAAGGCTATGTGGAAGTGCAGAAGGAAAAAAATTACTCTCTACTTTCCACAAATAAGTGATGCTTGACCACATCCTTGAAGCAGGGCCTCAATGCACGTAGCCAGTGTTCAGGAGGAGGACAGACGTTTTCACAATGAGAGCCCACCTCTCCCCTCTTCTTCCTTTTTCCACCTTTTATTGCCGAGTGTGACATAATATGGTATGGAATATCCCTTTGGTTGGTTTGGGTCAGCTGCCCTGGTGATGTTTCTCACTTTTTTGCCCACCCCCTAGGAGGGCTAGAGAAAGTCCTGATGCTGTGCCAGCACTTCTCAGCAGCAGACACAACACCAGTGTGATACCACTGCTGTTCTAGCTACAAGTGCAGAGCATAGCACTGTATGGGCTGCTGCAGGGAAAGTTAACATCCCAGACAGACCCAGTACATCCAGTTGGAGGCCGGTCACTAGTGGAGTCCCCCAGGGCTTGGTCCTGGGGCCAGTCCTCTTTAACATCTTTATTGATGATCTGGATGAGGGGATCGAGTGCACCCTGCAGACAACACCAAGTTAGGTGCGTGTGTCGATCTGCCTGAGGATAGGAAGGCTCTGCAGGAGGATCTGGATAGGCTGAACTGATGGGCTGAGGCCAAATGTATGAAGTTCAACAAGGCCAGGTGCCGGGTCCTGCACCTGGGGCACAACAACTCCAAGCAGAGCTACAGGCTGGGAGATGAGGGGTTAGAAAGCTGCTTGTCAGAGAAGGACCTGGGGATATTGGTTGATGGTGGGCTGAATATGAGCCAGCAGTGTGCTCAGGCAGCCAAGAAGGCCAATGGCATCCTGGCTTGTATAAGAAGCAGTGTGGCCAGCAGGTCCAGGGAAGTGATTGTCCTCCTGTACTCAGCTCTGGTGAGGCCGCATCTGTGTTCAGTTTTGGGCCCCTCACTATAAGAAGGACATCGAGGTGCTTGAGCAAGTCCAGAGAAGGGCTACGAAGCTGGTGAAGTCTGGAGAACAAGTCTTACAAGGAGCAGCTGAGGGAGCTGGGACTATTTAGCCTGGAGAAGAGGAGGCACAGGGGAGACCTTATCGCACTCTACAAGTACCTCAAAGGAGGCTGTAGCGAGGTGGGGGGTGGTCTATTCTCGCACGTGCCTGGTGACAGGACGAGGGGGAATGGGCTAAAATTGCACTAGGGGAGGTTTAGGTTGGATATTAGGAAAAACTTCTTTACTGAAAGGGTTGTTACTCACTGGAATAGGCTGCCCAGGGAAGTGGTTAAGTCACCATCCCTGGAGGTCTTTAAAAGACATTTAGATGTAGAGCTTAGCGATATGGTTTAGTGGAGGATTTGTTAGCATTAGGTCAGAGGTTGGACTCGGTGATCTTGGAGGTCTCTTCCAACCTAGACTATTCTGTGATTCTGTGATTCTGTGATCATTTGGTCTAACCTTTAAGCTAGCACTGCCCAGTTCACCATTAAACTATTAAAAAAAAAATGTTTAAATAAAATATCAAAATGCAACATTTTGTGTCATTAACTAGACATACAAATTGCATGCTTTTAGTTGGGATAATAAGGCTGAACACGTGTGCTGAGTGGCAAAGGGAAGAGAAAACCTACTGATTTCAAAAGTTTTCCCTCAACAGGAGTTTTCATTTGGATCTACTACCTCCAACCCAGATGACAGATTCAAAAAATAAACAACAACAACTTTCAGAAACTTAGTAGTTTCTTTCCTTGACTTATCGATATTTTGATCTATATTTTGTGAGACTTGAAGAGCAAAGCTGAAGAGCACATGAAAATTTCCGATGGGGAAACACTTTGGCAAAAACCTCTTTTCCGTGGAGAAGTGGTTGAACACTTCTTATAATATAATTTATTTGCAAATAAGGCATTATTTTATACAGACTTATTATGAATATGCATTATAACTTTTCTACTGACAAGGAAAAAACATTGAAAAGTTGTATTTCTTTAGCCTACATGGAATAGTTCTTTAAAAGAACTTTTAAGAGCTATTGTCAAAGAGGCAATCTGAAGGGGTGTAAAAGACCATTTTTTTTCTTGTGACATCCACTGATGATTACAAGAATCTCAGTATAAGAACAGCCCATTCTTATAGCAGGTTTTGGAGGGATTCCAAATATTTTGTTTTTTACATACTGATTTTATTTATGTATTTAATTATTTTTCCCCTGGAATTCATTTAATTCCTTTTACATGCTTTATGGGAGGCCTTTACATATGCAATCAGGCACAGTGAATAAGTTGAGAAAGCTGAGGAATGATTCCACAGATGTATCACGTGGTTATAATTAATCTCTGGGGACTTAGAATTTGTGGTTCATTTACAGTTCATATAGCTAAAGATAGGACTTTCATATGAAGAATCCAGTTCTGGAATAGGTCAAAAATAATATTTTTAACCAGGCCAGATGACTTTGTACAAATATAAGTTATGAGAATACAAGGTATTCATTTCCCCCAAAGCTCTTCTTCTACATAACTTGCAGAGGGGGCACATACTGATGAATTTAATTGCCTGTCAGAGAGTAACTAATTTCTGGGGTAAATGCTGGTACATGAGTTGCAGGAACATCACAGGTGGAAAAATAATCCACCCTGTAGAGTGGATATGAACAGAATTCCACCTAGTCTTTGTCTCATTTGGAAATATATACTTCTTTTTTTTTTTTTTTTAATTTAGTAACATAAATGTTTACATTTAGTAGGCAATGATATTTTTTAAGGCATATATCTGGAACATGGAAGTTATTATACACAAACAGACTTGCCTACACCTAATTTTGAGTAGGTCTTCCATGAAATTCCTTTCTAGAAGTGTCTTTTCCAAATTTACGTATTTTGCCATACAGTAACACATAAAAAAGGCAGGATAGTTGACCTGATATTTTTCTAATTAAAAATGCATGTATTTACATACATACACAAATAAAACAAAAAACAAACAACAACAACAAAAACCTATATATATATATATTGTGTTTCTGTCTTCTTTGTTAAAAAAAAAAAAAAAAAAATATTTTTTTTTTTTTTTTTTTTTTCTTAATTAACAGATTTGGTTCTTGCTATTTGGCTTCTGTTATTAGTAGTGGTCTGTGGTGGGTTGAACCTGGATGGCTGGCAGGTGCCCACCAAGGTGCTTTCTCATTCCCCTTCATCAGCAAGACGGAGGCAGAAAATAGGAAAATAGGACAGAAGCAGATGATAGAAAAAAAAAATTATAATCATGGGTTGAGTTAATGACAGGGAGGTTGCTCACCAGTTAACATGATGGGCAAAACAGATTCAGCTTGGGAAAGGTTGATTTAATATATGGCCAAATAATGAGTGAAAGATAGTGAAAATGAAAAGCAAACTAAAACCACCATCTTCCCAGGTTCAACTTTGATTTCAATCCTTCTACCTCCTCTTGCCTGAGAAGCACAACAGGATGGGGAATGGGACTTGCCATCACCTCATAATGCTTTGTCTCTGTTCCTCCTTCCTCCTTACATTGGGAGCTCCAGCACGGGGCCCCTCCCATGGCATACAGTCTTTCATGAACAGATACAATGTAGGTTCTTACCATGGGCTTCAGGCATCCAATATGGATCCATAATATAGGGTGCAGACCTTGAGGAATGGAGTGTTCCAGCATGGTCTCTTCACTGCAGGCTGCATTACCCACCAAGAACCTGCTCCTGTGTGGGCTCTCCGCAGGCTGCACCTTCTCTTAGGGCATTTCCACCTGCTCCAACATGGGGACCTCCATGGGCTGCAGGAGAACAACCTACATGTTTTCTTTTCTGCCAGTTTGGTACTGAGCACAACATTAAGAAGCACTTCTAAGAAAGAAATGCCTATTCTTCAAATCTATATTTTGCAGTTTGAATCAACAGGGAGAATTCCTTCCCTCTTTCTCCCACTCCATCTCCCTTCCCCCCCCCCACCCAGACCCTCTCATCTTGCTCTCCCCCTCACACCTTTTCTTTCTCCCATCACCATTTCTGTTTTTAAAATTCCTCAAACGTAACTTTCACCTTTAGAGTGGATGTATCCCATCTAAAACTCTAAAAAGCTTTCTTTGTATGAACTTGTCTTAGTATCTGTTGTCCAATATTTTCAAATCACAGTGTTTTTTTTTTTTTAAAAAAAAAACTTTCATCTTCACATTCAGATAATGATAAATCCTGTCGCATCTTCAAAATATCCCCATATTGAAATATATATGCAGATAGATAGGTAGATTGTCAGTTAGTCCTTTGCACGTACAGTTTGAGCAAGACAAAACAGTTCTTTCTGTTCTTTTTAGAAGAGAAAATTCTAATTTTGTCTGTGGGAGGAGCAGATATTTTATGTGACTATGAACATTTTTCTTCTAGGGAATTACCTAAGGTTTTTCATGACTTTTCATGAACAATTTGCAAAACACAATTCCAAAAATATTTACCAGACAGATGAGAGATGTGGTAAAAACTGATGTTAAAATGAATGTATTGTGTACTACTGGAGGTGCTTGTGGAAACTTCTGCCCCATTTTATAATGTAATAAAATAGAAAGTACGTTGGCAAGGAAAAGTACCTAAGATGAAAATGATCCCAATTCTTCCATTTCAGTCAGACTGCTAACAAAAGGTTTGAGCAGAAATAAAAACGGAATGCTTCAATCTTTAAAAAGTCTTTACATATATATATATGTGTATGTATGCATATATATATATATTCCTGCTGTTTCTTCACTGTTCCTCCTCTGTCAATTCAGATGACTACAAAATTGAGACTGCTACTCATCAGAAGTTGCACAGACACTTGAATGCATAATTTAAAATTATGTAAAGAATATAATGGAGAAATACGTTGCCATGTGTGGTCAGGTCTCTTCTCTCCCCCTTTGTACTTTCAAAACACCAGAGCATAGGAAGAAGACCTCTCATTTACCTCTTTGTCCCTACTGACTTGCCAGGATTATGCTGCCTGATAGGAAGTATATCCCACATGTCACAGAAGTATCCAATGACAAGTATGCAATAGCCATGGCCACAATTGGAATCAGAATCTTATTTATTCCCACAGCACTGACCTAAAATTTACCTGACTGAACAAATCTGGATACACCTCTAGGGCACACAGAACATTTATAGTTCCCAGCAATATCCTGTGGACTTACTATGTCCATTATACCTAATCCTGTAATAAACTAACCTATTTGCACTCCAACTCAGTTTCTTTCAATACCAAAATTCATGCAAATTGCACTTCCCCGGTAGGTAGGACTGATGGACTGATAAAATTAATATACTGATAAATTGATAGAGGACAACAATTTAAATTGCAGGAAGGAAAAGAAGTTGCAAGGAAGAAAGAGGGAGCTCCGTGTATCACTCCAGGTCATGCATGAGTCAACAATACTGAGAGAATAGTTTCATGCAGAGATTCCCATGTTTATAGCTATCATGAGTTTTTAAAGTATCTACAGAAAATAAGCTAAAAAAACAAAACAAAACAAAACAAAAAAAAAACCATCATAATCAACAACAAAACATACTTTTATCTCCTAGGAAATTCAGAAGAGGTGTTTCATTTTTTATTTTTTAAAATTTTTTTATCTAATATGTCATTTAAACAACATACACCAGTCTTTACAAAGCTAAGAAATTAGAAAATTCCTGCAGATTTCATTCTTCAAAAAAAAAAAAAAAAAAAAAAAGAAGAGTGTTTATGATAGATGAATTCATATTGTCTGCATTTGAGCATAAAGAAGGTAACACACTGAAGGCACTCTTCCCATTTCCAGGCAGAATATTTAAGTAGCCACAGATACTGAAACCAAAAAAAAAAGTCTGGGAATTATCATTTTATGATGAAACAAACTGCTACAGCAAGTTCAGTACAATATCAAAATTCTTATGCAGTAGCTAGTGATATTAATAAATATCATAGTATACCTGATTCTCATTTAGAAATAAAAAATATAATGCTGAATTAAGCATAAAAATAAATATTAAAAATAAAAATAATAAAAATAAATATTATAAAATATCCTTGAGCCTAAAATATATATATATATATATATATCACCAGCTGCTTTAAAGGAGCACTAACAAGCAACACAAATATAGTAGACTCTTACTTGGTCTGTCTTATTGGTCTGTCTTAGTAGGAAATAAACAAGTAAATTCTAGTAATACATTTCATCACTTCTTAGCATTTCAAAATATATGTGACAAATTGAAAGTGGGAATTCTAATGGATTGTTCCAAGCAAAAGACAAAATAGTATTAGATAAAAGGGAGGATTTATTGTCATGGTTCATGCATACCTCTAGCTGAAGAGAAAACAAAGACTGTCTGTTTTTACAGAGCTGTTCAATAAAAATGAATTGTATAAAAAACACAATCCCTGGCTCTAAATATAATGCTATTGAAAGACAAATCTGTGATAAATAGAGTAAGTACATTAGTGCGATAATGGAAAAGAGGAAATGGACCAATTTCATTACAATTAACTTTCTCAGTAATTTTGTAAATGTAGGACATTTATGCAAATTTTAAACAGTGTTTCTTTGCAGATTCAAACTACCATTTACAAAACATCTAACGAGATAACTCTGTGCTTCCTTAGCTGCAGTATGTCAGTTGTAGGAAGAATACAATTAATACATCATTTCACACAGTCCATATACTTTAAATGAATGTTTTCATTAAAAAAGAGGGGTGGGGAGATGGGGGGGACAGGGGATAGGGGATGGGGGTGGGGGAGAGGCTTCTTTCCAGGAAGTTGTGTGACATTGGCATTATTAAATGGATGAAAGTTGTTAGTAAATTGTATCCAATGCAAATCTCCCTCTTCCTCTCCGTCTAAGCCCTTGGTAGTGAAAGTATAAGGCAATGAACAGAAACAGGAGATGAGAGAGTTTATGTCCATTGCCTTATACTTTCACTAAAAACTGCAACCGGTTAGAAACTGGCTGGATAGCTGGGCCCAAAGAGTCATGGTGAATGGATTCAAATCCAGTTGGAGACCAGTCACTAGTGGAGTTCCCCAGGGCTCGGTGCTGTGGCCGGTCCTCTTCAATATCTTCATCGATGATCTGGATGAGGGCATTGACTGCACCCTCAGTAAGTTTGCAGATGACACCAAGTTAGGTGCGTGTGTCGATCTGCTCGAGGGTAGGAAGGCTCTGCAGGAGGATCTGGATAGGTTGGACCAATGGGCTGAGGTCAACTGCATGAAGTTCAACAAGGCCAAGTGCCGGGTCCTGCACCTGGGGCACAACAACCCCAAGCAGAGCTACAGGCTGGGAGATGAATGCCAGGCAGAGAAGGACCTGGGAGTGATGGTTGATAGTCAGCTGAATATGAGCCAGCAGTGTGCTCAGGTGGCCAAGAAGGCCAACAGCATCCTGGCCTGCATAAGAAACAGTGTGGCCAGCAGGGCTAGGGAGGTGATTTTCCCCCTGTACTCGGCTCTGGTGAGGCCACACCTCGAATACTGTGTTCAGTTTTGGGCCCCTTGCTACAAGAAGGACATGGAGGTGCTTGAGCGAGTCCAGAGAAGGGCTACAAAGCTGGTGAGGGGTCTGGAGAGCAAGTCCTATGAGGAGCGGCTGAGGGAGCTGGGCTTGTTCAGCCTGGAGAAAAGGAGGCTCAGGGGTGACCTTATCACTCTTTACAGGTACCTTAAAGGAGGCTGTAGCGAGGTGGGGGTTGGTCTGTTCTCCCATGTGCCTGGTGACAGGACGAGGGGGAATGGGCTTAAGTTGCGCCAGGGGAGTTTTAGGTTGGATCTTAGGAAGAATTTCTTTACCGAAAGGATTGTTAGACATTGGAACGGGCTGCCCAGGGAAGTAGTGGAGTCACCATCCCTGGAGGTCTTTAAAAGACGTTTAGATGTAGAACTTAGGGATATGGTTTAGTGGGGACTGTTAGTGTTAGGTTAGAGGTTGGACTCGATGATCTTGAGGTCTCTTCCAACCTAGAAATTCTGTGATTCTGTGCTTTGAAGAGCCTGGATCCAACTCTTTGCTGAGTTCCCTACTGGTACCAGGGGCCTGCTGTTAGGTTTCTCCTACAGTCATCTCTTCTCCAGGCTGAACTAAGCTCTATACCTCTTTTCACAGGGTAAGTGCCCCAGCCCAAACTATCCTGGTGGCCCTCCCAGACCTTTCCCCAGAAAGACATTGGTATTTTCTGCACCAGAGGGAATACCTAGTATCCAGAAGTGGTCTGACAAGTTCTAAGTAATGGGGAGGGAATAATCATTTTCATCAGCTTAATACAGCCCCAGACATTGCTTGTGTCTCTGCTACCAGGGCACACTGATGGCTCATATTCATCTCACTGCCTCTGGGGCCTGTTCCCCAGAGCTGCCCCCCAGCCTTTCAGCCCCCCCCCCAGCCTGTCCCCCAATCCCTGCTTGGGTGTTTCCCTTCCTATGAGCAGGATTTTATATTTGACTTGAACTGTCTGATAACCCATTATTCCAGCCTGTCAGGCTCCTTCTAAAAGGCAGTCTTGACCATCCTCTTCTCCCACATTTTGGTGTCTGCAAACTTGATGACTGTGCACTGTACCACTTCTATTGGTGTTAAATAGGACAGGTCCCAGTACAGGCCCTTGTGACCACAGACCTCAAAGCCACTATTAGGCCCAATCACCAGACTATCAGACTGCTTTATTATTATTATTATTATTATTATTATTATTATTAACCTAGCTAATTGTCCACTCATCCAGACCAAAATGTCTCAGCTTGGATACAAATATGTTCTGATATGGCTAGAAACTTCGGACCTACCTGTAATACTAGGAAAATTCATTCAAAAGGAGTTCAGACATTGTTTGTATTTGAATGTTTTATATTAATCTTTCCAAGAAAGATTTTATAATCCTACTTTTAAGAACTGGCAAAAAAATAAAATTTTAAAATTTATATTAAATTTCATGAAGACATAGTCTTACATCTTCCTCATATATCACTTTACAAATATTTCACAAATCATTAATTCCTTATATTGTATTTGTATATTGTATATTGTATAGTATATATTCCTTATATTGTATTTTGCATATCCATTATATATACTCTTTAGTAAATTATGGTTTTCTGGTAATTTTTATTTGAAAAATTCCAATGTACCCTACTTTTTTTTTTTTTTTTTGTAAAAATAAATGAATAAACAATAAAAGCAAACAAAAAACAGACATGCAAACATACAGATTTATTCTGTTAGCATTATACAGCGAAATTATTTCACTGCCACAGAAACAGTAATTTAATCTGGACTGTATCTCTGTTTACATGTACATAGCACTAAACAAGATGGAGAACAACACATTTAATCTAGAGGGGTTTAAAAACCGGCTTAAAAGGTGGAATGAAATTCAAATAAAAGTAGCTGAGGTTAACTTTGCTATCACTGTGAAAAAAAAGAAATTGCATTAAATATTTTGATCACTTTGGAATTTTATTGATTGATTGATTTTTTTTTTTTTTTTTTCCAAGGAAATGGTTAAATTTTTTTTTTTCCTTTTCTTTTTTTTTTTTTTTTTTTTCCCTTATGGAAAATTATTTTGATAATAAGAAATCAGAGAAAATGTATTTAGCTTTATCATCAAAGCTAATGCCTGCACAATTAGGGATTTTCTTCGAGGGCACCTCATCCCAAAACCATTTACCTTGTGAAATCTGCCAAATGCACAGACAGAGGTGCTCTGGCTGCAGCTATAAAAATGTTATTGAAGATTACTGACAATTTTATGCAAGGAACATATTAATCAGTAAATCCTGGCAGTCATTTTCCCTAAAATACAAGGTCATGCTTCCTATTGCTGTTGCCATCACAGAATGAACAGCTAATCCCAATGTCTAATTCTGAACAAAATGATTCTTTCTCTAGTAATCCACCATCTGATGAGTTACTTCATTCCTTCTGACTGCTGTATAGGTAGATATGCTTCAAGAAGGAAATGTTTCATACACCAAGGTCAATAATATTGATTTTAAGCTTGCTTTGAAGATATATTGTCAGTTACTGTCAATCAGCTTCTGCTCTTATTACATCTTTGTTTCCACTTAAGAATTGTTCTTGTGGCAGAAAGCAACAGTATGGATTGTCATTATTTAAGATTGTGGAGCTGCACAAAATTAAACTTATTAACTGTTATCAGTTTTACTTGTTATGAAGCAGTCAACGCTGTAAGCATTGATAATTTCAGGATGCCAACGCTTAATAACAGTGTTAACCATTTTGGTCAGTCTAAGTTTTTAATCCATGGAGAGATCATATTTGATAAAGAAAAAGATTATTAAATTAGCATTACAGATGGGTACACTGAACATTAAACTGTGTAGTTAAATGGGACATTCTAATGATCACCATTTTCTAGAACTGGTCATTTGGCTTCAAAGCTAAGAAGTGAACCAGGCTTATTTAATGCAATACTTTTATACCTTCAAATCTAAAATATACACAGATTTAACATAGCACCGCTATGTCAACGAGTAGGACTCTCACAAAAACCTGTCCAAAATTAAGCAGAGATACATATCCAGATGACAATCCAAAAAGTCAGCTAAATCCTTAACTTTAAATGGAATATGTACCCCATATATACATGGTTGCACCTTATCCCAGATTCACAGTATCTAACATCAACTATATAACAAAGCACTTAAAACAAAAATGACTTAATGAAAAATGGTTTAATGGCCCACTGTATACTCAGTCACTGTCTGAAGGGAAAAGGGAGGATGCTGGGTTTGCTTTTTTGTGTGTGTTTTGTTTCTCCACTGTCTTCTTTCTCTTTTTTTAACTCAAGTTTAATAACCATCCAGCTTAGCTAACAAGACAATATTCTCTGATGTACTGCTGAGAAATTCTAAGGAGAGAAGCAGCTAAAAACAATGTTTTACACAGCTTGATGCTTCTAGGAATTCTCTTGATCTTTGCTAGGTTTATAAGAGTGTGTGTGTGTGTATTTCTCTAACTAAAATTTTGTAAGTGAAATGCCGTCACTAGTAGGAAGTGCTACATTTCAGTCTTTCTGCTTCCATTTTCTTTTCCTCTTCTTCAGGAAAACTGTACTACAATTAACAAAAACAGCAATAGCTCTAGGCTCTCTTGCCTGCATTGTTTTTCTTAAAAATAAATAAAATAATATATATATATATATTTACATTTCAATAAATCTGAAGATAATATCCAACAATGTATCATTTTTGTTATATGTATATATATATATATATGTATGTACGATAGAAGGAAAAGAATGTATACTGTTCATAGAATCACAGAATCACAGAATACTCTGAGTTGGAAAGGACCCACAAGGATCACCAAGTCCAGCTCCTGGTTTCACCATGGACCACCCCAAAATCCAACCTCATGCTGAGAGTATTGTCCAAACACTTCGTGAACCTGGGCAGGCCCTGTGCTATATGATCACTGCCCTGGGGATCCTGTTCCAGCATCTAAACACTTTCTCAATTGAAAATCTCTTCTTAATATCCGATTGTCAAGATCTTTTTTTCTTATGAAATCTGACTGCAAACTAATGCTTCACTCTACTCAGGGGTATTATTCAAACCTGAGATCTTGTCAGTATCTGACACTAAAGATGTGAAGGATTACTGCATTTTTGTTTCTTTTTTATTGTCTGTTTGAAAAGGCTGATTCAAAAAACCTCCAGGTTTTGTGGTAATACTGTTAAAGCAATGCTCAAGCATTTCATATATTTTCATATTTTTATATTTTAAAGATGACTATTTTTATTTATTTATTTATTTATTTATTTATTTATTTATTAATGTTTAGATCTAGATGAAGAAGTACTGCTCCTTGAATTGTGGTCTCCCAGTAAGAAATTCTTCACATTCTAGCATGAGATTGTAGTGCTCTTTTCATCTATTAACTCAATGTGATTGCTTTGTTGTGCAGAGAGACTGAAGAAAAAATAAATAAATTTAAATATTCCAACAGATTGATTATTATTGTCTTGCTTTTCAGAATTGTTATATTACACAAACATTAATAGCATAACAATATTAAAAATTCACTAGTACTGCCCACAATAATAATAATAATAAAGTTCTAGAAAATCAGTTTTTTTAAAAATTATTATTATTATTTTATTTTTCCCAGAGAGCTGCTAAGGCAATGTTTTGGAATTGGAGGATCAGTGAAACTGGAAATGGAAACAGAATATAACTTTGATGGACCTGTTTTCCCTCCCTCTCTTATTTCTACATTTTTCCCCAGTAAAATACCAATTTATACATATAGCAAGACACAGGTATTTATTTTAGCCACTTTCAAACTTGTTTTCTACAGGTTAGCAGTGATTCTGGATAAATTTAAATTTATCCAGATATAAGATATAAGCTCTAGATATAAGCACACTGTATGCATGATATAAAGTGCTGTGAAATGTTTCACTTGATTTGACTAATTAAATAAAAATTTTAAAAAATAAAAAATAAAAAAATAATAATAAAAAACATGATAATGGTGTTAACCTTTTAACCTGACTTATCAAATTGTAGTTGAAGTTGGAGCCTGTCTTACAAGCAACTCTTCAAAATACGATCCTGCAATTTATGATATTTATGATATTACCCCATGGAGAAGGACTTGGGAGTCTGGATGGATGAGAAGCTGGACATGAGCCAGAAGTGTGCACTTGCAGCCCGGAAGGCCAACTGCATCCTGGGCTGCATTAAAAAACGGGTGGCTAGAAGGGAGAGGGAGGTGATTGTCCCCATCTACTTTGCTCTTGTAAGACCCCACCTGGAATACAGTGTGTAGGCCTGGGGCCCCCAGCACAAGAAGGATGTGGAGCTCTTGGAACAGGTCCAGAGAAGGGCCACTAAGAGGTTCAGAGGGCTGGAGCACGTCTCCAATGAAGAAAAGTTGTGGGAACTGGGCTTGTTTAGCTTGGAGAAGAGAAGGCTCCAGGAAGACCTTGTTGTGGCCTTCCAGCACTTGAAGGAAGCATATAAACAGGAGGGGGAATGCTTGTTTACATGTATTTGTAGTGATAGGACAAGGGGGATGGTTTTAAATTAAGACAAGGGAGATTTAGGTTAGATATTAGGAGAAAGTTTTTCACTTGGTAGTGAGGCCTTGGAACAGGTTGCCCAGAGAGGTTGTGGATGCCCCGTCCCTGGAGGCATTTATGGCCAGGCTGGATGCAGCTCTGAGCAGCCTGCTCTAGTGGTTGGCAACCCTGCCCAGAGCAGGGGCGTTGAAACTAGGTCCTTTAGGATATTTAAGGTCCTTTTCAACACAGGCCATTCTGTGATATTGCACAGATAAATGTCAAGTCACTTATGTATGGTGTTCCACTGTAACACAGTGTACTACATAGAGCTTCTTTTAGTCTTGACTTGTAACCAAGTCCCAGATCAGAAAGGTATGTCTATATTGCTAAATAAATGAAAGCCAGGGAGGGGCACCTGACATTGTGGCCAGTGGCTTGTAATGACTATCCCAACTGTGCCCTGAGTCCAAACTATGCAGGGCTAGTCTTCTTTGCAGACAAGTGTCTGAGTCCATAGTGAGTCAACATTAGATGTGGCACTTGCCTCATCTGAGTTCTGCCTTTATGGCTTTTATTACAATTCATAAATGTATTACAATCATTAACAAGTTTCTTCAGTTATATGGCAGCCTATCAAAAGGATGTTCTTACACAATATAAGTGAGTGTACATATTGTTGCAAATCCTAGGTGGGAATTTTGGAAGAAAAGGACTGAAGACCAGAAGTAAGATACATTGAATTGCAAATGAAGAAGGTACATGAGAAGAAAGGCCAAATAGGAGGGCTTTCATGTCACTGATTAGAAGGGCGAAGATTTCTAGGGTTTCGTTTGGTTTCTCTACTTTCTTGTGCAGAGCAAGGTCAGCAGACAGGAGGAGGAACTGTAAGTTTGTGTGGACAGCTACAAAACTGTGCCAAAACTACCAGAATCACAAGAATTAGGTAGCATCCACAACTGTGACACAGATATGACTTAAGGGAAAATAGGGAAAAAAAAGGAGTGAAGTTTTGTTCTATGTTAAAGACTTCTCTGACTGTACAGAGATCCTGTATGAAATGGGAGATGTATCTGTTGACAGTCTATGAGTCAAGATCAGGAGGAAGCAGTCCTGTAGATATTGTGAAAGGATTAAATTGTGGTCAGGAATATATATATATATTTATGTATATATTTATTTATATTTATGTATATAAAGCACCTATCACCGTATAGATAAACAGTCTTTGAAACTGCTCTGTTGGCAGGGATAATTACTCAGGCAGGCCTATTAACTTCTGTTTCCAACCAATTCAAAAAAAAAAAAAAAAAAAAGGCCATAAAAAAGCCATAAGACTTTGCTATCCAGGCTGTCTGCTCAATAAAATTTTGTGTTCAAGGCTTTCTAGAACTAATTGGTGGAAGTCTTAGTCTTAAACCATTATCTGCCTCTCAAAGTTCTAAACAGCAGTGGTGACACTGATGCTCTAAACTGACACTGAATTAAAACATATGTGGCAACTATCAAAAACCATCAGTTAATACAGTTCTGGATCCGAACAGAGTTTGGAAAAGAAAGCAGCAGAGTTAAGGCTCACCCTCAAAAGAGCAGAATCTGTCTTATTTATGAAATTGCTAGGCAGCTCTCCCTGAGAAGCAGTCATGAAGAGAAAGGGTGCTTAAGTGAGATGACTGATTTTTATTTATTTTTTTTACTAAAACTTTATATGTATAAGAAGAGAACTCATTAATGAATCATTACATTGTGTACAAAACTAGGACTCTCAGAGAAGGCCCACTTGACTAGGCCAGGATATTTCTGATGAATGAAAACACAAACACTCAGTGTAATAGAGATTGAAACTAGGTTAGGTAGGAAAATAAGACAATAAAAACATTGCTTGAGTAATCAGGAATTCTATTCCCAGATCTCTGTGTGTACCACTATGGTTTGGAAAGGAGACGGTAGCCAATACTGGGGAAGCAACAGTACAAGGACTGCTTAGAGGAGCTGGACATAACGGAGCTGAGTGGTATTCACCCAAGGGTACTCAAAAGAGTTAGCTGATGTGACTGAGAGAAAAATGTCTGTCATCTGCAAAAAATAAATAAATAATAAAAAAAAAATGGCGGTGACAGAGGATGTCACTGATAACTTGTTGCAGTAAGTTGCACATCCAACTGTACTTCAATAGGAGTGTGCCAGCAGACAGACAGAAGTCTTCTCTACCCAGCACTGGTGAGGCTAGGAATGCTGTATCCAACTGGGAGCCCAGAGTTCTAGGGAGAGGTAGAAAAATTGGGGTCCAGCAGAGGGCTACCAAGATTAGGCCAAAACCATATGATCTAGGAGGAGAAACTGAGATAACTGGTCTTTTTTGGTCTGGGAAACAGGAGGCTGTGGGATGCTCTAATAACAGATTCAGCTGCCTGGAGGTTAGTTCCAGAGATGCTAGAACCAAATATTTCTCTGTATTGCCAAATTCTAGAGCAAGTGACAATAATTAAAAAAAAAATAGTTTGGGAATATGATATATTAGGATTTTTTTTTGTTGTTAGGATGGTACTCTAAGCAAACAAAAGTCATTTTTAAGCATCAATCTCTCTCACAAAAACAAAAACACCTATGCTCCACCTATAGATGTCTAAGAGAATGAATGGATTTTGCCATCCTTAGTCTTACTTTGACTAGAGAGCTTCCAAGAATCCTTTCTTTTCAGAAAGAGGGTCTGATTCTTCAAGCTGGTCATTTATGTGTGTGCAAAGCCAATATATTTCTATAATAGCAAAAGCATTCAGTTTTACATGTAATTCAGATAGACAAGCATATTTGATACAACTGGTCAAGGGAATTGTAGCTCAGTGCTTTAAGAACAATTCAGTACCCAGGTAGCAAGCAAGAGATAGTAAGTCAGCCACAGATGCAGCAAATACTATGTATCTGATTTAGGTTAAATTCAGGGTTTTCATCTACAGAGATGTGATTTTCTTCATTGTAAGTGCCTTCAAATTTCACCACACATATGTTAGCAAGACAAATGCAGTAAATAAATAAATAAATAAAATAATGTAAAAAACGGGGATTTATATAGCTAAACAAATATTTCAGTGAAGAAGAGATGATGCATGGTACATTTATCTGCACACTATTCTGCATCAAAAATGTAGTATTTTGTTGTTTCAAAAATAAAATGAAAACAAAAGTATGGAACTAAATTAAGCTAGTAACTTAATGTGCATATGAAGTATCCAAAGCCATCATCTTAGTTGAAGGCTGTGGTTTAAAACCACTGCAAATAACACAACTTTCTTTTGTGTCTTGTGAACAATCTCTCCCTTATATTTGCAAAACTTTCATAGACTCTTTGAAGTATATGCTAAGCCTGATAAAGTCCTTTGACTCCAGTATGCATAGTATTTCAGTGTGTGATTTTACTTGTTAATTCCATGTATTTTTAAGAAATACCTAAATTATTTGCTGTATTTGTATATATCTTGTGTGTGTGTGTGCATTCGTGTTCTGTTTCTAGAGAATCTCTGAGACATGATTCTACCAAGATCTGTTAAGATATATTTGAACAAGGAATTTGAATGTCATGTTGGAACACAATAAGGTCAAACTTAAGGTATATATTTTTGTATGTGACTAATGGAATTGCCAGAAACGTTGATACAATCCATTAAAATTGGAGCATTCTTACTGCCTGGAGAGGTTGTGGAGTCTTCTTCTCTGGAGATATTCAAAACCTGCCTAGATGCCATCCTGTGCAATGTGCCCTACGTGATCCTACTCAGCAGGGGTTTGAGCTAGAGGTCCCTTCCAGTCTCAGCCATTCTGTGATTCTGTGACTGTGCTTTTTCCTCATTAAATAGAGCACAAAATCCCTTTGATGAGGAGAGGATTTTACCGAGAATTTCTGGTCAGGACATATTAATTTCTTGCAAACAAGCTTGCAAGAGTAAACAGAAACAGCAGCCATCATGCTTAAGAGCTGAAAAAACTTCCAGTCATAGAATTATTGGTATCTTACATGTGTGAATTATTTATTTATTTGTTTGTTTGTTTGTTTTCTGGCAAGACCTTGTTTCTGCGAGCAGCAAAAGTTGTATCTAAATTCCAGTCGATGAGAGAGTCTGGGTCTCCTAATTTCTCAGTCAGATCATTGAAGTTTTCATGTAATCTGTAACACAGCTCCTTTCCAAAAGGCTAAAAAAAAGAATGAGAATATGTGCTGGGAATATGTCTTTTTACTTTGAAAAAGAATTAGGGTGAATGTGCCCGGAAGCATGAGACCTCTGGGGTCCACAGGACTTCTCAGTCCCCTTTCACATCTGAATTTACTGGGAGTTGTTAACCATGACCTTCTGTAAGAGGTCATGATTCGTAACTTCACTGTAATGCTGATTTCACAGCTCAACAGCAGCTTTTCAGTTGAAGATCTTCCTTGTGCAAATGATGTTGCTTTTAATTCCTTGTTCCTACTGAACTCAGCACTCAGTATGAGCTTCTGCCACACAGAGAGACTCTTACACATAAGAAAAGCTGTCATAAATCTTTTCTCTTTTACTACTTCTCATACTCTCATATAAAGCAGATTATTGTCTGCATGAAAGCAGCTGTTCCTAGCTCCCAGATCACTCTCTGGAGAATTGCTCTCTGAACTCCTGTTGAGCATGGATCTGTATCCTTTTTTTTTTTTTTTTTTTTTTTTTCTTCCCCACTTTGCAAAATGAGAATGCAAAGATATGCAGTGCTTGCTCAGTTTACTCTATAGACAATTGTATCTGGAAGGAATTTGAAACAATAACTTTTCTAGAAATAAATCTTATACAGGAACTTGTTTATTAGTTTGATTTAACTCTTTCTCCCATATGAATTACTTAATTTTCTTGCAGGGTAATACCAAGCAAGAGAATAAAAGTGCATCAGGGCATTCTACTGTAAAAGAATATTACAAATAGTAACCATCATAATGAACCCCCAGCTTAATTCAACCTTCTTTTTCTGAAGTGTCAAGTACAAAAGTCTCAGGGAATTATTATAAGATTTGGTATTCTCTCATAAAGTGGAGCTTCCATAGAATACCCATTAGAAAATGCAGCATTTGTTCTGAATGACATGAGTCTTCACGGTGTTGCTTCGAAATACAGGAAAATAAATATACTGTTTAAGGTTTTCTAGTTCAACTTAATAATACACAGTACTTATTTTGAGCCAGGCTTTATAATGGTCTGTTTAATTAATCTATTTTTTATTTTATTTTTAAGTTTCTCTTTTTTATTTTTTGTTGTTGTTTTGTTTGTTTT
The DNA here is from genome assembly GCA_011075105.1 of Heteronetta atricapilla. Classification (NCBI taxonomy): domain Eukaryota; kingdom Metazoa; phylum Chordata; class Aves; order Anseriformes; family Anatidae; genus Heteronetta; species Heteronetta atricapilla. Next base: position 158,793,575 of record CM021731.1, read on the forward strand.
TCTACATAATGCAGCTTGCACTTGCTAAACTAGAACAGTATTTGACCAGCTTTGGGGAATGTAAGACAGAGGAAAGTGTCATCCTTTCAGATTTCTATTACAGGAAGCTATGGTGTACACTGTGTATGATGAATGAATACTTCCCTTTATCAATCAATCTTTGCAAACCAATTTGCTTACATTCTGCAGTGAGCTGCATTTACAAAGGGAGGAGGGGCGATTCTCAAGAGGATTATATGTCAGAATAAGATATAGATTTGTGGGAACAGCTCAGGATAAAAAATAGCTGAACTGTCTATTGTGTTATAATTCTTTCTGTACCTGTCTCTTTCTCTCTCTCTCTCTCTCTCCCTGTTCTGCTTAATATTTCAATAAAATAAAATGTAGCTGTCTATATTTTGTTCTATCATACATGAAGTTGTTACCTGAACAACATTTTTCCATAGCATGAGAGTTCACAGATTCTAAGGACTTTCACATTTCACTAGTAAATATGTTTACATTTAGGACTATTTTGTGAGTTTTTCAAATACCTTAAATAACTAAATAAAGGCAAGGAGGCTATAAAACACTGAATAATGAGAAATGACTATTAAAATAAACTGTAATTACCATACTCATGACAAAGCAACAAATTATGTCCGCTTATTAAACTTACTCTCATTTCCATTTTGCAGTCAGTGTGAGCTTTGATAATGACTTGTAAAGAAATTGGATCAGTCCTGTAATGAACACAAAACACAAATATCTGAGAAAAGATTATATGTTTTATAAAACATCTTATTGATTCTAGTCTTTTTAAGAATAAATTGCAAAATCAACAGACATTTAAAAATGAGAACAATGGCTCAGTGAATGGTCAATAGAAGCAATAACCTACATTCATAAAAGGTTTTGTCATACATAGAGTTTGAGATTTTGTTTTAGTCCTTCTTGGTCCTATGTGATCTCCACTGATACTCAGCATGTAGTGCTCACATAATAAATTGGAGAGGATATTTCACCTTCAAAAATATAAGACTCTGCCTGTAGAAAACTCACTACATGTAATAAAATAGCCAAAATAAATAAATATACATAAAATAAAAAAGTAAATAAATAAAATGTATTTATTAAATTCAACTTTGTATTTTATCTTAATCATAGTAACTATAAAATGAAATAATTTAGGATGAAAGCACTTTATTCTCTTTTTGTTTAGCCTAATACTGTATTTAACTTTTATTGATACAGATTAATGTGTCTTTTCCTGAATATTGATCCAAATTTCTGAATTGTCAGTGGAACATATTTTGTCAATGCTTCTGAAAAGCCCTACTTATCCTTTTTTATTAGAATATGTATCTGCTTGTACTTCATATTACACTTGTCACTTGTTTATTTGTGAAGTTTCGTAAGACATGTAAACATGTTTTAAGATAAAATTGAAGAGACCAATATAAAAAAATAAGTCAACTAAAGTTGCTTTTTGAAATTTAGATGGGATCTGTATCAGTGTAATCTGACAGCTCCAAAGAACAACCCTGGTGGGCAGTAAATTTATTTATTTATTTATTTTTGTTGTGTGAGTGTGTGTGTGTGTGTGTGTTGGTGGTTTTACACTAGAAGGTAGCTCAGCACCACCATACCAGTCTGTCACTTCTCCTCCACAAAATAACAGGGAGAGAAAATATGATAACAAAAATCTCATGGGTTGAGATAAGGACAGGGAGGTCACTCAACAGCTACAATCATGGGCAAAGCAGACTCAGCATGTAATTTATTGCCAACTAGTAACAGACTAGACCAGTGAGAAATAAAAGAAAAGCAACCTAAAAGCACCTTCCTACCCATCCACACCCTTCTGCCTCTTTCCTCCAAGCATCACAGTAGAATGAGGAATGGGGGTTGCAATTAGTACCTAATACTTCATCTCTGCCACTTCTTCTTCCTCAGTCTCTTCCCATGTTCCAACATGGGTCCTTCCCACAGGATGCAGTCTTTTCCAAACTGATCCAATGTGTGCTTCTCATAGACCGCAGTTCTTCAAGAACAGCTCCAGCATGGGGCTGTACCATGGGGTACTGTCCTCCAGGAACAGACTGTTCCAGTATCGGTCCCGGAAGGATGGCAGCTCTCACCAGACCTCCTGCTCCTCTCCATGGTCTGCAGCTGCAGCCTTGCTTCTGCAAGGGCTCTCCATGGGCTGCAGCCTCCTTCAGGCCTTACCTACCTGCTACATCGTGGACTCCTTCCTGAGCTGCAGCATGGTGATCTGCTCCACCATGGTACACCATGGGCTGCAGGGGGAGAGCCTGATCCACTTACAAGCCTCTCCATGGGTTTCAGGGGAACGACTGCTCCAGTTTTCACTGCTCTTAGTGTCTGCAGAGTTGTTGCTTTCTACATTTTCTTACTTATCTATCCCAACTTCTGTTTTACCCTTTCTTAAATAAGCTTTCACAGAGGTGCATACAACATGTGTCATTGTTTCAGCTTGGCCAGTGGCAGATCCCTTTTGGAGCCAGTTGGAAATGGTTCTCACCTAACATGGGGCAGCTTCTGGGCTCTTCTCACAGAGGCCACCCCTGCAGCACCACTATTACCAAACCCTTGACACATAAACCCAATACACTTGTCCAGCTATTCTGTCTCCCTGGCAAACTGACAAGTATAAAGAAAACAGAATATGATGATGCATGCTAAGTACTATTCCTCTAGTACTATGTTTGCTGTGCTGATTTTCCCTTTGACAAGTCTTTGTCAAAGGGAAAACTGACTATCAGTTACCTTTAAATAATTAGGTGCTTAATTATTTAGAAATTAATAAAGGGAAAATACATTGCCATTCCTTTGAGAGCAATCAGTGCATGTTTTTTCTCCCTTTCTCACAGCAGCCTATGCACAGTATCTTTGCCTGAATACTAGCTTAGAAATAAAACATAAAATGATTAGTTTCTAGTTAAATTAAGAAAATCACAATTAAATGTAAGTTGGTGTATCAGTGACTTATTTTGCAAAGTTTATAATTAAGATATTGTCTCCTCAGCAAATATCCCTCTAGTGGGATCATCACAATGAAATCTCTCCCATTCCAGAGAGAAACCTGCAATTTGACTCCCAGCAATAAAGGAGTGAATTAATATGAATTACCATTAAGCAAAAATATTAACCTTGCATTAAGGAAGAAATCTATCAGCTCTGAGGTAGCATCATAATATAATATCAATGGGACTTGCAATTTCAGGAACACACCGTCTCTGTCCTTAAACCATTACAGCCTACCTACTTCTGTAAGGACACTTGCCATGACCATCAGAGACAAACAGAAGTTTGCCTTGAATCTCTGTGATTTTTGCAAATGAACACAAAGATAAAGACAATGACATTATTTGTCAGAATGAACCCAGAACTCCCATAATTAATTTTCTCTTCTGTGTGATGGATGTTGTTTTTGTCAGGAAATAAAGTAGTCTACTCAGTTTTAGCTAATGATCTGAGTTGTGGATAATTTCTAAAGAACTAAGTCCAAGGTAGTTTCCTCTGTTCTGAAAGTAAAACAAACTAATCTTAGTGATCTCTAAGTGTGCACACTTGGAAAGTGAATAATCAACAACCTGGTTTATTAATCTTATTTTTTTGTTTGTTTGTTTATTATGTAGCTAATCCATGAGTGATTGAGATTCAATCAATTCAGTCAGCTGACTGAATCATCATGTTCTTTACTAAAAGTTTATGAAGATCGTGATGAGAGTACTAATCCATTTCTCTTTACTTTCTCTGGTAAAAGAAGCTATAAAAATGACCTCCTTACACTATGAGGTAATTGGCTATGCCACTGCTAAATCAGTCACCAATATTACAACATTCTATACTGATGCAAAGGAAGGGAAATTCATCAATCATATGCACATCTGAACTAATTACTCTATACAGCCTTACTAGTTAACAGAGAGGGTATATTTCCAGGATATAATTCATCTTTCCTTAAAGTAGACATTTGAGATAGTTCAGAAAAAAATACCCTAATTTTGTCAATTGCTCTATTTCTAATCTGAAACAAAAATAGCAAGACTACCTGGTCCACAAATATATGTCTAAGAACAAAGAATTTATCTCTGATGTTAATTGGTAATCTTACAGTTTTTTTTTTTTTGTTGTTGTTGTTTAGTTGGTTGGTTGGTTGGTTTGTTTTGTTTGTTTGTTCCTGCAGAGGAACAAAGTAAAACATGTTTTTTAACAGACATCATATTCTATGAAAATGTCTCAGTAAAACAACTACTTCTTACATATCTTCTAAGGAAAACAAAAAAAAAAAAAAAAAAAAAAAAAAAACACCTTTGGATTATGTTCTGAAATTATGAAAAATGCAATAAAATATAGTTTTAATTTTCTTTCTATTTTGTTTCTGCTGTCAGATCTTTTAAAATATAACAGAGATCTTCCTTGGAAAGAAAGCTTCAAATGAAGGCCAGTTTTCCAAAACAGTAGAAATAAACAATAGAAACAATTCTTCAATTCTTTCTAATAAATGTGTGGCTTTCCAGTAACAACTTTGAAAGTTCAAATTCACATAAAATGATGAAGAAACCTTATTTCCGTCTTATTAGACTTTCACTAGTAGGTGATATTAGCCTAATATATATATATATATATATCTTTTTAATATATATTTTTTATTTTTTTTAAAGCAGTAATGAAAAAATCTAAGCATATACCAGAATTAAAGCTTAAAACTCCACTTGAGAAAGTAGCTTTAAAACAGATATGAAAGTACAACACAATTGACCTCATTTTCCAATAAGGGAACATTTAGATGATTCAAAATAGATTTTTTTATTTTTACCAAACTAGCAAGAAATGGGTTAACATAACTCAAATATATTGTTCATTTGTGACAAATCATCTTATTCTTCTATATTTCACGTATGGAAATCTTTATTTCAATTACAATATATATATATATATAAATACACATACAATTGTCATACAGTTGGTATAAGGATTTTCACATTTGAATATGCATTATTAAGCAAACATAGTTTTTAACCCTTGGAATACAGGAAAGGCTGAGTACCATGTATCTTTCCACACTATATATTTATAAAACTATATAGAGTAACAGAATAAATAAAAATACCATTACTTTCAGACTCAAATGATGAATGAAATCCTGTATAAAACTATATGCAATAAATAATATTGTATTTCAGGATGTGGTTTCCTTCGGAATTCATCATAAAGGCTAGATTTATATATATATATTCATATCAGAGGAATACTGCAATCAAATCCTATTTGGAAAATGGTTCATAAGATTAGCTGAACATGTAAAGAAGATCTGGCTTTCTTATTTACAAACAAATTCAGTTATTAGAGGCATCAGAAATAACAAGAAGACAACAAAAAATCTTTTTACAAATACATCAGTGCAAAACGGAGGACGAAGGAAAATCTTCATCCTTTACTGGATGCGGGGGGAAACCTTGTTACAAAAGATGAGGAAAAGGCTGAGGTGCTTGATGCCTTCTTTGCCTCCGTCTTTAGTGGCAATACTGGTTGTTCTCTGGATACCCAGTACCCTGAGCTGGCGGAAGGGGATGGGGAGCAGAATGTGGCCCTCACTATACATGAAGAAATGGCTGGTGACCTGCTACGGCACTTGGATGTGTGCAAGTCGAAGGGGCTGAATGGGATAAACCCAAGGGTACTGAGTGAACCGGCAGAGGAGCTGGCCAAGCTGCTTTCCATCATTTATCAGCAGTCCTGGCTATCAGGGGAGGTCCCAGTTGACTGGCGGCTAGCAAACGTGACGCCCATCTACAAGAAGGGCCGGAGGGCAGACCCCGGGAACTATAGGCCTGTCAGTTTGACCTCAGTGCTAGGGAAGCTCATGGAACAGATTATCTTGAGAGTCATCATGTGGCACTTGCAGGACAAGCAGGCGATCAGGCCCAGTCAGCATGGGTTTATGAAAGGCAGGTCCTGCTTGATGAACCTGACCTCCTTCTGTGACAAAGTGACGCGCTGGGTGGATGAGGGAAAGGCTGTGGATGTGGTCTACCTTGACTTCAGCAAGGCTTTTGACACCATTTCCCACAGCATTCTCCTCAGGAAACTGTCTGCTCATGGCTTGGACTGGCGTATGCTTCACTGGGTTAGAAACTGGCACGATAGCTGGGCCCAAAGAGTTGTGGTGAATGGAGTCAAATCCAGTTGGAGGCCAGTCACTAGTGGCGTTCCCCAGGCCTCGGTTCTGGGGCCAGTCCTCTTCAATATCTTCATCGATGATCTGGACGAGGGCATAGAGTGCACCCTCAGTAAGTTTGCAGATGACACCAAGTTAGGTGCGTGTGTCGATCTGCTCGAGGGTAGGAAGGCTCTGCAGGAGGATCTGGATAGGGTGCACTGATGGGCTGAGGTCAACTGCATGAAGTTCAACAAGGCCAAGTGCCGGGTCCTGCACCTGGAGTGCAATAACCCCAAGCAAACTGGGAGAGGAATGGTTCGAAAACTGCCAGGCGGAGAAGGACCTGGGAGTATTAGTTGATAGTTGGCAGAATATGAGCCAGCAGTGTGCTCAGGTGGCCAAGAAGGCCAATAGCATCCTGGCTTGTATAAGAAGCAGTGTGGCCAGCAGGGCTAGGGAAGTGATTGTCCCCCTGTACTACACTTTGGTGAGGCTGCACCTCGAGTACTGTGTTCAGTTTTGGGCCCCTCGCTACAAGAAGGACATCGAGGTGCTTGAGTGAGTCCAGAGAAGGGCGACGAAGCTGGTGGGGCGCCTGGAGAACCAGTCCTATGAGGAGCGGCTGAGGGAGCTGGGCTTGTTCAGCCTGGAGAAAAGGAGGCTCAGGGGCGACCTTACAGGTACCTCAAGGGAGGCTGTAGCAAGGTGGGGGTTGGTCTGTTCTCCCATGTGCCTGATGACAGGACGAGGGGGAATGGGCTTAAGTTGCGCCAGGGGACATTTAGGTTGGATATTAGGAAGAATTTCTTTACCGAAAGGATTGTTAGACATTGGTACGGGCTGCCCAGGGAAGTAGTGGTGTCACCATCCCTGGAGGTCTTTAAAAAATGTCCAGATGTAGAGCTTAGTGATATGGTTTAGTGGAGGACTGTTAGTGTTAGGTCAGAGGTTGGACTCGATGATCTTGACGTCTCTTCCAACCTAGAAATTCTGTGTGATTCTGTGTGATTCTGTGTAACCATCATAAAGATAAACACTGCTATCAGTCAGTGTACTAAAGCCTGAAAATATTCATCTTAATTTTTTATTATTATTATTTTTTACAAATACTTAGGAATGTAATGTTCCTGGGACTGTGTCTTGAACAAGTGTGTTTAAAAGGATTTTTTTTTTTTTTTTTTTTTTTATTTTATTTTGACCAGACTCTGATCAAGACTCTTTAATTACAGAACAATAAGAATTGGAGTGATTCTGTGAAGTTTAATTATATCTTGAATTATGTCAACATGAAAAAATAATAATTCTGACTTTTGGTTCTGTATTCATTTGTAGCAGACATTAATCATTTTATTGTATTCTTTTTGTTGACTTGACTTGGAACATCATCAGTTAGGACATTTGAACACAGCATTAGATTAGAAACAGACTGAAAACTAGAATTCCTACTACACATTTAAGGAATGGTTGATTATTTCATTTATTTTAAACCATTTTTCTCTTCTCTCTACCTTAGAAAAACTTGTATTTTTTAAATAAAGCTAAGTATTTAATTTCAGTATAGTAATTTAAAATCATGGAATCACAGAAAGGCTCGAGTTGGTGGGAACCTTAAAGATCATCTGGTTCCAACCCTTCTGCCGTAGGCAGTGATGCCACCCACTAGATCAGGTTGCCCAGGGTTCAGTCTGGCCTGGAACACCACCAGGGATGGGGCATCCACAGCTTCTCTGGGCAACCTGTTCCAGTGCCTCACCAACCTCTGAATGAAGAATTTCTTCTGAACATCTAAAATAAATCTCCCCTTTTTCAGTTTAAAAACATTCCCCCTTGTCCTACCATTATTTTCGCAAGCAAAAAAGTTACTTGTCATATTTGTTATAAGCCCCCATTAAATATTGAAAACCTACAATGAGGTTACCCCAAAGCCTTTTCTTTAGGCTGCACAGCCCCAGCTCTCTCAGCCTTTCTTCATAGGAGTGGTGCTCCAGCCCTTTGATCATCTTTGTAGCCCTCCTCTGGACCCATTATACCACATCCTTCTTGTGTGGGGGACTCCAGACCTGGACACAGCACTTCAAGTGTGGCCTCACAGGGGCAAAGCAGAGGGGAACAATCACCTCCCTTGACCTGCTGGCCACTCCTCTGCTGATGCAGCCCAGGATGCAGTTGCCCTTCTGGGCTGCAAGCATGCACTGCTGGCTCATATTAAACTTTCCATCTTCCAAAATCCCCAAGTCCTTTTCTGCAGAGCTGCTCTCAATGAGTTCTTCACCCAGTCTGTACTCATGCGTGGGATTGCCCTGACACAGGTGTAGCACCTTCATTTGGCTCTTCTGGGTTGTAAAAATATATATTTATATTTGGATATCTTTCTTAATGATTTGAGATGTTATTTTTTTGTTGTTGTATTTAATAGAAATTATGCAAGCAAAGACTAAAAGTGTATTTGTTTAAGGTTTATGTTCTTCAAACTGCATTAATGCTTATTTGCCTGATGATATTAATTGTTAACATGGTCATCATACTTGGAGACTATGTGTGCCACAAAAAATTCTAAGATAGAGAGAAGGCTTTTTAGTTGTTCAGCCATAATTCTTATTGGGGGTAAGATAGCTGTTTATTACATTTTGTGGTTGCTATTGTTATTTTAAAAGCAGATTTATTCAGAAAGAAATTATATAGAAAAAATCATTTTAAGGAAAAGACAAAACAAAAACCTTTTTCTAGGTTTTATTTTGCTCATTTGTTTTCCTGATTTCTTTTTTCTTTTACAACATTTTTGAAGTAACACATTGGAAATTCTCATTGGAAAACTTCACATTGGAAATTTTCACATTTCTAAAGGTGTTATATTTGAAGTTGTATTAGGTTTACATGGCAAAATTTGGATAGCAGGAGGGCTGCAAAGGTGGCCTCTGTGAGAAGAGTCCAAAAACTGCCCTATGTCAGTCAAGAGTCCAGTCCCCTGCTCCAAGTTCAAGGAACTTTCCATCTCCAAAACAATTTATGAAGAACATTGGTCTAAAGAGAGCAGTGGGGTCCCACACTGCATAATATTTATTGCACAGAAGGCTGAGGGATCCTTTGAAGAAATTTTAATGAAGCAGAATTACATTAAGCTTTGAAATAAACAGCAGAACAGTGCTCTGAAGGTTTCACCAAAACTAATACAGCTTGCAAAATATTTTGTTTTCAACAAAGTAGTATTTTGTTTATTTGTTTGTTTTACCCTGGTGCAGTGCTTTAAACATCATAATGGAACTTTTGAACAATCATCTAATCTTTTGAGAAGATTAGATGGTGAAGTAAATTCTTAAGAGTGTCTGGGCACACTGGTGAAATTAAAACTTTACTCTGATCAGACACATCTACTGGCTGAGTTCACATTCCACACATTGCACGTAGGAAATATCTCTAGCTAATTATGCTGCCCCTGTCATGCCCATATTTTATAAGTTAGCAGTTGACATATGTAGAGACAGGACTACAACAGAGATTTTTTTAATAGGGGAAAAACTACCTTTAATAGAGGAAAATTTACTTTTTAAAAATCTATAATTGACACTTTTGAAACAATACATATACAGCATAAAAGAAGAGACATAAGTAACACAGTAACCTTAGTTTAAATAATAGAACAATAACCTAGGGAAATAATAAAGGTAGTTCATCTTGTTTAGATAACTTTCATACAAAATATATATTTTTATCTATAGATTTTAAAGTATCATCTGCACACTGTTTTATTTTTTCTTTACACAATTCTGAACAACAAGAACAAGCTGATATTGCTGAAATCTTACATATGATATTCATTGAGTGTATAACCTGGTTTCATTTATTTTGTTTTGTTTTGTTAGTTTGGCTACAGGTAAGTACTATTTTATTATTATTATTATTATTTTTCCCCATGTAATCATATACAAGAATGTACTGGAAGGGTTTGTGATTTGTTGTTGTTTCTTTCATTGTTTCATTGCTTCAAGGAGTTATTTCGTATACCGCACTTACAGGTTTTTATTATTATTATTATTATTATTCAGATCTTATATTGCAAAATATAATTAGCGTTTATTAATATTTTTGTATTTTGGTGAACCCCAAAATACATACTCTTTTAAACATTTTGCAAAACCTGTCTTTCCATAAAATACATGTTTAGATCAGACAATATTTAGAGTTAATGTTTTCTTTTCATTCCATGCACTTCCTCACCCTTTCCTTCCCCTCCTCTTTGGGCATATGTAACATCACCATGTTCTGTAGCATTTACTTCTTCAAAGTAGACTTTTAATTTCTCTCTGGAGATTAAGAAATTTCACAGTAGTTATATGAAATAGTAACATAGCCAAACTGATTTTACAGGCCTTCAGATTTATTTGATTTTATTTATTTTTTTCATTCCTTGCAGAATTTATATCTGACCCCATCAGCTTATGACACTGTTGAAAAAGCACCAAGCTTTGCAGATCTTCTGAGGTACAACTCAAAAAATTGCTTGTATGTCTGAGGGTACAATATTGAATTGAGTCATGCACAACCATCAGTGCAACACAATGCTTGTAGTTCTTCTCTAACACAACTTATCTTCTGTTCACTGTTTGTTCACAGTGGAGGCAAACTGGAATCTTACATTTTGTGCCCTCCCTTTTCCCTTCCACTTTTCTTCCATCCTCTCTTCCTTTAGATCTTTTCTTTTTCTTTTTTTTTTTTTTTAATCCTTCAAGAGAGTATGTTTAAATATTTTCCTATGTAGTAATAACTGTCATGAACTTTTCCCTATAATGTCAATTAATTGTATTTAATTAAAATTATGAGTGAGAATTTAGTATTCCCTTTATCTATCCATGATTTGGAAGTGTTTGTAATTCTGGTTTTAGCTCTGACAATAGCTATTTGAGCAACTATGCTGTTTGCTTGCTTTCTTTGTGCCCTTTGTTTTCATTTTGCAATATGAGAATAATGACACGGATTTTATCTTTAAATTGCTCATTGCCCTTCAATGGTCACAGAGTTACATGTGAGCATTATAAATAGACTTCAAGCCTACAGCTATTTCCTTTTTTCCTTTACTAAACAATGCTACATGGTAGTTTAATTACCTTCATCTTGTCCTACCTTAATGACTGTTATTGCTCAGCAGTGCTAAATGTCATGGCCATTTCCACTTTTCTTCAATTTAATAAATGAAAATCTGCTTATTGTGCTGTCTTATGTTTGAGCTTTTAACCATATGTTACTTTTACATTTTTACAGATTTGTATCACTGACAATAGAGAGATGTAGTCAGAGACGATTCCAGAATCTATATGATTTACATTTACTATAAATACCATATTATTTACATTATTATTTAGTAATAGGTGGATATAGGTGGCTCCATCCATTTGTGCTGAACTTGTATGTCATGGAGAACTGCATTATTCAAAATTTGGCTTCCTTCAATTTTTTTGACTTGTGTTGGAGGGGAATGCAGGGAGGAAAAAACCAACCAACCAACCAAACAAACAAACAAACAAAAAACAGTCTTCTACTGAATTAAAAGGCAGCTCTGGCAGTTTTGTTGCACCATTTAGAACTTAGTATTCTCAAAAAACTCAGACCTTATCTGAGAGGCAAAACACTCAGGTGGACATCTGAGAACAACACAGCAAAAGCATAATTTTAAGTCAAGCAGATAAAAAAAATACAGAAAAAAACTATCAAACTTCTGCTAAAGTTTGCTTTACAGGACTTTACTACAGAAGAGATCTGTGACTGTGAAATGGTCCTGTTTAACTGTTTAACGTGAGCTGCATTTCCAAGTAAAATAAAGCATTTATCTTTTCCTGATTTTCTGTAAGGTGTAGGTCTACTGGGATGAGTAGCCAAGGGAAAAAGTTTTCTTGTTAAAAGGATTTTTTCTTCTACACTTAACAAGATAATTCTATCATTCCATGAAGTAGGGAATGAGATTTGATGGCACACTGAACTTTAGTATTTATTCATCATTAGCATTCTGAATTTAAAATGTGGTGAAATGACTGAATTGAACTTTTTACAATTTCACAAGTTGACTATATATATATTAATGAGAACTATTCAAAAAAATCATTATGAAAACTATGATTTTTTCTAGGTATAATATACAAAAATACAAACACAAAACTCATTTTAAAGTGGTTAAATTAGCTATGTGTGGCACAGAATCAGACAAAAATTACATAATGCTTTCCTTAACTACCCATGATTGTTCATAGGACTCTCCCATCAGTCTTGATATATTCCAGAGGATAACACATTATTAACCATTTGTAAGGAAACATATCTGGTATTATCTCACTGATTTTAACACAAATATTCTTTACACCGCCAGGTGTAATGGGAAAGGGAAAGGGAAAGGGAAAGGGAAAGGGAAAATCTCCACATTTAAAACAAACAAACAAAAACCTACAACCTAAATATGCAAGTGTAGCCAAACAAAGCAGATGTATGCTATTTGCTCTGTAACTAGCCCTGTAAACAAATTGGTTTAATATTAATATATTTTAAAGTGATTTGGAAAATAATTTTTAATTTTAAAATAATAAAATTGGGAAGTATATGAAGGAAAATGCCTTAGAGAATTCCTATACTTTCAACTGATTCAACATGAGGAAAATATATCAGGGATCCTAGTCTGTCTTTTGATTGTCAACCTTTGGTCCAGTTCTACTGGTGCTCTTAGGAGCTTCTGAACTTTTCTAAAGTGCTTATGTCAATGGAGAAAGAGTATAGTCAGACTATGCCATGAACTTTCTTATATTTAAGATGTGTCTTTTCCCTGCTGAAGGAATAAAACTACTGTGCCCATGAATCATATGTATATGTCAGAAAAGAGTTCGACTAAGACAGGAAATCTTTTTCTATTGATTTGCATCCAAGTTATGGTTCATTTATAGCAGCTGAGTGGCACAGTGCACATAACTATATTTGAGAATCTGGTACAATATTTCCCTGAGGTGTTTCCATTACTGAAGTAGCTGAACTACTATACTTTTTATATATTGTGTGATCTATTACAGCCCTAGATATTGAAGCAAACAAATAAAAACATATGGAATGCCATTTTGTCTATCTATAGGCATTATTTATACTTGATGTACATATAATTATTTTTCAAAACTTACTGATGCTTTTTCATCTCACTTTCATACAAACTATGCTTTCTAAAAATAGCCTTTTGAATTCACACTATCCAGCTGTAAATATTCATTTTTTTAAAGATATAGTCCTAATCCACAGAAAAGAGGCAAGCTCTGGCATTATACCAATAATATTTCTGTAAATATTAAATTCATACACTCTCCCTCCATCCCCCCTCTAGTGGAATATTACATATTTGGAATAGTGATTAACAAGAACAAATTTCATATGTTGAATATAAATTTACAGTGCTGGGTTAGCATTTCAAGACACCAGCATATCTGGTAAAAACATTCTGCGGTGCATTTTTTTTTTTTTTTGGATTATTAATGTTGACTCTAACTTTAGCAAACTGACAGAAAAATCAATTTACAATGAGCAGAATAATTATAACAAAGAACCTTTCCTTCTTTTTTTTTTTTTTTTTTTTTTTTCTTTTTTTCTTCCTGAGGCTGGTCCATCATATATAATGCAAAACTACCTTACATGCCTCAGAAAAACTATGATTTACAGATTCCAGGCTTGATCGAAAGCTTTATTACATGTAATTGAATATATATATTCAACGTACAGTTGTCCTATTATTTACTAAAAAGTCTAACTTTTAATTTGTTTAGTTTGTGGAACAGTTTTACTAATTACTATTTAAAGCTCTTAGTAGATATCAAATGAAGTTAATAAATATCTTATGAATAACACACCCTTCTAAAAATGAAAATGGAAAGAGGAATGCATTTAAAACATAGTTCTAATCTCCTGCAAATTGCCAAGCTCTTCCTTAGAGGTGCTAACCAACCTCAGCCGCCCCTGGTGTCAATGAAAGCTGTGAGTACTCGTGGCCTTTTCAAGGTGCACTGAGAATCTGGTACTCTTACAGATCTCAATAGTCTAGGGCTTGAAGGAAGTCAACTACAAGTATTTTTCTACACTGTGTACTGCACTGAAAATGTAGCAAAGTATGCCTGATCCTTAAAAGGCCTAGTCAGAGCACTGGAAGCTGTTTAGCAGAAAGAAATTGGGATCTTAATTCCCGGAGGTATATTTGGATACTCCCGCTTGCTACCAGCTGATTCTACAATGTTTCTACTAAAGCCAAAGGAAACTGGCACTGCTACGACTACTGTCAAATTACTACACTGGTAGGATGGTTCCCATGAGGTGTGTGTGTCTGTCTCTCTCTTTCTGTGTGTGTGTGTGTGTACACATATCCAGTGACACTGGGGGAGAGAAACTGAATCAGAAAAGCCTAGAGGCTGACTGCTAATAGTACAATGATTCATATGGTTTGGAGCTTACTTTTTTGCAGTTTCCTGAAGAGAAAGATAATAATTAATGCAGAACATCCTACACTATTTTGTCAAACGTACTGCTTCCAGGAATACCCTAGATTAAACTACACAGTATAAATAGTAAATTCTATCATATAGAAATACTGGGGCTGTGACATATAGCTTTGTCTTCCAGTGCTAGAACTCATTGTCCCACCTAGCTACAGAACTTTAAATACAGTAACTACCCAGAACTTTAGACTTTGATGCTAAGGTTGATTTGCACTACACAAGGTGAGTGATACAAGTGGTTACCAAGACAAGATTTTAAAACAAAGTCCATTGACTAAGAGAGAGGACAGCAAAGAATGGATGTATTCTGAAGAATTTTTCTTTTGCTTTTTCTATTTTCTGTCTTTAAAAATGTCTTAAGGGGAAGACAAATATATATATATATATAAAAATAAAAATTACCATCACTTCTGTTTAATGATGACAACTTTATTTTTTATGTAACAGAAAATAGGAATTTTCCAGGCAATTTTCTTAATAATAATAATAATAATAATAAAACATTGTTGCTTTGATTGTTGTGATTGTTGCATTGTTCCTTTGCATCATCAAAGGAAGAGAATCAGGAAGGTTTCAGTTTATGAAAACAGATATTTTCAATCAGAAAAGTCTAATTCATTTTTGTAAGTCTTAAAACCCAATAAAAATCATTTTCCCATGCTTCTGTTATATGGACATTATCTGGGAAAATTAAAAATGAAGTGGCACTGCATCTGAGATACCTTATTAATAAGAGATGCATTCTGTCATATGGAAAAATTACAATGCCGCTGAGAGAAAGCAGTTCTCCATTTTTGTTTGTCATTAAGGCCAATGAGAACAAAAGTTCAGGTCAAAATTATGACTTACATATGCATGTGCCTCACAAGAAAATAAAAATAAAAATAAAAGGAGCTACAGAAACTCCTCTCTGACCTTTCTATAACCAGATATTTGTCATTATGTAATGATAAATGACATTTGTTTCTGAATGCCAAGAAAAAATCCCTACACTGTATCTTGGATAGTATCATTTTGTGCAGTATTTTTGTTTGCTGTGAATAATATGGGTTTGTTGTACTTTCTATTTAATTTTATTGTATGTCTAAGTTTCACAGTTTTTTTATAGATATTGTAATATTATTAGTTTCAGAAAACTCAAAGGAGAAAATAAATTTATTATAATTTTCCTTTGACTAATCATCATTTCTTGAGAATGTGTAGTAGTTCTGAAATTTTGTTTCTTCATTGAGCCTTCCTATTCTCCACATAGATATTTTGATTATCATTCATTCTGTTTTTATTCACATGCAGTGAGGTTTTCCTTTTCAATTTTGTTCTCTCACCGGAAAATGATATTTAGCTAATCAATGTTATGTAGTCATGTCACAGTTGTGTTAATTTGTGGATGTTAAAAATTATTATTTTTATGTGATTATTTTATATCAAACTACTTTGTGGCTGAACTCACTGTTCAGCCACACATTATAAGAAGACCATATCTCCTAATCTAATGTGAGATAAGGATTATCATGAAGTCACATAGGCTGTTACAGTATGTGTGTGCTGACTCCTTATAATTTATAAACCTATATCACTCTATCAGTTAATAAGGCAGAGGTTCAAAACAGCAAGAGAATTTTCTCAAATAATAGGCATAGATGTGGCTTAGACAACATTCAACTGACAGGGACTAAACTGATGATGACTTTAATGGAAAACCAGATAAAAATTCTTATCAATTAATAAACTAATTGTCATTGAATGGATTTTATACAGCTTTAATGTAGCAGCAATTAAGGATTTATTTTATACCTTTATAGTAAGTAACAAGGTTAGACTGTGTTGTTTTTAACAGCACTTAATCAGCATTTGATCATTAGCCAATTTAACACAATGATTTCAGCAGAACTTGCTACAATAGAAACAGCAACTTAGTTAACAATTCAAGAATGGCAAAATAACTGCAG
Organism: Heteronetta atricapilla; assembly: GCA_011075105.1. Taxonomy (NCBI): domain Eukaryota; kingdom Metazoa; phylum Chordata; class Aves; order Anseriformes; family Anatidae; genus Heteronetta; species Heteronetta atricapilla. Next base: position 158,810,197 of record CM021731.1, read on the forward strand.
GGTCTTGGTGACTGTCTAAATCCAGTCAAAAGGCTTCCAAAATACCCCTAGAGTGAATTACTCACCCTACTTTGTCAGTTTTTGTCTGTGGATGAGCTTGTACCTAGAGGAATCAGACATGAAGTGTACATCCCCTCAGGGGTACCCTAGGGAAATCAAGGGTGCAGCCCACTGCAGTCCCTGGAGAGCTCAAGGGGCTCTTGGCTTGGAACTACTATTCAAAGGACCATGAGTAGATTGACTGTTGGATAGTACTTTTCCATCCTGGCTATGATTCAGATAAGACAATTTTGGTATTTTCCACCAACCCTGCCATTCTGGTACCTTTAAACATGTACAGTTAAGGTATTCCCAAAAGCCCGTGCTGCAGGGTCTGAGATACAATCAGTGAGTGCCTTGTACATACTCACCTATTATTCCTGTTGCCCATTAACAGTGGAGGATTGACGTAACATTAGTTAATCTGAACCATAGCTGAGTTGGGGAAAAACTATTCCACCACATTTTCTTCTGGTTGCTATGTTTATAAGATAATGTGAGTGACTTGTAGTCAAACTCACATTCCTTGTCATACTGTTCTTGGACTTTGATGTGATCCATCATTTCCCCATGAGTAATTTCAATGAGTAACTGCCTTAAGGCAGTTTGTTCATGATCCTTTGTTCATGATCACGGGTAAGGAACAGTCGCATTGAGCCTACTGTGGCTTATAAACCTGAGCAAGTACAAGACTAGAGCATACCCATCACACTCATTATTGAACTTTTTTTTTTTTTCCCTAGATTTTTTTTTCCTTAAATCTGATTAGATGTTAACCATTCTGATGGTTAGAAAGACTTTTATCAAACATAATCCCTTTTGTTGTCACAAAGTTGACTTAGGACTCCATTGATTCTACAGTTCCATAGAAAAATGAATTTAAGTAAATATTAGGAAGATAATAGGATACTAATACTAAATACTAAAGGTCACATTTACCTTAGAAGCTAGGATAGAAGCTTGAGCAAGATTACTTCAGAAACAATTACTTCAAAAATTAGGGTCTAAAATAGCATTTACAAGAACTAGAGGGATTAAAAATAGGTGCTCTTGATTTAAGATGGAGCTTTACACTATCTGTGTAAGAATAAGGTTGGGATTTTTCAGACTTCTGGATAAACATTCTCAATTAAAGAGGTGGGCTGACAAAGAATATAGATGGATTTATTCTCCCTGATTTGTTCCCCTACTTATGTTAAGGTCATGGATATTTCTAAGTATTCTGTTATGGTGATGAGACCAATATAAAATACTCTATGCTTTTGTGAACTATAAATTACTGAAGAGCTTCCAGAATTCACTTTATGAAAAGACTAAATTAGATTTAAAAGAAAATAAGGAAAACCACTCAAACAGTATTGAAATAATTTGTGAAAGCTGGAGGACAGTCTTAATGTTTGATTTTGAGAAATGGCAAGTATAAACTTTTGTCATGACTGGAAATATTCTATTTCATAATATTTTGCAAATATGAAGAATAATAAAAATAATAATAATAAAAAGCTATGATAGTGTAAATTTGCTTTCAAGGTGTAACAGTTGGAGTTATAAAACAGCATAATTATAACAAAATCAAAGTTTGTCACAACATAAAAGGAGTATAAAAATGAAAAAAAAATGTGTTAAGATTAACATGAATGCCACCCCCCCCCCCCGGGTTTTTTTTTTTTTTTTTTTTTTAAATCTAGCATTACCATATATTTAAGCCAGCAGTGTGTCCTGCTGGCCAAGAAGGCCAATGGGATCCTGGTGTGCATTAAAAGGAGCAGGGCCAGCAGGTCGAGGAAGGTGATCCTCCCCCCTCTACTCTGCCCTGGTCAGGCCTCACCTGGAGTACTGTGTCCAGTTCTGGGCTCCCTGGTACAAAAAGGACAAGGATCTCCTGGAGAGTCCATTGGAGGGCCCCGAAGATGATACAGGTCCTGGAGCATCTCCACTATGAGGAGAGGCTGAGAGATCTGGGTCTGTTCATCCTTGAGAAAAGAAGACTGAGAGAGGATTAATGTTTATAAATATCTTATGTGTGGGAGACAGTGGGATCTGGCCAACCTTTTTTCAGTGGTTTGTGGGGATGGGACAAGGGGCAATGGCTACAAAATGGAGTACACTTAGTTCTACACCAATAGTTGAAAGAAATTCTTCATGGTGAGGATGATGGAGCACTGGAACATGCTGCCCAGGGAGGTTGTTGAGTCTGTTTCTCTGGAGATATTCAAGTCCCGTCTGGACGCCTACCTGGGCAACCTGCTCTAACAAACCTTCTTGGGCAGAGGGGTTGGACCTGATGATGTCTCAAGGTCCCTTCAAACCTTACAATTCTGTGATATGTTTGCTAGAGCTCCAAGACCTCCAACATATGAGGTATTTATTTAAAAATAATACAACAAATAATGATTTGAAACCAGGAGATACTGCATTTTGTGATTTTAAATGGCATGTCAAAAAGCCTTTGAGTAATAGGAGTAAAATCAGCTTCTCAGTGAGTTATGGTGAAAAATGTTGGCTGATTTGAAACCAGTTATAGTTCCTTTTTTTTTTTTTTCAGGCTTGACAATTCTTTCCTTATGTTTTAACATAATCTTCAAATTACAAATTATTTTTTAATTGTCTCTAAAACTGATTAATTCAGGTTCCGCTGAATCAAAACATTCCTTAAAGTTTAAAGCAGAGCTTGAATTCTTGGTACTTTGTTCCCTACAATCTTCAGTATGCCTGGAATTATACACTTGAAAGAAGCGAGGGTTAATCATTATGGTACTCTGGTTCTTCTTGTCTTTAATTAGCCCTTGGTTAATTTAGACAACTCTGGAACACTAGGGTATAATGAAAAAAATGAAAAAGGACATCCAAAAAACACAGTGCTGTACAAGCCCTTAAGGGTTTCATAAGTAACATAAGCAAGTATTTCAAAATTTACTTTTTTTTTCTAATTATTAGGAATGCCTAGAATGACTAGCCTTTCACATTTTCTTCAAGTACTTGCACTCTATTTTTATGATAGCTGTCATGACATATATCAGTGTAATACTCTGGTTAACTTAAATTGAACCTAACATTGTAAAATTATTTGTCCCGACCCTACGAGGGAAAAAAAGTCAATAAGAAGAAACCAAGTAGATATTTATAAACTAAGTTTATGAATCAAATAGCTTTGTTGCCTATGTGTATTCTACAAACACCGTTAAAATGCAAATTACAACAATACTTAGAAAATTGGTTGAAAGCTGCCTTAAGTTTGTATATTGCTGTAGAGATTAGTTGGATATGAATGTCATAAAGACATGACATTCGTGTTGTGAGAAAGAGGAGACTCAAGGAAAAAGTTGTTTTATACAACTACAGCTGTAACCAGAAATGCAAGACTGAAGACACCATGCTTATTCTTCCACTATAAAGTCTAAAAGTTGATTTGTCTGGAGTGTACATTTACAATAATCTTATTTATTAATATTTTAGTATGATGTAACTTGACTTTCTCAAATACTTTCTTGTTTGTTTGATAATTATTTATGTCTGAGCAAATTAATTATTTGTGTCTGTATCTGGCTGAGCAAGGACCTGCAGATTAAACTGAGGGAAAAAAGGGAAATGTACAGGAAGTGGAAGCAGGGTTGTGTAGCCTGGGAGGAATACAGGGGTGTTGTCTGGATGTGTAGAGATGGAATCAGGAAAGCCAATGCACAGATGGAGCTGAATTTGGCAAAGTATGTGAAGAATATGAAGATATGAAGAATGAGTTCTATAGATATATAGTCAGGAGGAGACAGGCTAAGGAGAGTGTTGCCCCTCTGATAAACAAGACAGGAGAACTGGCTTCTTCAGACATGGAAAAAGCTGAGGTACTCCATAAGTGCTTTGCCTCAGTATTGACTGGTGGTCAAGTTTCCTATGTCTGTCAGGACACTGAACCTCGAGGAGAGGGTGAGAGGAGTGGATTCTGTCCCACTGTGACAGTGGAACAAGTCTGGGACCACCTAAGGAAATTGGATGTTTATAAGTCCATGGGGCCAGATGGTATACATCCCAGGGTGCTGAGAGATGGCTGATGTGGTTGCCAAGACGCTCTCCATCATATTTGAAAAATCATGTCTGTCAGGTGAAGTCCCTGGTGACTGGAAAAAAGGAAACATTACTCCCATTTTTAAGAAAGGGAGAAAGGAAAACTCAGAGAACTACAGGCTGCTGAGCCTTTGTGCCTGGGAAGACCATGGAGCAGATCCTCCTGGAAGACATGTTAAGGCATGCACAAGATAAAGAAGTGTTTTGAGACAGTCAGCATGGCTTCACCAAAGGCAGATCTTGTCTAACCAATATGGTGGCCTTCTACAATGGAGTGACGACATCGGTGAACAAAGGAAGGGCGATGCATATCATCTATCTTGACTCGAGCAAAGCCTTTGATATGGTCCCTCACCACATTCTTCTCTCTAAATTGGAGAAGTATGGATTTGAAGGATGGATATTTAGGTGCATAAAGAATTGGTTGGCTGGTCACGGCCTAAGGGTTGTGGTCAAGAGTTCTATGTCTGGGTGGAGGCCGGTCACAAGTGGTGTCCCTCAGGGGTCAGTCTTGGGTCCGGTGCTCTTCAACGTCTTTATCAATGACATAGATGATGGAATCGAGTGCATCCTCAGCAAGTTTGCAGATGACACCAAGCTAAGCGGTACAGTTGACACAATAGAGGGAAGGGATGCCATCCAGAGGGACCTGGACAGGCTGAAGGAGTGGGCCCATGAGAACCTAATGAGGTTCAACAAGGCCAAGGTCAAGGTGTTGCACTTGGGCTGGGACAATACCAGGTATTTATATAGACTGGGTAAAGAAGAACTTGAGAGGATCTCTGTGGAGAAGGACTTGGGGATCCTGATGGACAAGAAGCTGGACATGAGCCAGCAGTGTGTGCTTGCAGCCCAGAAGGCCAGCTATGTCCTGGGCTACATTAAAAAAGGGGTGGCTAGCAGGGAGAGGGAGGTGATTGTCCCCGTCAACTCTGCTATTGTGAGACCCCACCTGGAATACTGCATGCAGGCCTGTGGCCCCCAGCACAAGAAGGATGTGGAGCTCTTGGAACAGGTCCAGAGAAGGGCCACTAAGAGGATCAGAGGGCTGGAGCATGTCTCCCATGAAGAAAGGTTGTGGGAACTGGGCTTGTTTAGCTTGGAGAAGAGAAGGCTCTGGGGAAACCTCATTGTGGGCTTTCAGTACTTGAAGGGAGCATATAAACAGGAGGGGAAATGCCTGTTTATATATGTTGATAGTGAGAGGATAAGGGGGAATGGCTTTAAACTAAGACAGGGGAGATTGAGGTTAGAAATTAGGAGAAAGTTTTTCACTCAGAGGGTGGTGAGGCCCTGGAACAGGTTGCCCAGAGAGGTTGTGGATGCCCCATCCCTGGAGGCATTCAAGGCCAGACTGGCTGCAGCTCTGGTAGTTGCCAACCCTGCCCAGAGCAAGGGGTTTGAAACGAGGTGATCTTTCAGGTCCTTCACAACCCAGGTCATTCTATGATTATATGATTCTATGTGTCTCTCTGAGCCTTATTCTCGCAGATAACTAGAATCATAGAATAACAGAATCATTAAGGTTGGAAAAGACCTTCAAGATCATCTGTTCCAACCATCACCCTACTACCAATATCGCCCACTAAACCATGTCCCTAAGCACCATGTCCAACCTTTCCTTAAACACCCCCAGAACCAGTGACTCTATCACCTCCCTGGGCAACCTGTTCCAATGCCTGATTACTCTTTCTGAGAATAAATGTTTTCTGATTTCTAACTTAAACCTCCCCTGGCACAACATGAGGCCATTCCCTCTAGTCCTATCGCTAGTTACCTGTGAGAAGAGGCTGGCCCCCAGCTCTCCACAATTTCCTTTCAGGCAGTTGTAGAGAGCACGAATGTCCCCCCTGAGCCTCTTCTTCTCCAGACTAAACAACCCCAGTTCCCTCAGCTTCTCCTCACATGACTTGTGTTCCAGGTCATTTCACCAGCTTCATAGACCTTCTCTGGACATGTTCCAGGGCCTCGATGTCCTTCTTGTTCTGAGAGAATCAAAGCTGAACACAGTACTCAAGGTGAGGCCTCACCAGGGCTTGGGACAGGAGAAAATCGAAGAAAATCGAAGCAGAAAGGCGTACTGTTCACATAAACTCGTGGCTTCGAGACTGGTGTGACCGGCAGGATTTTGGGTTCTTTGATCACGGGAAGGTCTATGCTACACCGGGCCTGATGGCACCGGATGGGACGCGCCTCTCTCGGAGAGGAGTAAGGATCTTTGGTCAGGAGTTGGCAGGGCTGATAGACAGGGCTTTAAACTAGAGTCGAAGGGGGAAGGAGCTAAAACCAGGCACGCCGGTGAAGACCTAAGGGATGGTACGCCAGAATCAGAGGGGCTGTGTGCCAGTGAGGTTCTTCGGTCAGATCCACAACGTGCTGAGTGTAAGGAGACGCACCTGAAGTGCTTCTACACGAACGCACACAGCATGAGGAATAAAATGCATGAGCTAGAAGTCCTGGCCCAGTCCTGAAACTACGACATCATCGGCATAAGCGAAACCTGGTGGGATGAGTCCTGTGACTGGGGTGTTGCGATAGATGGTTACAGGCTCTTCAGGAGGGACAGGCAGGGTAGGTGAGGTGGCGGGGTGGCGATGTATGTGAAGCAGGGGCTGGACTGTGTGGAACTTCAGGTCGGCGATGGCAAAGTTGAGAGCCTTTGGGTAAGGATCAAGGGACGAACGAATAAAGGGGATGTCGTTGTGGGAGTCTATTACAGACCGCCTGGCCAGGACGATAGCGCCGATAAATTATTCTTTACAGAACTAAGAGAGGCCTCGAGATTAACTCCCCTTGTCCTTATGGGGGACTTCAACTTGCCAGACGTTAACTGGGAGTGCCACACGGCTGACACGAGCAAGTCCAGGAGGTTCATGAAGCACCTAGATGATAACTTGGTGCAGGTGCTAACGGAGCCAACTAGGAAAGGTGCCTTCCTAGACCTGTTGCTAGAAAACAGAGAGGGTCTGGTGGGAGATGTGCTGATTGGTGGCCGCCTTGGTCATAGCGACCATGAAGTGGTTGAGTTCAAAATTTACGGTGACAGAAGGAAAAGTGCCACCAAAACCTCATCCCTAGATATGGGGAAAGCGGACTTCAGGCTGCTCAGGGAACTAGTCAGCAAGGTCCCCTGGGAAACTGCTCTTGAAGGCCTCGATGTCCACCAGTGCTGGTCATTCTTTAAGCGATGCCTCCTAGAAGCACAAGATCAGGCAATTCCTAAATATCGCAAATCAAGCAAGCGGGGCAGGAGACCGGCGTGGCTGACCAGGGACATTCTAATGGAGATTAGGCGGAAACAGAGAGTGTTTCGCTACTGGAAGGAGGGCCAGGTGTCATGGAAAGAATACAGGGATGCTGTTCATGTTTGTAGGGAGAAAGTTCGTGGGGCCAAAGCACACCTAGAGTTGAAGCTGGCTGTGTCTGTGAGAGATA
>CM021731.1:158818129-158837279 GCA_011075105.1 Heteronetta atricapilla
GGGGTTAAGCTGAGGCAGGGGAAGTTTAGGCTTGACATCAGGAGGGGATTCTTCACAGAGAGAGTGGTTGCACGCTGGAACAGACTCCCCAGGGAAGTGGTCACTGCACCGAGCCTGACTGAGTTTAAGAAGCGATTGGACTGTGCACTTAGTCACATGGTCAGAACTTCTGGGTAGACCTGTGCGGTGTCAAGAGTTGGACTTGATGATCCTTAAGGGTCCCTTCCAACTCAGGATATTCTATGATTCTATGATTATATGAAAATCACCTCCCTGGTCCTGTGACAGGACAAGAGGAAATGAACTCAAGTTGTACTGGGGGAGGTTCAGGTTGGAAATTAGGAGAAATTTCTTCTCAGAAAGAGTGGTTAGGAATGTTTTTCTCAGGGAGGTGATGTAGTCACCGTCTCTGGGGCTGTGTAAGGAAAAGTTGGATATAGTACTTAGGAACATGATTTAGTGGGTAATATTGGTGGCAAGGGGATTGTTCGAGTAGATGATCTTGGAGTTCTTTTCCAACCTTAATGATAAATAAATAAATAATAATAATAATCAAGAAAAAAAAATGAGAAAAAAATATTCATTGCTACAAAAAAAAGGAAAACCTCACTCAATGACACTCAATATCTGTAAAAATTGCTAATTTCAATGTACAAAATCAGATACAGCAATATTTTCAAAAGCACATATTAGTGCAATCTTTTCTGACTTGTAAAAGGATAAAATGAACAAATTATAATACTAAACTGAATCTATTAGTGTACTTTTTCATATCAACCTATTTAATATATTGGATTATCCTTAATTCTCCATTCTGCCTTTTCTAAAAGACAATTTTCAACTGTAGAAATGAGAAACAGAAAAAACAGTATCATATAAATGGTGAAAACAAAATAATGTGAAAATTCTATGTGATAAAATTGCAAGCTTTGAGTTGTCTCTCCTTTCTTAGAGGAAATTTCACAGAATCACACAGAATTTCTAGGTTGAAGAGACCTCAAGATCATCGAGTCCAACCTCTGACCTAACACTAACAGTCCTCCACTAAACCATATCACTAAGTTCTACATCTGAACGTCTTTTAAAGACCTCCAGGGATGGTGACTCAACCACTTCCCTGGGCAGCCCGTACCAATGTCTAACAACCCTTTCGGTAAAGAAATTCTTCCTAACATCCAACCTAAAACTCACCTGGTGTAATTTTAGCCCATTCCCTCTCGTCCTGTCACCAGGCACATGGGAGAACAGACCAACCCCCACCTCTCTACAGCCTCCTTTAAGGTACCTGTAGACAGCAATAAGGTCGCCCCTGAGCCTCCTCTTCTCCAGGCTGAACAAGCCCAGCTCCCTCAGCCGCTCCTCATAGGACTGGTTCTCCAGGCGCCCCACCAGCTTCGTCGCCCTTCTCTGGACTCACTCAAGCACCTCGATGTCCTTCTTGTAGCGAGGGGCCCAAAACTGAACACAGAGGCCGCACCTTGAGTGCCACCTTTTGGGCACTCAAGGTGCGGCCTCACCAGAGCCGAGTACAGGGGAACGATCACTTTCCTAGCCCTGCTGGCCACACTGCTTCTTATACAAGCCAGGATGCTGTTGGCCTTCTTGGCCACCTGAGCACACTGCTGGCTCATATTCTGCCAACTATCAACCAATACTCCCAGGTCCTTCTCTGTTTGGCAGCTCTCCAACCACTCATCTCCCAGCCTGTAGCTCTGCTTGGGGTTGTTGTGCCCCAGGTGCAGGACCCGGCACTTGGCCTTGTTGAACTTCATGCAGTTGACCTCAGCCCATTGGTCCAACCTATCCAGATCCTCCTGCAGAGCCTTCCTACCCTCGAGCAGATCGACACACGCACCTAACTTGGTGTCATCTGCAAACTTACTGAGGGTGCACTCTATGCCCTCATCCAGATCATCGATGAAGATATTGAAGAGTATTGGCCCCAGAACCGAGGCCTAGGGAATGCCACTAGTGACCGGCCTCCAACTGGATTTGACTCCATTCACCACAACTCTTTGGGCCCAGCTATCGAGCCAGTTTCTAACCCAGTGAAGCATACGCCAGTCCAAGCCATGAGCAGACAGTTTCCTGAGGAGAATGCTGTGGGAAATGGTGTCAAAAGCCTTGCTGAAGTCAAGGTAGACCACATCCACAGCCTTTCCCTCATCCACCCAGCGCGTCACTTTGTCACAGAAGGAGGTCAGGTTCCTCAGGCAGGACCTGCCTTTCATAAACCCATGCTGACTGGGCCTGATCGCCTGCTTGTCCTGCAAGTGCCGCATGATGACTCTCAAGATAATCTGCTCCATGAGCTTCCCTGGCACTGAGGTCAAACTGACAGGCCTATAGTTCCCGGGGTCTGCCCTCCAGCCCTTCTTGTAGATGGGCGTCACGTTTGCTAGCCGCCAGTCAACTGGGACCTCCCCTGATAGCCAGGACTGCTGATAAATGATGGAAAGCAGCTTGGCCTGCTCCTCTGCCGGTTCACTCAGTACCCTCGGGTTTATCCCATTCAGCCCCTTCGACTTGCACACATCCAAGTGCCGTAGCAGGTCACCAGCCATTTCTTCATGTATAGTGAGGGCCACATTCTGCTCCCCATCCCCTTCCACCAGCTCAGGGTACTGGGTATCCAGAGAACAACCGGTATTGCCACTAAAGACTGAGGCAAAGAAGGCATCAAGCACCTCAGCCTTTTCCTCATCTTTTGTAACAAGGTTTCCCCCCGCATCCAGTAAAGGATGAAGATTTTCCTTCGTCCTCCGTTTTGCACTGATGTATTTGTAAAAAGATTTTTTGTTGTCTTTAATGGCAGTAGTCAGATTGAGCTCCGGATGAGCTTTGGCCTTTCTAATTTTGTCCCTGCACAGCCTCGTAACATCCTTCTAGTCCTCCTCAGTGGCCCGCCCTTTTTTTCCAAGATTATAAACCCTCTTTTTTCTCCTAAGGTCAAGCTGCAACTCTGTTGAGCCAGGCCAGTCTTCTTCAATGTCAGCTCGTCTTTGGGCACGTGGGGACAGACTGCTCCTGAGCCATTAAGATTTCCTTTTTGAAGAGTGCCCAGCCTTCCTGGACTCCTCTGCCCTTCAGAACCACCTCCCAAGGGACTCTACCAACCAGTGTCCTGAACAGCTCAAGTCAGCCCTCCGGAACTGCAATACAGCAGTTTTGCTGTTTCCCTTCCTGGCCTTGCCAAGAATAGAGAACTCCACCATTTTGTGGTCACTCTGCCCAAGACAGCTCCCGACCACCACAACTCCCAACAGTCCTTCTCTGTTTGTGAAGAGAAGGTCTAGCGGGGCACCACCCCAGGTAGGCTCACTAACCAGCTGTGTCAGGAAGCTATCTTTCACGCTCTCCAGAAACCTCCTAGACTGCTTTCTCAGGGCTGTGTTGTGCTTCCAGGATATGTCAGGGAAGTTGAAGTCCCCCACGAGTACAAGAGCTGATGATTTTGCAACCTCTGTCAACTGCCTGTAGAACTCCTCATCTGTCTCCTCATCCTGGTTCAGCGGTCTATAACAGACCCCAACAAGGACACTAGCCTTGTTAGCCTTCCCGCCGACCCTAACCCAAAGGGACTCAACCTTGTCATTCCCAGCCTCGAGTTCCACAACATCAAAAGATTCTCTAATATAGCGAGCCACACCACCACCCCTTCTGTGCTGCCTGTCCCTTCTGAAGAGCTTATAGCCAGTCATTGCAGAACTCCAGTCATGAGAGTGGTCCCACCACGTCTCCGTGATGGCAACCAAGTCGTAGCCTGCCTGCCGCACGATGGGTTCCAGTTCCTCCTGTTTGTTACCCATGCTGCATGCATTAGTGTAGATGCACTTCAGCTGGGCCATTGCCTTATCCCCCAGCCTTGCCATTGTTCCCCTGGCACAGCTCTAACAAGCCTTGTTTCAGCCCCATCCTCCATCATACCTAGTTCAAAGCTCTCTCAATGAGCCCCGCCAGCTCCTGGCCCAGGATCCTTTTTCCCTTAGAGATAGGCACCCGTCTGCAGCCATCAGGCCAGGTGCAAAGTAAAGCGCCCCATGGTCAAAACAAAAACAAAAACAAAAACAAAAACAAAAACAAGATTTCTGTGCTGGCACCAGCCCCTGAGCCACGTGTTTATCAGGTGGGCTTTTCGTGTCCTGTCAGTACCTCTCCCTGCCACCATAGAGATAGATGAAAACACCACCTGTATTCCCGCGCCCTCCACTAATCGCCCCAGCCCCCTAAAGTCCCATTTGATAGCTGTCCTGGTTTCAGTTAGGACAGAGTTATTTTTCCTCCTAGTAGCTGGTAGAGTGCTATGTTTTGGATTAGGATGAGAAGAGTGTTGATAACATGCTGATGTTTTAATTGCTGCAGAGTAGTGCTTATACTAAGCCAAGGACTTTTCAGCTCCTCACTCTGTCCTGCCAGTGGGCAGGCTGGGGGGGGCAGCAAGAGCTGGGAGGGGATAGCCTCAGGACAACTGACCCAAACTGGCCAAAGGGCTATTCCATACCATCTGACGTCATGCTGAACAATATACAGGGGTGGCTAGCCAGGGTGGGGGGCTGGCTCTCGGGGTTGGGCTGGGCATCGGTCAGCAGGTGGTGAGCAATTGCATTGTGCATCACTTGTTTGTACATATTATTATTATTATTATTATTATTTTCTATCTTAATAAACTGTCTTTATCTCAGCCCACAGGCTTCACTTTCCCATTTCTCTCCCCCATCCCAGAGAGGGAGGGGGGAGGGTGAGCGAACGGCTGTGTGGTGTTTAGCTGCCGGCCGGGTTAAACCACAACAGTCTTTTTGGCGCCCAACGTGGGGCCCGAAGGGTTGAGATAACAACAGATCTGGCCAGAGTATGTTAAACTAAAATTGGTATAAGTATTAGAGCTGCTTAATAGTTGCTAATCAGAATGTTGATTGCTTTAATCTGAGGTCTGCTGTGGCTGTAGTCCAGACTGAATTTTATAGCACGTTACTTTCTGTATGTGATCCCTGTTGTGCTGTTTTACTTTTCTGGGCCCTGGTTTAAGATCATTATGGTACTGTGCGGTGTAATAATAGCTTACGAGACGATGAAATATCTGGCCACGACTTTAACTTGGTATTTGTACTCAACACTGTCGTCAACTCTGTAGTTTGGAAACTATATCTCGGAAACCTTTAGCAATTACACCTGCTGCATTTTTTCATCAGCGAGCCAGTCTGTGGAGGAGACAGGGGAATATATTTTTCCCTACTTGTTCACTCTCCCTCACTCCTTCAGCACCCTCTTATCCCCTGAGCTAGTTACGATAACTCTCCAAGATGCTGAATATCCTTGGGATACGCAGACCAGCGTGTTGTTGTTGTTATGTCTCTTGAATGCGCTTCAGGTTTTGTTTAAGGTTAAACAACTACTTAGGCATCTCATCCAGAGATCTGCCCTGAGGCAGATCTCTGCTAGAGCTCCTGCTCCAGCTCTTTCAGCCACTCCAGCTCCAGCTCCTGCAGCCGCTCCAGCTCCAGCTCCTGCAGCCGCTCCAGCCCCTGCAGCCACTCCAGCTCCTGCAGCCGCTCCAGCTCCTGCAGCTGCTCCAGCTCCAGCTCCTGCAGCCGCTCCAGCTCCAGCTCCTGCAGCCGCTCCAGCTCCTGCTGCCACTCCAGCAACTGCTGCTGCTCCAGCAACTGCTCCCGCAGCCACTCCAGCTCCTGCTCCCACATCCGCTCCAGCTCCTGCTCCTGCAGCCGCTCCAGCTCCTTCTCCTGCAGCCACTCCAGCTGCTGCTCCTGCAGCCGCTCCAGCCCCTGCAGCCAATCCAGCCCCTGCTCCCGCAGCTGCTCCAGCTCCCGCAGCTGCTCCAGCCCCTGCAGCTGCTCCAGCCCCTGCAGCCGCTCCAGCTCCAGCCCCTGCAGCCACTCCAGCTCCTGTGGCTGGGCCAAAGAAACGATCTGTAGCAGTGCAAGTGGGCCCTGCAGAGTGTATTCCAACCCCTGTGGCAGACCCTGTGCCTGGGCCAAAGAAACGAACTGTAGCAGTGCAAGTTGCCCCTGCAGAATGTATTCCAACCCCTGTGGCAGACTCTGTGGCTGAGTCAGAGAAACGAGCTGTAGCAGTACAAGTTGCCCCTATAGACAAGGTGAAAAAATGGTATAGGGACTGAGGTCACTTAGAATGCAGAGAAGACAAGGCTGGGTCATCAGGGGTGCAGGACGATGAAGATGGGGATGTTGAAAAAACAACACTAGTTTCCTGAAGCCTATACCAGCGTGAGCTACGAGATATGCGAAAAGATTTTGGTCGCTGCATAGGTGAGCAGCTTGTCACCTGGCTGCTCCAGTGCTGGGATACCGGAGCCAATTATGTGGATATAGACGGCAGGGAAGCCAGTCAGCTGGGATCCCTTGCAAAGATGCAGGCATTGACAAAGCAATTGGAGATGGAGTACGATCCTACAGCCTCTGGACGTGTATCCTGTACGGTGTAAAGGAAAGGTACCCCTACAGGGAAGAACTCATATGTCTGCCAGGCAAGTGGACCGCTATGGAGAAGGGAATCCAGTACCTGAGGGAATTAGCCATACGGGAGGTGATTTATGCCGACCCAGACAATGGACAAGTACCCATAGATCCAGATGAAGTCAAATGTACACGACCCATGTGGCGGAAGTTTTTAAGGAGTGCACCATCATCATATGCCAGCTCATTGGCAATAATGGCCTGGAAAGAGGATGACGAGCCCTCAGTGGGTGATGTGGTTAAACAACTCCGGCAGTACGAAGAAAGTCTCTCCTCTTCCCTACAGGCTTATGTCTCGGCTGTGGAGAAACTTTCTGAAAGCTTCCACCAACTAAAAGAGAATACCTTGGAGAAACTTTCTGAAGAGGTCCAGCAACTTAAAAAGAGTGCACTTTCCTCCACTCCTGTACAAACCAATGTCTCTGCTATTAGGGGTAAGCGCTCATCCATGCAAGGAAGACGATATGGTGGATACACACCTCGTGCTATCCTGTGGTTTTACCTACGTGACCATGGAGAGGACATGAGAAAATGGGATGGAAAATCCACCGCGACCCTAGAGGCACGGGTACGTGAGTTGCAAAAGAAAACAAGTGTGAAAAAGGGGTTCTCTGAAAAGTTTGCTGCTCCAACTTCCAGCAGGCAGTCCCTTAAACACAGGAATGAAGATTCTGACCAGGATTAGAGGGGCCCTGCCTCTAGCCAGGGGGAGGAAAGGGACAATCGAGTTTATTGGACTGTGTGGATTCGATGGCCTGGCACGTCAGACGCACAGAAGTATAAAGCTTTAGTAGATACCGGTGCACAATGTACTCTAATGCCATCAAACTGTGAAGGGCCAGAGCCCATCAGTATTCATGGAGTGACGGGGGGATCCCAGCAGTTGACTGTATTGGAGGCTGAAGTGAGTCTAACTGGGAATGAGTTAGGGGCCAGTCACCCTATTGTGACTGGCCCAGATGCTCCGTGCATCCTTGGTATAGACTATCTTAGAAGAGGATATTTCAAGGACCCCAAAGGGTTCCGCTGGGCTTTTGGCATAGCTGCCTTAGAGACAGAGGGCATTAAACAGTTGTCTACCTTGCCTGGTCTCTCAGAGGACCCTTTTGTTGTGGGGTTGCTGAGGGTCAAAGAACAACAAGTGCCAATCGCTACTACAACTGTGCACCGGTGGCAATATCGCACCAACCGAGACTCCCTGATTCCCATCCATGAGCTGATTCGTCAACTGGAGAGCCAAGGAGTGATCAGTAAGACTCATTCACCTTTTAATAGTCCCATATGGCCAGTGTGAAAATCTAATGGTGAGTGGAGACTAACGGTGGACTATCGTGGCTTGAACGAAGTCACACCCCACTGAGTGCTGCAGTGCCGGACATGCTACAACTCCAGTACGAACTGGAATCAAAGGCAGCCAAGTGGTACGCCACAATTGATATCGCTAATGCATTTTTCTCCATCCCTCTAGCAGCAGAGTGTAGGCCCCAGTTTGCCTTTACTTGGAGGGGAGTCCAATATACGTGGAATCGGCTTCCCCAGGGGTGGAAACATAGCCTTACCATTTGCCATGGATTGATCCAGTCTGCGCTGGAGCAGGGGGAAGCTCCCGAACACCTGCAGTACATCGATGACATCATTGTGTGGGGTGGCACAGCAGAGGAAGTTTTTGAGAAAGGGAAGAAAATAATTCAAATCCTTCTGAAGGCTGGGTTTGCCATAAAACAAAATAAAGTTAAAGGACCTGCACGAGAGATCCAGTTTTTAGGAAAAAAATGGCAAGATGGACGTCGTCAAATCCCAATGGATGTGATCAACAAAATAACAGCTATGTCTCCACCAACTAGCAAAAAGGAAACACAAACTTTCCTAGGTGTCGTGGGGTTTTGGAGAATGCACATTCCAAATTACAGTCTGATTGTAAACCCACTCTACCAAGTAACCCGTAAGAAGAATGATTTTGAATGGGGCCCTGAGCAACGACAAGCCTTTGAACAAATTAAGCAGGAAATAGTTCATGCAGTAGCCCTGGGGCCAGTCCGAACAGGACCAGATGTAAAGAATGTGCTCTGCACCGCAGCCGGGGAGAATGGCCCCACCTGGAGCCTCTGGCAGAAAGAACCTGGGGAAACTCGAGGTCGACCCCTAGGGTTTTGAAGTTGGGGATACACAGGATCTGAGGCCCGCTACATTCCAACCGAAAAGGAGATATTGGCAGCATATGAAGGAGTTCGATCTGCTTCAGAAGTGGTCAGTACTGAAGCACAGCTCCTCCTGGCACCCCGACTGCCAGCACTGGGCTGGATGTTCGAAGGAAGGGTCCCCTCTACACATCATGCAACGGATGCTACATGGAGCAAGTGAGTTGCACTGATTACCCAGCGGGCTCGAATAGGAAACCTCGGTCATGCAGGAATCTTGGAAGTGATTATGGACTGGCCAGAAGGCAAATACTTTGGGATGTCATCAGAGGAGGAGGTGATCCGTGCTGAAGAAGCCCCACTGTACAACGAGCTACCAGAAAATGAGAGGAGATATGCCCTGTTCACTGATGGGTCCTGTCGCATTGTGGGAAAGCATCGGAGATGGAAAGCTGCTGTATGGAGTCCTACAAGACAAGTTGCAGAAGCTGCTGAGGGAGAAGGTGAATCGAGTCAATTTGCAGAAGTGAAAGCCATCCAGCTGGCTTTAGATATTGCTGAACGAGAAAAGTGGCCAGTTCTCTACCTATACACTGATTCGTGGATGGTAGCAAATGCCCTGTGGGGGTGGTTACAGCAATGGAAACAGAACAACTGGCAGCGCAGGGGCAAACCCATCTGGGCTGCTGCGCTGTGGCAAGATATTGCTGCCTGGGTAGAGAACCTGGTCGTAAAGGTACATCACATAGATGCTCATGTGCCCAAGAATCGGGCTACTGAAGAACATCAAAACAGCCAGCAGGTGGATCAGGCTGCTAAGACTGAAGTGGCTCAGGTGGACCTGGACTGGCAACATAAGGGTGAATTATTTATAGCCCGATGGGCCCATGACACCTCAGGCCATCAAGGAAGAGATGCAACATACAGATGGGCTTGTGATCGAGGGGTGGACCTGACCATGGACACTATAGCACAGGTTATTCAGGACTGTGAAACATGTGCTGCAATCAAGCAAGCCAAACGGTCAAAGCCTCTTTGGTATGGAGGACGATGGCTGAAATATAAATATGAAGAGGCCTGGCAGATTGATTACATCACACTCCCTCAAACCCGCAACGGCAAGCGCCACGTACTTACAATGGTGGAAGCAACCACCGGATGGCTGGAAACATATCCTGTGCCCCATGCCACCGCCCGAAACACTATCCTGGGCCTTGAAAAACAAGTTCTATGGCGTCATGGCACCCCAGAAAGAATTGAGTCAGACAATGGGACTCATTTCCGAAACAACCTTATAGACACTTGGGCCAAAGAACACGGTATTGAGTGGGTGCATAACATCCCCTATCATGCACCAGCCTCCGGTAAAGTTGAGTGACTACACTGAAAGCAATGGGCGATGGGACATTCAGAAATTGGGATACACATTTGGCAAAGGCCACCTGGTTAGTCAATACTAGGGGATCTGCCAAATGAGCTGGACCAGCGCAATCAAACCTGCTACGCACAGTAGAAGGGGATAAAGTTCCTGTAGTGCATGTAAGAAACATGCTGGGTAAAACAGTCTGGGCTACTCCTGCCCCAGGAAAAGGCAAACCCATCCGTGGGATTGTTTTTGCTCAAGGACCTGGATGCACTTGGTGGGTAATACAAAAGAATGGGGAGGTCCGTTGTGTACCTCAAGGGGATTTAATACTGGGTGAGAATAGCCCATGAGTTGAGTTGTATTATGTTAATTATTATATAATACTGTGTGTCATTACTACCATAGACGAAAATAGTGATTAACTAGAATGTATTGGAAAGAGTGTAACCTAAGCATGACATAAATGGTATGGAATAAGGGGTGGATATATGTCCTGGTTTCAGTTAGGACAGAGTTATTTTTCCTCCTAGTAGCTGGTAGAGTGCTATGTTTTGGATTAGGATGAGAAGAGTGTTGATAACATGCTGATGTTTTAATTGCTGCAGAGCAGTGCTTATACTAAGCCAAGGACTTTTCAGCTCCTCGCTCTGTCCTGCCAGTGGGCAGGCTGGGGGGGGCAGCAAGAGCTGGGAGGGGATAGCCTCAGGACAACTGACCCAAACTGGCCAAAGGGCTATTCCATACCATCTGACGTCATGCTGAACAATATACAGGGGTGGCTAGCCAGGGTGGGGGGCTGGCTCTCGGGGTTGGGCTGGGCATCGGTCAGCAGGTGGTGAGCAATTGCATTGTGCATCACTTGTTTGTACATATTATTATTATTATTATTATTATTATTTTCTATCTTAATAAACTGTCTTTATCTCAACCCACAGGCTTCACTTTCCCGTTTCTCTCCCCCATCCCAGAGAGGGAGGGGGGAGGGTGAGCGAACGGCTGTGTGGTGTTTAGCTGCCGGCCAGGTTAAACCACAACAATAGCCTTGAGTCTTCTGTCTTCAGTGCCATCACTGCCAGACTGGACTATCAAAAGAGGATAATAGTCGGAGGGGCGAACCAGGTTGGGAAGCTTCCTGGCAACGTCCCTGACCCTGGCCCCAGGGAGGCAGCAGACTTCCCTCCAGGTAGGGTCAGGCCGACAAATAGGGCCCTCTGTTCCCCTGAGAACAGAGTCTCCCACAACAATCACCCTTCTTTCTTTCTTGGTGGAGGCAGTCCTGAGGCGTGGAGTTGACTTCCTCGCCCTAGGCATCCTCCTGGTACACTTTCTACCTCTTCCTCAGCTACCGGTCTCTCAGTCTCCAGGGCCTCAAATCTGTTGCATAAGGGCACCTGGGAAGGTGGGGCTGGTGGGGGAGGGCATCACCTGCAATGTCGAGCAGGGACCTGTTTCCATTCCTCCTCAACTCCCAGATCCCCTCCCTTTGCCCGACGGCGACAGGGCAGGGGGTCCACCCCCATTTAGGGTGTCTCACCCCAGTACCTCTCCTTGAGGCCCTGCAGGGAGTTGCTCCACAAGTCTATCTCCCGCTCGCACTCCCTGATATCACTCAACCTCTCCACCTCCTCCTTGAGCTCTGCCACCATGCAGACCAGGTCATCCACCTGCTCACACCTCACACACATAGTTTCTTTGCCTCCCGCCGATGGCAGCAACAGGCTCAGACACTCCCAGTACCCGGTGACCTGAACTGCTGCATTTTTGAACGGGTAGTCGGTCTGGGTGTGTACCGTCTTTCCGGAGAGTGTCTTTCTTTGCTCACAGTGCCTGGTGGAGACCATTGCAGCCTAGCTAACGACTGTCGTTAAGTAGGTGTTCTTATGGTCGGGGGAGGGCGCTCTGCCCTTCCTGCTCGTCCAGCCTGCGCGAATTGCCGCATTAACTGCCGCGCCACTCCCTTCTGATGCTCCATGCCCTGTTTGCCAGCCCTGTTCGATATTGTTCTACTTCCTCTTTATAAACAGATGAAAATGAATTTAGAAAATTTGCTGATTCATTACAATATTTAATTGGTTCCTTTCTGTGCATTTCTAGTGTGGACCTTACAGTTCTGTTGTTTTTGTGGTTTTCTGATTTTTTTCTCTATATGCAGATTTTTTGCTCTATTGTCTGAAATGCAGTACTTTTCAGGACTTCGCAAGGAAGAAATCACTGGTAAAATAGAAGACTGGGTATCTTTATTTTTTTTAAGCTTCCCATTATTCAAGATAGTCCTAGAATTCTTCAAACATACAAACCAACAAACAACAAACAAACAAAATCAAGTGACTGTTTCCTTTTATCTGTAGTTACATTGATAAGTACTTTCAAACATCTGTTCATAATATTTTTTTTTTCTTTAACTCAAAGGACTAATGATAATTCAGTTCATTTATATCAACACTGTTAACATCAAGGTTTCCTTTCAGAAATTATGTTTCAAAAAGCCATATCTCCATATGTTTTAGATCTTTTATTCTATTTATGTTTTTTAATGTAAAATTAAAATATATATTTTTTTCTGTCTTCCATATTTTCTACTATTTTATTTTTGTTTGTGTTTTGTGTTAACTACTTCCAAGGGATCACTATTTAAAATTCCCTTTTGGGATGAAACTTGAATATAGGTGTCCAAGGGACCTCTTGAAAAATCCTTTATAACAACAAGTAAAGCAATATGTCTGGACACTGGTAACTATACTGTATTTATTTTAAAGTTTTACCAAAAATGAAAGCAGCTGTTTGTGTATTAGCAAAGAATTATAAAATTAATAAGTATATGAATTAAGATTTAAAAACAAGGTTGATATAAAATTGACCCTCTCAGTATGGGCATTATTTTCTTTCAATCTTAATTAACTCAGGGATAGCTTGAATGAATGATGGAGCAAGTTCAAACTGTGGTGCTAAAAGACATAATATTCTTTGAAGCTAAGTCCATGAAAACCCACTGAATGACAAGGATGAATTCTTCCCTTTCCTTAAGTAAATTTAATAATTTAATTTATAAATTTAATGTCACCTCATGAATCAAAAATATACATGTCATTGAAAGTAGATGATGAAACATTAAGGGTAAGTGTAAGCATAATCCACATACTTTATGCATTCCTGGAAACTGGTTTTAAACACATTCCTGATACTGGCCATTTGTCATTGATCTATTAAGTAGGTCTGCTCATGATTTCCATTTCTACTTCTGAAAAACAAACAAAACTGAATCTGACCTTTAAAACCAAGAAAAATGAATTTAAATTCAAAATGTTGATAGTTTAAGTTCTCACATATGAAAAAGTATTTGAATTAAAATAACATTTTTGTACACCTCTGGAGCTGGATTCATTTTTATGCATTACTTTATTATTGAAAAGGCTGAAGTTTCATATCAAATTATATTTAATAATATTCAAAATGATATGGATTTTGAAAGAAGCATACAGGCATCCACTGGAAATTTCAGTAATTTAGTAAAGATTCTGAAGTTACTTTATCTGCTGGTATATACTTTTTCTGTTAATATTTTTAATGTATGTATTTATTTATTTATTTACAGAGCACTAGATATGACTTATCTGTTTCCTTAGAAATAAAAATGTATTTGCAATTCGTTCCCTAGATGTACATTCCTGTTAACTTTATGTGTGTTCCTTTTAACTTAATAGCCAAATCTCCATGTATTTTAATGATAAGAGATCATATCTAGTAATAATTTTGATAGGTATATGCCCCAAACCCCTTAGTTGAAATTGATTTACTGTCTTTTAATGTCTCGAATTTTTGAAAAATCTTGAGAAAATGATCTCCTGTCCTTTGAAGGATTATCTATTTTTTTCAGAAGGAGGCACATTCTGATTTATCAGATTGAAATACAAGACAGTTTGAACTGCTTTATTTCTTAGATGGAATTCACTTAACAGAAGAATTAAATTGTAGACCACATACATATTTCCTATGAAATTTCAGTTAAGACTAATAACCTGTAAGGCAGGCACTTTATTAGGTCTGAGAAATTTCACTGAGTTTAAAGCCAAGCAGAATATACAACTATGCAGGCAACACAGTGATTTTGTGATATATTTTGAAAATAATTTATTCATAAATTAAAATGAAATAAATCAAGCATTTTTACTCTTTAATTCCACAGAAAAACTCAAAGAAAATAATGTCACTGATTAAGAAAACAGCTGAGATGTTTGGAGGGGGGTAGGAGAAAGCAGAGGAACTAGTGAAGGGAACAGAGGAAGATGAGATAGGAGAACCTCAATAACTGGTTAGTGGAGATCTCTGAATAGATAGCAAGAATAAAAATAATCCCCAGTTTTCTCCAGTGTGAAAAAATCTCAGAATACAAGCTTAGTCAATGTCATTCTGAAGGACAGCAACTCACAGACTCCTTAGAACTTAAGTTGCAAAATCTGATTAAATTGTATTTTCCTTGTCTACTTAAACTCATTCAAATGAGTATTCACTTTTCAGGTCATATTGCTATTTACACAATTGGCTGAATCTAATATATAATATTCAGAAATATTTTGATACACTGCATTTTCTTTCTTTATGACTCATGCTTCATGCTTTTATGTTTATCATAGATTCAGCTGCTAACTCTAACTTGTGAGACTGCACCCACTTTACCAATTAAATTGAGTATTTTAGTAACAGAATGTACATATACACTGTTTGCCCTGTGCTCTTATATTATATATTTTATGCAAGAAAACATAATGGGTGTTACTTCCATGGTTTTCTGTGATGAATGTTCTGTTAGTCTCCCTGATGTACATGTGATTATAGTTTGTTCAAAATATTTACAAATCATTTTCATTTGCCAGAACTCAAATACAATGCATTTAATTCAAGCATTCAATATCTATGCCCTTTAGGAAAATGCAAAAATTAATAATTCTCCTAAAAATAAACATGTAAGTTCCCTGCTCTGATAGCATTAGAGTGACATGTTAGTGAAAAAACTATCTAACATCTACTGGTAAGCAGGCACAAGTTCTATACTGCCAGAAACAGGAACATTTCTACATTCCCGGGTACAAGTGCACAGTTGTATCCAGTTCTCTACTGAAGAGAAACTCAGAAAAATGCCAGTTACTTCTTAGAAAAGACATGATCATATGGAAGCTCAATGATTGATCATGTAGATTCAGGAAACAAGACCTTCATAAATGTTGTGATGTGCATTAGCAGGTAGATTGGTTTAAGCACAAACCAAAAGTTGACCACATTATTTCTGGGACAGGTATAAAACATAGCAATGACTTTGATAGGAAGAAAGAAAGAAGGACAGTTTTGACTAATTAAGTATTGATGATAAATACATAAATAAAAGAAAGTGACAAAAAATAACCTCAAACACTTAATCAGGAACCATATTCTCTACACTTCTGGGAATACTAAAAATTATAATATTTTGGTTTCGGGTGTTATTTAAAATAAACATCACATTCTTCTGTTATGAATCTATACTTTTATGTTCATAGTGAAGACTATGAAAATTGGTCACTGGAAAAAAAAAAGTTGTTTCATTTCCTGATAATTTTGGATTAATTTCTGTTTTCCCTTCCATTGTTTATGTTCTTGACTGTGTATGTGAACGCATACACACTTTTGAACATCTATGTTATTCATGTCTTTGTAGGAAAGTAAGTAATTGAGCATAAATATAGAAACTGGGCTCCCTTTCTTGCTCAGCTGTGTTTCTACCTACAGAACAATGCAGCTGAGTTAGGAAAGATGTTCTTGAATACTTGCTTCCGTATACATAGTACCGAGAAGTCCTGGGGGACAAGGGAAGACAGTAAGGAGGGGAAGGGAATTAATTGGGGGGGTGAGGGGAGAGGTTTGTGTATGCTCACAATAGAACTGGAGTTTGGAGGTATTAAATAACATGCCTAGATCTGAAAGCCTCAAAAGTCTCACAGTGTCCTACTTTACATATAAAGTTGCTAATATTTGATTAACTGGACTTTCAGTTATTACTTGAGCATACTACACACATAATGCCATGGAAAATCAGTAAGATATATGCAGTTTGTGCAGAATGTCAAGAGCCTCTGCATTACTTTTATTAAGCATTAAATAGTTATAATTTTTCTCTATCTGTGTATATTTTGCTATAATTGTTTTTGCTGTTCATGGCTCGGAAGATTATTCCATTCCTAAAAAAAAGGAAATAAGAGGTTGGTGCTATTCAGATGAGCAAGTCTGTATTGGTACAAAAATTGGAACATTATGTTGGACTTTCTTTAACAGTTCAGTGAAAGATGAATGACTGTATATCAAGTTTAAATGAATACCTGGTTCAGAAAGCATATTAAAACAGCACGTATAGAATGTAGAACTAAGAATTGTCTCCATAGGATACTAGTGAATAAAACTTTGCTACTCAGGAATGAGACAGAGATGAAGTCTCATACTCATCAGAATATAATCCTGCTAATATGGACATGAAATTTCCTGTTTTTTAACATTACCATAAAATGTTACATTATAGTTGAGTAATAAAAACAGATTGGAAAACTGTCCTATGCTTCATCATAAATCTGTTGCTTGTATAGGTCCCAAAGTAGCAGAGTTTGTAATAAAAGTTTTAAGTACTTTTGGAATTGCCACAGTGAGAAATATTGATATACAGATGAAAACATTCTTTCTGAACAATAGAGATGGATCTATTTCCACTGCTCAAAGAGACAATATGGTTTTCATTAACTTGATGCAGAATTTTACCCTCAAAATATTCAATATGATTTAACTGTTTAACTGGCTATCTTTACAACACCAGGGAGACAACTGGGGAAACAACCATCTGTTTAATATTAACATCTGAATATCTAGAAACATTTTTACTATATGCTAATATCTTAATTTGATTATTTTTTATCTATAATGAAAATTATGTTGTTAACATGTAAAATGCAGCTACATTAATACTAAATTATTAAATGTGTAACAATATAGAAATAACAGCTTAAGGAATGGAATTAGGCCTAACATTTCAGTAAAACACATTTTGAAACAGTTGTAATGAAATTACTAATCAAAGACATAAAGGTTAAAATTATACTTCAAGAATGCTATGGAGTTTGCGATAGAACTTGCAGGAACACTCAGTTATTGTTTGCAAAGCCAGGCCAGCCACAGATCATCGAGATGTTACTCAACTGTTGATGAAGATAAGGTTGTGGTGCATCTCTGACATACCACAGTGTTGATTAGAAACAGAAAGGAACTATCTCCACATATCTCTGCGTTACCTACATTTCTCCAGATGTCTCATTTCAGTCCACCGCTAAGAAATACTGGTGCGAAGATCACTGGTATTTTAGTCAGAACCTTCCCTATGTTTGTGCTTTCAGTAAAATGTGTAAGAAGTGCAAATGGTCACACAGGCCAACTAATAAGAAACTGCCTATGTCCAAGATTTTAAATTCTCTTCCTCATTTGAGTTAATGTGGATATTTGCAAACTGACACTGGAAATAGACCATGGCTTATACCAAGTCTCATATCAAGTTTGGCAAAGTGTTAACTGGCACATGATGTTTTTATGTGAGAAACTATATGAACATTTTAATTATATAAACAGTCTGTTTTAGTGATGGTCTCAATACAAACATTCCCTATCACTTTAAATTAATTAGTAAAGAGGTAGATTCTGCAATATGTACATATACAGAATCAGATGATAATGTAATAGATTGTTTCAAACTGTTCCTCAAAGAGCTGATCTACCATGAAGGATAAAGAGTTGAGTATCTGTTCAAGTCTGAATACTCCATAGAATGTTCAGTCCAGCACCATGGATTTACAGACTTAGATGTGGATTTTAACCAGTTTTAAGCTCTATAGTTTTCATAGTTTAAAAAAATAATGCTAACCTGTTACCTGTTTTGAAGATTATTTATTTATTTATTTATTTATTTATTTATTTATTTATTTATGTTATATTGAGTGTGAAGCAGAGCTGAGCTTATCTATTTTAACAGGCTTGTGAAGAGAGGATAGAATCTGCATTGCTCTTCTAAACACCATACTGTGTGCAATGATCCCAATCTCAGTGTCATATGCTGTAGCTTTCCTTTCCACCAAATACTGAAGAGATTTCTCAGATACTATTCCAAAGTCTGCATTTTTTTTCTACTTGAGAAGACTCTAAATGTCAATTTACAACAATATTCTGTACTGACTACTAGCAAACTGAGAATGTTCACCTGCACTGAGAATGTATTGTTCAACAGTGAAGAATCTGGGTCATACAGATTATGTGCTATCGTTATGCTGCGAGAGATATAATTTCTAAATTAAGACTGTACTAAATGTTATGACTAAACATTTTTAAGGAAAAAAATAATACATAGTAACAACAAAGAAAAGAAGTCTGTATTTTAAATTCCAAAGTTTACTCTTTCATTTTTTTTTAGAAGTTTCTTGAGACTTACGAGATGTTATTTATGTTTTCTGTATTGTGTTTAATTTCATAGGAAACAGTGTGATGGACTTGAAAGTTATCCTGAAGATCCACAAAAAAAAATAAAACAGAAATCTGCTTTATATTTCAACAAGGGGTTAAGCTAAAGTACATGATAAAATACAACATTATAGTTTCATATAACATTGACTCAGCATCTTTCTTTCCTCCTATGTCCCTTGCACCTGTTTCTCCTGTGTATTCATAAAACTGCTACTCCAGTAAGGTACTGTTTATCCTTTAAAAATCTGTTGAGAATACTGATTTAGCAAGCTGAGAAAATAAAAAGAGATATTTTAAAAAGTATTTTGATTAATTTGGTGTTATAAAACTCAGGTTGCTTTTGCATGTAGGTACACAGGGTGGATAAAAATGCAGAGTTTTTTGTTTGTTTGTTTTGTTTTGTTTTTTAATCCTTATTCAGAGACTAGCTGCAGTTGAAGACTTTACCATTCTTGGAATTCCCCATTAGTGTCCTCTGAGGAATGTTCAGTCCCCAAGGAAGCAATAGGGTCATGGAGAAACCCTTGAGACATAAAGTTTCCTAGAGAATTGAAGAGGGAAGGGTGATTCTATAAGCTAAGCAGTACAGTAGCCAGAAAAAAAAAAAAAAAAAAAAAAAAAAAAAAAAAAAAAAT
>CM021731.1:158851830-158869244 GCA_011075105.1 Heteronetta atricapilla
AAAAAAAAAAAAAAAAAAAAAAAAAAAAAAAAAAAAAAAAGGAGAGAGAAGTGTTTTACTTAATATTTTCTATGTATTTTGTTCAATGTCCTACACAATAATACAATATAATACCAAAAGATTCATAGAAATATGAAGGATTACTCCCTCCAAGTTAGATGCCACAACAGTAAGAGAAACTGCTTATTTTTCCCCTTGTTTATATTCTTCCAGCCCACTACAACTAATTTTCAGCAGTGTCTCATTTCAATAGGAAGACTAGATAATGGTTTAAATGAAATATTCTCTCAAGGCACCTGAGTGCTGGGGTATTTACCTGCTACACATGGAAACTGTGAGTTTAGTTTTAGAATGCAGAGGTTTGTGGACAGAAATCCACCACTTCATCTTTCCTTCCAAACAAAAAAATGACTTTGGATACATTTTCTTCAGTACGCTGGCATGCTAACAAGTTGAAAATAAAGCCTGTGAACAATGCTTGTTCTATGCTTACTTTTCTCATTCAGGTGTAATAAAAGATTTATCTTGGTATCTTGACCATTCTAGATGTCTCTATGCTTAATTTTATATAGTACTTGATGACTAGGCCATATGTTGAAATCTAAACTTAGGTGAGATGCCAAGACATTTTAAGCCAGTTGTTTCTGCGTGGCTTAAATTAATAAAAAGGTTGTCATCTAAGTTCCTGAGTATATGAGCATTGCTTTTGAACTGTATGAACAGTATATGAACATTGTTGTTTGTTCTGCTAGTACATTGCTGTTGTTTCTGCTAGCAAGGATTGGACTAAGGGTACTAAGACATTTTATAATGCTTTTTTCCTAATCCCTATGTCAAGGCCCTAACTACACCGGCTTAAATGCTGCTCGCCAACTTCCCAAGCTGTTTTCCTGGCTCTGGCAGGAAGAACCCACTAATTCCATCTCCCCAAGCTGCAGGGAACTGCCAGCTTATGCTGTATCCTGACAACAAGAGCAGTATGTGCAATTAAGAAGACTAAGAAGAAGTGTGCATACAGTTCACATTATATATCTACAAACATATAGAATAAAATATTGAATTGTAACACTGTAGTGGATTAGCTGTGGCTAACAGCCAAACTACCACACAGTTGTCTATCCGCAGCAGGATTAGGCGAGAAAACAGGCAGAATAGAAGTAAGAAAAGTCAAGGATTCAAAGAAAGGTAAGGAGATTGCTTTCCAATTACTATCACAGATGAAACTGACTAAAATTTGGGAAAATCGACAATTTATTATCAGTTAAAATAAAATTGTAGGTAATATGGTGGGTAGTAGGAAACAAAAAGATAAACATTAAACCAATATTTTTCAACCCCTTTCCCAGGGCCTCAACTTCATTCCTTCACTCATGCTCCAAGTAGCATGGGAGGACTGGGATTTACAGTCAGCACATAGCAGTTTCTTTTTGCTGTTCCTTCTGTTTCTTCTCATACTTTTCCTTTGCTTTGGGCTCTCCGCAGGCTACAAGGAATATCTGCTTCAGGTGTTGCCATGGAGAACCATCTCCTCTTTTCTATTACCTTTGTGTTCATTTTGTTGCTTCTCATTGTTTTTCTTCCCACTTTCTCTCTCTATGCACTATTTTCTGGCATTTCTTAAATATGTTTTCACAGAAGCACCACCATCTTGGCTGCTGGGCTCAGATGTGCTTTGTGGTGGGTCCACTGGAGCCAGATGGAGCTGGTTATGTCCAGCACAGCAGCTCTGAGCCTCTACTCACACAGGCCACCTCTGTAGGCCCTGTGCTGCCAACACCTGGACACCAACATCCAATACAAACACCTACATGTGCAGTAAACATTTAATAGTGTATCTGTAAAAGGTGCAATATATATATATATATATTATTATTATTATTATTATTATATATCTGAACATTGCTTTTGAAAAAATCACATAGACTTAGCTGGCATGTGCTTTAAAGTTAACAGTGCAGAAAGAAATTGTTTAGAAATTCCATTAACGCTGTTTTAGCTATTTCTATATATATATATTCTTGGATAGATTATTGTAAAACAATGTCAACATGATATGCAAATACTGGCAGTGAATGTTACAAAAAACAGTGAAGGTATAAGAAAAAATGAGAAAACATACCTCACAGTTTATGACCTCATGTGCTGAATCAGATCATCACCTGCTATAAATCAGTTCACAGAAGGCTAAGTGGAAATCTGTTGAACTTCTCTGACTTACAGCTCATGCATTTCTACCTTAATCACACCAATGGCTAATGGCCAGCTGGATGACCAAGACACCTGACAAGTAAATGTATTTTTCACACTTGTTTTAACATGTTGTCAAGTATAGTCTCATAATTTTCTAAATGGTTAAGAAGTCAAACAAAACAAAACTGTCTTCAGTTCTCTGCAGGAAATTTAACAAGGATACACACATTTTAGCCATACATTTAAGTAGGTTTGTTAAGAAATAAACTATGATGTTACTGTCCCATGAGAGTAAAAATTATTAATATAGCTTAAATGTTAGTGAGGGCTGGCAGTGGCGTGCAGGCTGCAAGAAGAAATAGGAACGGTGCCTATAATGGGCTGCAGGGCATCACTGATAGAACCCATGGTTGCCTTGGAGTTCCATGACATGGGAGAGTCCTGCAGCATGTTCATCGTGGTTAGTTCATGGGAGCCAAAGAGCCATTATTCACATAGACATAATTTCTAAGCCATAACTGTTGTGTAGAAACAATATGAATATTCAGTTTGAACTGCTATTCAAAGAGCCCTACTGAAAGACTTTGTATATTAGCCTGATGGCATACCTTTTATGTGGTATCATTTTAGTTGTAATAACTGATCTAAAACATTTGGATCTGGATATGAAATTGAAAGTTCTTAAGTGGTCGAGGATATAACAATTCTGGCAGATGTTTGCTATTTATCATAGCATTCTGTGAATGTCACAGTGAATTAGCAGCACTTGTAATTTATGTTATCTGCAAAGCAGTATTTCTTCAGTATAGTCTGCAATTTCCAGTTGCAGTGGATAATGTTGCCTTTTGCTTTTTTATTCAATACTAAGTCTAAATCTCTACCTTTAAAGTAATATGTTAGTCTTTAAACAGATGCAAAAATCAAACAAAGTCCAAGTAAACAAATAAACAAAACTCAAATAATTTACAAAAATATACTTGCTTTGTATTGCTTATTCCTTCTTCGACTTCATTTTCAGTGGATTTTTGACACTTCAGGTAGGATCAGCACTACAAATTCTGTAAAAAGTGTAATGTCACAACTGTATCTATAGGGTCACACAGATTTACGGTGATAAGAATTCAGCTCACTTTTGCTCATGTTTCTGTTACTCCAAGCTTAGAAAAGTTATTAAATTAATGGGAGCTCCTTCAACCTTTGGAAATGTTTGAACTCATTTTATCACAGACTGCTATTATCCAACATTTTGTCAGTCTACAGTGTTTTACAATGCATAGAACCTAGTGTGCCTCATTGTTTTGCTTCAGTGTGTATTGGATAATTGGAAAGATTATTTGGAACAAAAATGATTTGACACAATATATTTCATGAAATTCAACCAAATTTGTGATTTATGTTTCCAAATATGAACAACCTGATAGTTGCCATCATCCACACCCATCCTTGCTTCTTTTGTCTATTTACTACCACTGTGGCAGACAAAGAACACAGTAATGATCCTCATGACTTCTGCATAGGGTTCTCTGTGCTTTTGAAAGCAGAGAAGAAAACAAGCCAGCAAAAATAAAACTGATATAAAAGGCCTTTGACTATTTCTCCTTCTCTCTCTGTAAACCATTTTAGAAATTGGAAGAGGGTGGAGGGTGTTTTCATCTTTTGATTTTTACCTGTGAAGACAGATCAATGAGACAGATCAATCTCAAAACATACACAGGCAAAACAATTAGCAAAGGCAGTGGAAAGGAATCTCCAAAGCAGAGCTTACATGGAAACAGAACACAGATGAGAGTATATTTCATTATCTCTTGCTTCTGTGGAAACAAAGATCTGAGTTACCATAGCCTCTTTCCCTTCTTGACCATCCCATTTACAGACTGCCATTAATACTAGGGTGTTGAATGAAAAGCCTTCTTGAAAGGGAAAGTCGGAGTTGATGGAGACAAAATAAGCACACTGCAGAGTGAAACAGAAGACTGTAGTGCTTGTTAGTAGCAAACTGACTAAATGAGCCCACTGTCACCACTGTCTGATTTAGAAAACTGCTTTCTTCTGATATTCCAGCTGCGGCAGCAGTCATAGGGATCTAAAGGAATTTGTGAGGACTGTATGTGTGAGGGCATTGTGTGAGCTGAAGAACTGAAGAAATGGAGGCAGAAGGTTGGAAGGGAAAGGAATGATACAGAAGGAACATGTTCTAGGCATCAAAACAACATGCTGCATCATTACTTAGAATGGGACACTTAGGGCTGACAATTTTAAAGTAAGGTATGTGACTAAGCCCCTGAACTAATTAGAAGAAATTCAGCCCTGTTAGCTTTAAGCAAACATCCATTTGTAATTTTTTAATGTAATCAATTGTATTTTTATTTCTTTATTTATTAAATACAGACCATGTCTGCATTTATACCAGTGATCTCAGTTCTATTGGAAATGGCAGACATTATCCTGATGCCTGATGTATAGTGTTGGATGATCTGCCAAACTGATAAACCAATGTCCCTGTATTCAGATGCGAAAGAAGCAAGGAAAACAATACAGAGTAAACAGAATCACAGAATCACAGAATAGTCTAGGTTGGAAGAGACCTCCAAGATCACCGAGTAAAAACTCTGACCCAACGCTAACAAGTCCTCCACTAAACCATATCTCTAAGTTCTACATCTAAACGTCTTTTAAAGACCTCCAGGGATGGTGACACAACCACTTCCTTAGGCAGCCTATTCCAGTGAGTAACAACCCTTTCAGTAAAGAAGTTTTTCCTAATATCCAACCTAAACTTCCCCTAGCACAATTTTAGCCCATTCCCTCTTGTCCTGTCTCCAGGCACGTGTGAGAATAGACAAACCCCCAACTTGCTCCAGCCTCCTTTAAGGTACCTGTAGAGTGTGATAAGGTCGCCCCTGTGCCTCCTCTTCTCCAGGCTAAATAGTTCCAGCTCCCACAGCCACTCCTCGTAAGACTTGTTCTCCAGAACCTTCACCAGCTTCATAGCCCTTCTCTGGACTCGCTCAAGCACCTCCATGTCCTTGTTGTAGTGAGGGGCCCAAAACTGAATACAG
The DNA here is from genome assembly GCA_011075105.1 of Heteronetta atricapilla. Lineage (NCBI taxonomy): Eukaryota > Metazoa > Chordata > Aves > Anseriformes > Anatidae > Heteronetta > Heteronetta atricapilla. The sequence continues at coordinate 158,857,080 of CM021731.1, forward strand.
TACTCGAGGTGCGGCCTTACCAGAGCCGAGTACAGCGGGACAATCATTTCCCTGGACCTGCTGGCCACGTTTCTTATACAAGCCAGGATGCTGTTGGCCTTCTTGGCCACCTGAGCACACTGCTGGCTCATATTCAGCCAATCATCAACCAATACCCCCAGGTCCTTCTCTGACAGGCAGCTTCCCAACCACTCATCTCCCAGCCTGTATCTCTGCTTGGAGTTGTTGTGCCCCAGGTGCAGGACCCAGCACTTGGCCTTGTTAAACTTCATACAGTTGACCTCAGCCCATCGGTGCAGCCTATCCAGATCCTCCTGCAGAGCCTTCCTACCCTCGAGCAGATCGACACACGCACCTAACTTGGTGTCGCCTGCAAATTTATTGAGGGTGCACTTGATCCCCTCATCCAGATCATCGATAAAGATGTTAAAGAGGACTGGCCCCAGTACTGAGCCCTGGGGGATTCCACTAGTGACCAGCCTCCAACTGGATTTCACTCCATTCACATAAACAGAACAGTTACCATTTTCTAGAATGACTATGAAGATATTTCTGTATGTACAATGATGTTTTAAGAACAGTTAAAGTGTTATATTTCCCATATTTCCCATTTTAGGAAATTTATTTTTATACTCTGAGAAAAATAGCCTCTTTTTTCTTTCAAGGACAATCTACTTCAGTAGAAAGAGAAGAATGAATATATTTTAAAAACATGTATGAATAGAAAAACAAACAAACAAACAAACAAACAAACAAACTGGTATTGCAGTTATCATATAAGGTACAATATACTCATCTGGGAAGGAGGAGGAGCACAATGTAATATATGGGAATATGCAATATGGTCAGTCAAATCATAATTCTGTCCTATCCTGAATCTTAGCAATGCTATATACTGTCATGAATAACACATATCCCATCTGAATCCAGACTAGATGCAGAGCTTTTTGCCAGCAGAAAAAAAAAAAAAAAAAAAAAAAAAAAAAAAAAAATTGTAGTTGGTGATTATAATGCTATTCTAGGAAAGGTACAAAGGCATCTGAAAACAGTGACTTGTGCCAAATGTGTCTTGGCATAAATGACTACTCTGATAACATCATTAACTGGAACATTTCAATGTCAATGTGTTACCTTTTGAAATGGAATGGAATATTTTTATTGCTCAATTTGAAATTATTTTCTTCTGTGAAGTATAATTTATGCTATACAAAAGGTCATAATTAAACAGAATCAATCAGCTTTTACCTAAATGCATTTTTGTGCATTTTGTGTAAAGTTGGAAAATTCCAAGAAACTTTACTTTTACAACAACATGCAAAGGAAAAAAAAAAATGAAACCACAGAATTTTATGAAAATAAGAAAGCTGGTTTTTTTTGTTTGTTTGTTTAAAATGTATTAAAAATACAAACATAATGGCAGTGATCAAGTATTTATTGCTTTTATGTTTTCCAGAGTTCAAGGAAAATCATTGAGATTAGTCAGTTGTTCAAGCCTTTGGTCAGAGAATAAGTAACATCACTTTCCAAGAACTATCTGGCAAAATAATAATAAAAAAATATAAAATAAAAACACATCCTCAGGGAGAGTTCTGGCACAAAATCTTTCCTGGGGCAATCGACTACATAAATGTCGCTAAATATATGCCATCTGTGAAAGAGTTTGTCCAGCAAAATCAGCAGCATTTCTTATGAAAAACTCCCCTTTGCTCTGGGATGCAGTTCTGTTCAGGTAAATGAAGGATAATTGAAGCTCTTGCCAGTTGGTGATACTGAAAAGTCTGAAACTGACTTCATTTTGTATAGTGGGGATTATTTCAGAAGCAGTAACAGAGAAAAGGTTCTAGGCACTTATTCCATTGTCCAAGTGACTTGTTTACTCCTGAACAGATGGTCTTGCAACCACAGCATACATCCGCTGACACCTTTATTACCCTAATAAATAACAGAAAGAAACCAGTTTCTATCTTGTTAACACAGCAGGATATGCAGACTAGTGACAAATGCCAATAGGTGCCAAAGGTAACAAACTAGATGGATCCAGTAGGAACACAGCAAACTTAATCTGCCTGATTATTTTCTGAGCCCTGATCTTCCTTGCATTTCTACTTAACACGTAAAGCCTGTATTTTTCTTCTAAAAAGTTCACCAATCTTCAGTATATCTTTGTATGCATTTCTTACTTGAAAACAGCCTTGACTTTTAACTCATTGGAGACTATTTCTCTATTGTAGAATCTTCTTTGTTGTTGTTGTTTTGTTGTTGGTGGTGTTTGCTTGTGTTTTTGTTTGTTTGTTTGTTTTTTTGTTTGCTTGTTTTGCTTTTACAGAGATAAATAGTACATATGGCTCAACTGTGGGTCACAATTCATGGGAACCAGAGTAACCATGACTCAAATGGGACTATTTTGAAATAGTACACCAAAAAAGAGATGGTAAGTTTTGTGGCACAGGTATACATGTAAGTGCAAGGATGTTGCTCTGTCATTTCTCTTTACAGTCTTCTGTGGTGGTTTTAATTGGGTGGGCAGCCATTCCACCAGAACAACTCTCTCACTCCTCCTCCTCAAAGGGAAAAGGGGAGAGAAAATACAATGCAAAAGGCTCAAGGTTTGAGCTATGGGCAGGGAGATCAGTCAACAATTATTGTGATGGGCAAAACAGACTCAGAGTAGGGAGACTAGTAAAATTTATTGCCTACTACTAGCAAGCTAGAGAAGTCAGAAATAAAGGAAAGAAACCAAAATCACCTTCCCCCCATACACCCTCTTCCACCTCCCCCTGAGCTGCACAGGGGAATGAGGGAATTGAGGTTGCAGTCAATCTATAGCACTTTGTCTCACCGCTCCTCCACAGTCACTCTCAGTCCCTGCTCCACGTGGGGTCCCTCCAACGGGATGCCATCCTTCCCGAACTGATCCTTCATGGTCTTCCCACAGACAGCAGCTCTTCAAGAACTGCTCCAGATATGGATCTGTACCATGGGGGCCATCCAACCAAAGCAAACTACCCCAGCATGGGACCCCCATGGGCAGCAGCTCCTGCCAGATCACCTGCTCCTGCATGGTCTCCACTCCACAGGCTACAGATCCAATCCAGAATCTGCTCCAGCAGGGGTTGTCCACAGGCCACAGCCTTCTTCAAGCTACATCCACCTGCTGCACCAAGGGTTTCTCCATGGGCTGCAGTGTGAAACCCTGCTCCACCATGGTACACCATAGGCTGCAGGGGAACAGCCTGCTTCACCATGGTGCACACCACAGGCTGCACGGAAGCTTCTGTGGTCCCAGGAGCAGCTCCTTCTCCTCCTTTTTCATTGCCCCTGGTGTCTGCAGGGCTGGTTCTCACTCCTCACTCTCCCAGCTGCTGTTGCACAGCAGGTTTTTTTTTTTTTTTTTTTTTTTTCCATTTTTTAAAATATTCTATCACAGAAGCACAGAAAACATCGCTTATTGGCTCATCTCTGGCCCCATATCTAACATGGGGCAGCTCCTGGATTATTTTCACAGAAGCCACTACTGTAGTCCCCCGACAACAAAACCTTGCCAGGTAAGCCACAGAAGGATCTGTGCCACTGTATTGCTTCTCTACTTCTTCTCAAGGGCTTACTTTAAAATCTGCTTTCCAGGTAATCCACCCTTCATCCCAGTAGTGAAGTAGTTGGGATAAAAGTCGGACAGGTTTTTCACAGATGAAAATAACTTTGACGTTGTCATATGGTATACCCATAACCCTACTCCACCTTTCTCACAGGAGGCTGGAGTGGCCTTGGTAGGCTGGAACTGGTTACAGACAGGTTGGAACTGGAGATGGAGGAATTTCTCTCCACTCCCCATGCTCAGGTCACTGTCCATTTCCCCACCACCACCTCACCCAATAAGAGCTTCTGCTTACTGGTGGCAAGGGACTAGCAGATCCTGGAAGGAGGGAACAACAGCCCTTTACTTTAGAAGGAGCCCAGAAAGGCAGCAGAGGAGGAGTTGAGAGAGAGACACACCCCCAGAGACCCAAGCAGGGCCCTGGGCTGAGGGGGATGTTCCTGCCTCAGGCAGCCTGTTTTTCCCAGTGGTGACTGCACTGACCATTGTAGTGACCATAGCGAAGTGGGAGGGGTGAGCACAACACTGGAGAAAAGGGCTGTGTTTCTTTTTTGAGCTCTTTATACTCTACAATTAATAAGACTTTTCTGTATGGATTAGATAATTCAGGCTCTTAGGCAGTTAAAACTTTAAATAGACTAACAATAGATTCATAGCTTCATCTGCATAAAATGTTTCTTTGTCCCAGAGCAATATTTGGCATGTAAACATTGCATTTTGGAAGTACATTGAATAGTGCACTGCTTAGAACCAGCCTATAGCTGGTCCAAAGAAACAACAATGCTGGAACAACTGTGGAATGCTTGGTCCTCAACATCACCGATTTTGTTTAACACAATCACTTGTGTTTGTTTGCATTACTTATTCCTGTAAACATTTATGTGGTAGCAACACCTGAAGAACAACTGCCTCTCAAATCTAACAAAATATATTTGGCTTGATACATTGTCTTATCCCCTTAAAGGTACAAGAGTAAAATGTTTACAATAACAAAATGCAAACAAATTTCTCCAGGTAGTGTTTACAAATAACTGAGGCCACATGCTTACTGTTTATATCATGCTTACCTTCCTTCTGTCTAAAGGTAAATGTATGTGGCCATTTTCACATACTGATCTTACTGTATCCCTGTTTATAGAAATGATCCAACAAGTATAAAACAATGTATAAATTGTGTCAACATATACGTCTAAACTGTCAACATAACTATTTGTATGATTATTTATTGCAATTATTTTGCAGCCATTCAAAGATAATTAAGTCAAACATAATCCAGTATTCTGCAGCTTTCTGCTCAGCCAAAAAATAGATATGGCACAGCCTGTGGCAGTGTTCGCTTTCTTCTTTCACCTTGTTAGGATCTTTGCTCTGAAGGTACCTCATTGAAAATGTATTTTCTCTGACATTTCTGTCAAAATGTACTTTTATTATTATTTTCCTTTTATATTAAAACAAAAGTAGCAGTAATCAAAAGGTAAGGAAAACAAACTCTGTCAACTGTGAAAGTAAGTTTTTCCTCGTAGGCAAAATCTGCCTTAGAGGAACTCCAAGCACTGAAACTGTGTTCAAATCACTCAGTGTATCAAGGGAGAATATTTAGTTGTCTTAACAATCAAACTGTGTTTCATAAATAGAGATATATAAGCATGTCCAATATATATCTTATAACTCAGGAACAGCAGCATTGTGACCAACAGTGATCATGTGGTAGATAAAAAGTTATCCTAAAACTAGAAATAAAAATCAAGTCCATAAAACTATGAAAAAAAAATAGTATTGTGACATGTAACACTTCAATGTATGCATCTGATTAGGTAGATTGGTGACATCTCCTTGGACCTAGATGAAAGTTTTTGAGTGAAGTTGGCCTAAGAATTTTCCTTCACACACCTTGATATACTCAAAAAAACAGTGTTCTAAACTAAATTAATAGCAGCACTGATGTTTTCAGTCTAATTATTATACTGAATAAATCAGAAACAGTACTCAAATTTCTGTTCCAATACTCTATACTACACCTCTGTGATCGCTCCTTCTTAAAAGGTAAAATTTAGATTTAACTTTCATTTATTTATTTTTACTGAAGAACATCTCATGTTTACAAATACCACCCATCTATGCTTTTATTTCTGCTAGTGCTCACAGTGTCACACTTCTGGGGCTTTCTGACATTAGTGGTTGATTTTCCATAACAGCACATAGGGTCATTATTTTTGCAGTATTAATCAAATGAGAGTCTTTGAAGGCTAAGCCCTGTTAGTCTTCACTCATATTCCTCTGTATGTATTTCTACATACGTATACTATTAATATGTTTCTATTTCTTTTAAGTGAAGACAATATATATATATGAAAATGTAGATTTTACACAAGAGACCTAGAGATTTTCATCTTTTCAGTTGACCAGAGAAAATAAAAGTTGTTTTCTCCATGATAGAAAAACACTGGCATATGCAATATGAATTTCCTCCCAAAGAAAGCATGATTTGTAATGTAAAAGAAAGGCAGAGAGCAGCTGTAAGATTGTTTACCATTCCAAACTTAACTTGCCCACTTCTGAATGTCTATTCAGAGTGAATATTTAGTAGTGCAGCTGGCATTGTTACTGACTGAAGAACTCTACTTACTGCATTGAGCATCTTACTTTCCTGGAAAAGTATGTCACAGCTTCCTACTCACTATATCCATCATCCAAGCTCAAATTCCTTGGGGATTTTTATTTTTATTTTTAATTCCTGTCCTCTACCCTTTACTACCTCCCTTACCTCTTTTTTCCATTTACTTTTTAACTAGTCTGGATATTTATTTTTCAAATTTCAAACCAAAAATTATAAAAAACATACATAAGTAAATTATAATTGTTAGTCTGTAGAAATCATTCCAATAAGAGTCGTGCAATGTTTTAGAGAGACAGATATAATTATTTGTGTGCAAATGGAAACTTCTAGTTAGAAAAAAAAAAAAAATCAAAATAATAGCTATTGTAAACACAGACTACATCAAAAATTACTGCTTTTATGCATGTGAGAATAAGGCATTTTGCTTAACAGAGAGGTGGTAGTGGTAGTGACAGAAGCAGATATAAGATATATAAATCTAGAGGAGGCAGCAAAGTCTGGAATTTCAGAAGAATCAATAACTCTTACCAAAATGTTACTTTTCAAAGGGCATAAAAGTCAAACCTGTATCAAAATATACATTCTTAGTTAGTAGTATATCATACTTACTTGGCTGTGTTTATATCCCTAATGGTTCCAGAATGCTATCTTAAGTGCTTATCATTATAAATATAACTTGTACTTATACTGAGGCATGAAAATCAGCAATCAAATAAAACTGTCAGGGATAATCCTCTTGACAGACAGATGTTCAGTATGGGTAAAAATCCAGCATAGGTATAGTAATGGGCTGTGTATAGTCCATTAATACTTTGATTATAAATAAAGGTTATTTTAATTTAAACCATTTTTATAAATTAATATAGTGACTCATTAGCAGTTTCAGAAATAAGTCTTGTATTACTACAAATGTCACATATTAATTCGTTGGAGAAACAGATTCAAAGGTAACAATGGCACTAATACTGCACCTAAGTGATACTGTCCAATGAAAGGAAAATTAAAAACTATAGTTCCTTCATGGAGTAAACAAAGTTATACCCTCACCATTCTTGCTTTATTTTGGGAAAGTGTGTATCATGCTATGGTTTAAGCCCTTGTTCATTTAACTAAGTACAAAAATAACAGAAATACCAAAAGGCATCTTGTTGCTAAGCTCTTACTGTTGCTGAAGATGATCCAGACTAACTTGTAAGATTATATTTTTGTTAAGTGTTAGGCAACTCAAACCAAATATTTCATTTTGCCTGATAATATATTGCTGTATTACAGTGCATTCAACTTCAATATTGTTGATATTCCATATATCATAATCATAATAAACAGGTACATATGAAATACATTTCAGTTTTAATACTGAATATATGTAAAAGCAATTTGCAAATCAAAGATATCATGTCAAGTGTTAAATAGGTATGTTTTTCAACGATAAGTGAGGGGTAGCAAAAACATTCCCATCCCAAGAGAATAACAAAAATATATTGATGTTATCATCTCTACCTCAAACCTGATTACTAAAAAAGCAGATATTTTTGTAGGGGACTTGAGATACCTGGTGCAGAATTTGCTGTGCCCAGCTTCTGTATTTTATTTTGTTCTATGTAGTAGTACAATGACAGACCTTTGATTTTAGGGTTGTTCTAAGGATATACCTTTCAAATACTATACATAATTTAAAAAGTTCTCAACTTTAATGTAGGAAGAATACATTTACAGTTTACCTATCTTCACAGATCTTCTTCTGTAAAGCAGAATCATGGGATGTAAAAAGCAAAATCATTTGCTATTTGCCATGAATTGTTTTAAGCAAGCCCTTCCAAAATCTGATGACCATACTTTTCATTTATACAGGAAGAAATTCATTTTAGTGGAAGGGGCTTGTTTAGTACGAATTCAGAATTTGATGAGTGATAAGAATCTACCAATTAATCTGACTGGAAATACAAAAAAAATAAAAAAAAAAAATAAAAAAATAACTTACGTAACCTTGCTTCAAAGATGACCTTTTTAGCTTACTTTGTTGGTTGTTTAATTTGTGTGTGTGTTGGGGGGGAGGGAGGAGGGAGTTCTTTTCCAGGTGAACTTCATGGGTCTTCTTCACTGCAGAATTAATTTTAGTACCTGTTGGCTAGGAGACAGGACTACCTTTTTGACAAAAGGGAAATATTCATCATGATTTCTCTCTAAACTACACAGCTATGTCCCGTTTCCCCATCACAGCCCCATACTTCAGCAGCGCCAGCCCCTGCATCCTGGTGATGGCTGTGGGGATGGAAGCAGCATTTTGGCATCTTGCTGCTGCCCCAGGACTGCAAAACCTCACACTTGGGTGTCAGTCCTGCAGCTGCCCAGGCAGGGCCAGCTGTGGACCACCGGGAGCTGGTTTCAGAGCTCTCCCCCAGCACAAATCCAGAGGCACTGGGGACACCCACTGCCCCATTGGACCCCATAGCTCACCCCCTCCCTTGCTGGAATTCTAGTTTAAACTATGTTCATTATCTGAGTAGATCTATACTTTAATTGGTATAATTGATATAATAACTAAATGCTGCATTTTGTCATAACCAAAGACTCCAGTAACAAAAGTGTATTTTGCTGCAGGGTGACACTGAAATGTAAACAATTGAAACTTCTTATTTAATTGTACTACAATTTTTTTCTTTTGTCCATTTATTTTTTATTTGCCCAGGTTTGCAGGTGTCTGTAGTGACATTGAAAAAGCGATAGTGTAACAAAAGAAATCTTCATATGTATGTCTGTGCATATCTAAGAGGAATTTCCATTGCACACTGGGAAGTTATATAATTTGAAACATAAATTATAAAATACAGTAATAAAAATTTGGTAGTTAATGAACTCAGTAAACCAACTCTCCTTCATAATATCTTTAAAACTTTTTCTTTTGCAACTGTCTACTTCATCCTGTGAGCTTTCATGTCTGAGACCTTTTCAATGAGTACACAGAGGTGTTTTTTTTTTTTTCTTTTTATGATTGAGTTCTTTAAAATTAATACTTACTTACATTTATTTATTTGCTTATTTATTTTACGGTAAACCTCTTCCTAAATCCCTTCAAGTTAAACTGGCCATTCAACCTATTTTTTAATAAAATACCCTAAAGCGTGGATTTTTGGTTCATGAAAAATTAATGAATAGAAGTATAGAAGTATACTTGTACATAGAGGGATTAAAAAGTGCCTTTTTCTTCCAGATCTAGATGGAAGTTGAATTCTCCTTCTATTACATCTCAGTAAGTAGTTTAAATACGAACATTATGTTTATTCAAAAGTGCTATTTCACATAAATATGTTTAAGACAGCCTTAAACTGAACTAAAGATGTTTTGTAGCCCTTCTGCATTTCTTCTCTGATCAAGAACATCACCTTGGCCTTTAATGTTAAGACTGTCAATTTTGAAGTTTAAATTTGCATTTTAATTATTGGCTAAATTTATATTTTGACAGCATTTAATAAAGATCCACATACATCCATCTATTTTGTTAGATTTTAAATTATGGAGGATGATGGCGTCAAAATTTTAAGCTATTTGTCTCCAGATGATGACTCATCATACACTAACATAGGCATCTAAGCTAATAGGCAAATAATTATTTCTGTCCTTTGACCACAGAATCAGTTAAGAGTAGTTCAATCTTGGAGTCTCTCTTTAAGATATCTCATTTTAAATGAGATGATTCTGTCTGCAGTGGATATCTGTCATACTCAGAGAAGTAAGAATAAACTAGCAGAAATTGAAATCCCGGCTGCTGTGACTAAATTGCTGTAGGTATTCAAGATAGCTCTAACAGCTCTACTCAAGTGTATGTACAGATTCCTGTATACGTATAGTGTAGCAATAAGTTGCTCTCAGATCCTGTGACTAGGAGTTCATACTGGCCAGGATGTGCTAAAATTGTGAACCACAGCCCTTTAATATATACCTAAATTCACTGTTACTCTGCAACTTATTTTTCCACTCTCATTTCTTTAGTAATAGAATTTATTTTTCTTCAGCAAAAATTCCATGAGCAAATGGCAGTCTTGCAACTAATGCTTCAGAATAAGGTTTTCAGATTAAAGGACAGGTCAAAAATCAGTTGTCAAATTAATACATTAAAAAGTAGAGGAATCTATAAAACTTAAGAAGAGTTATAATTAAAAAATAATAATTTATGTAAAGAAATACAATTTGTTATGTATCTGAATAAGAAAATATATTCACTATTTTCCTCATGTAATAGATTTATTTAAAAAATCATAAAGAAAATAAATTTGATTATTAAGACAGAATCTACTAATTGTTGAAAAAAAAAAATCGTCTCTCATAATTGCTGGAAATATACAGCCAGCACTACTTCCTCAAGTCTACCAGGATTATTTTTTGAGGCTAATGTCCTGGTTTCAGCAGGGATAGCATTAATTGTCTTCGTGGTGTCTGGTATGGTGTTGTGTTTTGGATTTAGGATGAGACTGTGGTGACAACACACTGATGTTTTATTTGTTGCAGAGCAGTACTTGCTTGTGCTCTGCCAAGGACTTTTCAGCATCTCATACTGCCCTGCCAGCTAGGGGTGCACAAAGAGCTGGGAGGAGGCAAATCCAGAACAGCTGACCCAAAGTGGCCAGAGGAATATTCATATGATGACATATTCAGCAGTAAAACATATGATGACATATGATGACATATGATGACATATTCAGCAGTAAAACTGGGGGGGGGGGAATTGTCCAGGTGGGTGTGGTGGTTTTACCGAGGTGGGCAGCTGAGTTCCACCATGGACACTCTCTCACTCCCCCTCCTCAAAGGGGAAGGGGAAGAAAAGACGACATACAGGACTCAAGGGTTGAGAAAAGGATGGGGAGATTGCTCAACAATTATCATAACAGGCAAAACAGACTCAGAGTAGGGAGACAGTAAGATTTATTGCCTATTACTAACAAGCTAGAAGAGTGAGAAATAAAGGAAAGAAACCAAAAACACCTTCCCCCCACCCCCCATCTACCTTCTTCCACCTCCTCCCCCCAGACAGCACAGGGGAACTAAGGAATGGACTCCTCTCCACAGGCTACAGGTATGGTTCAGAATCTGCTCCGGTGGGGGTCCTCCACAGGCCACAGCCTCTTGTCAGTACAGGTCCACCTGCTTCACCATGGTGTCCTCCATGGGCTGCAACGTGGAACCCTGCTCCACTGTGATACACCATGGGCTGCAGGGGGACAGCCTGCTTCACCATGGTTCTCACCACAGGCCGGAAGGGACCTTCAGCACCTGGAGCATCTCTTCCCCTTCTTCTTCACTGACCTTTGTGCCTGCAGGGCTGTTTCTCACTCCTCCCTCTCTTCCAGCTGCTGTGTGGCAGCGTTTTTGTTAGTTTGTTTGTTTGTTTGTTTCTGTTTCTTGCCCTTATCTAACATGGGGCAGCTTCTGGATTCTTCTCACAGAAGCCACCTCTATGCCCCCCTGCTACCAAAACCTTGCAACGTAAACACACTACACTGGGATGTTTTTGCTTGGGGACTGGCTGAGATCGTGAGCAATTCCATTCTGTGTTACTTCTTTGTGCATCCTCCCCTCCCCCTCCCTTTCCTCCACTCCACTCCCCTCCTTTCCCCTTCTCACTCCTCCCCTCCTCCCCCTTTTCCTCCCCTCCACTCCTTAAATATATTTTATATAGCTGTATATATTTTACAATACCTGCATTATGTCAAATTTAATTTCACACTTTGAAAAGTCTTAGACATTTTAACCTGTTTAGTATCTACTCAAAATTAAAAGCATGTGATTTAATTCTCCTTTTGAGAGAAAAAGAAATCTAACTTTGGACAGACAGAATTTTACAGTTTTCACACACACATGTACAGTCTTATATGTATCTTAATTGTTTGTGGTGCTTGGTGTTATAGAACTGTACTGGGTCTAGCTGGGATGGTAACTTTCCCTGCAGCAGCCCATA
>CM021731.1:158869254-158935117 GCA_011075105.1 Heteronetta atricapilla
GAGAGCGGTTGTGGTGTTCAGTTGCCTAATACGGTCAAACCACCACAAGAACACAATAGCCAGTGGAGGAAAGAATTGTGTTTGCATATAAGAAGCTGCATCTTTTGTTCTGCTCTGGATACTTTGTGAAAACAAGCACTTTGAACAAACTGTAAAATTTATTCCCTGAAGAAAATCCTTAATTCTCATATTTTTTCTCTACATGCTACTTTTGAACCTCACATTGAAATGAAACATCAAAGAAACCTTATCTGGAAAATTCATATTTCTCATATACCAGAATGATAACTTTGGGTGTATGAACAGAACAGAATTAGCTTTTTGCTTTTTTTTTTTTTTTTTTTTTTTTTTTTTTTTCCCTTAAGTTGTAAATTAGATCAGAAATCTGATACCTCTATGACCCTTATCTGATCCTTAGATATGGAGATTTGGAAATCTTAATAGCTATATATCATATATCTTTATCTCCCAGCCTTTACCTCCATGTCATTGCGCACACAGAATTAATCAGAAAATTAGGAAATAAAATTCATATGAGACCAATATCACTATTTCATTCTATATAAAGAAATACTTGCAGCTTCTTTATAGTACTCTTCTGACATTTATGAATCAGTACTTACCACTAAAACAAACACAAATTAACTAAATATACTGTCTTTGGTATAGCAGTGGTTGTATGAAAATCTTAACATGATCCATATGACTTTTTATTTTTCTGCATCTACAGTATTTGCAAGTCACAATTACCCATTCCTTTTAAACATTTCTCTTAAAATCTGTATTGGACTTAGACAGCAAGTTTTTGATAGAGGGCAGGGGCACTGCGAGGGTGGCCTCTGAAAGAAGAGTCCAAAACCTGCTACATGTTACCTAAGAGCTAGTTCCAGCTGACTATAAAAGAAACCTGCCACTGGCCAAAGCTGAACCAATGAGCAACACTGTTTGGACCTCTGTGAATATTTAAGATTCTGAAAAAAAAAAAAAAAAAAAAAAAAAGCTGTGCCACAGCAGCAGGCAGAGAGGAGTGGAAAAATGTGAGAAAAACAATTCTTTAGACATCAAGGTAAGTGCAGAAGGAGAGCAGGAGGTGCAGCCTGTGGAGCAGGCTGTCCCCCTGCAGCCTATGGTATACCATGCTGGAGCAGATCTCCACGCTGCAGCCTGTGGATGTGCTCCTGGTGGAGTAGGTGGAGGTGGCCTGAAGGGGGCTGCAGCCAATGGAAAACGCCTGCAAGAGCAGACTCTGGACCAGAACTGCAGCCCATGGAGAGGAACCCACAGGGAAGAGGTCTGGTGGGAGCTGCCGCTCGTGGGAGACCCATGCCAGAGCAGCCTGTTGCTGAAGGATGGACCCTGTGATATGGATCGGGAAGGGCTGCACCCTTTGGGATAGACTCCACACTGAAGAGTGAGAAAGAAAGTATGGCAGAGATGAAATGTCCTGTGGCGAGGACCACAGTGGAGTAGGATGTCCCCCTGCAGCCCATGGTATACCACAGTGGAGCAGCCCATGAAGGAGACCATGTTGGAGCAGGTGGATCTGCCCTGAAGGAGGCAGTGACCTGTGGAGAGCCCCTGAAGGACCAGGCCCTGGGCTGGAGCCGCAGCCCATGCAGAGGAGCCCACGCAGGAGCAGGAGATATGGGGGGAGCTGCTACCTGTGGGATACCCATGTTGAAGCAGTATTCTCCTGATGGATGGACCATGTGGTTCGGACCCATGTTGGAGCAGTTATTGAAGAGCTGCTGCCTGGGGGAAGCCCCCGCAGGATCACAGAATCACAGAATCACGGAATAGTCTAGGTTAGAAGAGACCTCTAGGATCACCGAGTCCAACCTCTGACCTAATGCTAACAAGTCCTCCACTAAACCATATCCCTAAGCTCTACATCTAGACATCTTTTAAAGACCTCCAGGGATTGTGACTCAACTGCTTCCCTGGGCAGCCTATTCCAGTGACTAACAACCCTTTCCATAAAGAAGTTTTTCCTAATATCATAGAATCATAGAATCATAGAATCATAGAATATCCTGAGTTGGAAGGGACCCTTAAGGATTATCAAGTCCAACTCTTGACACCGCACAGGTCTACCCAGAAGTTCAGACCATGTGACTAAGTGCACAGTCCAATCGCTTCTTAAACTCAGTCAGGCTCGGTGCAGTGACCACTTCCCTGGGGAGTCTGTTCCAGTGTGCAACCACTCTCTCTGTGAAGAACCCCCTCCTGATGTCAAGCCTAAACTTCCCCTGCCTCAGCTTAACCCCGTTCCCACGGGTCCTGTCGCTGGTGTTAATGGAGAAAAGGTCTTCTGCCTCTCGACACCCCCTTACGAGGAAGTTGTAGACTGCAATGAAGTCTCCCCTCAGCCTCCTCTTCTCCAGGCTGAACAGGCCCAGTGCCCTCAGCCGTTCCTCGTACGTCTTCCCCTCCAGGCCTTTCACCATCTTCGTAGCCCTCCTCTGGACACTCTCCAACAGTTTCACGTCCTTTTTATACTGTGGTGCCCAGAACTGCACACAGTACTCGAGGTGAGGTCGCACCAGCGCAGAGTAGAGCGGGACAATCACCTCCCTCGACCTACTAGCGATGCCGTGCTTGATGCACCCCAGGACACGGTTGGCCCTCCTGGCTGCCAGGGCACACTGCTGGCTCATATTCAACTTGCTGTCTACCAGGACCCCCAGATCCCTCTCTTCTAGGCTGCTCTCCAGCGTCTCATCGCCCAGTCTGTACGTGCAGCCATATCCAACCTAAACCTCCCGTGGCACAATTTTAGCCCATTCCCCCTCATCCTGTCACCAGGCACTTGGGAGAATAGACCAACCCTCACCTCACTACAGCCTCCTTTAAGGCACCTGTAGAGTGCAATAAGGTCACAATCTAGATCAGTTCAGGAAGGATGTTCCAGATGTTCAGGATAAATCAGTTCAGGAAGGATGGCATCCCATATTAAGGACCCCACAAGGAGCAGGGGTGAAAGAGCCACGTGAAAGAGTGGGGGAGACGATGTGTTACGGACTGACCGCAGCCCCCATTCCCCAGTTCCCTTGCACTACTCGGTGGGAGGAAGTGGAAGAGGGCAGATGGGGAGAAGGTGTTTTTGCTTTCTTTCCTTTGTTTCTCACTTCTCTAGCTTGTTAGTAAAACATAATAAATTTTATTATCTCCCTACTCTGTTTTGCTCATCATGATAACTGTTGAGCAATCTCCCTGTCTGTATCTCAACCTTTGAGCCCTTTGCATCGTATTTTCTCCCCATTTCCCTTTGAAGAGGGGGAGTGAGACAGCAGTTATGGTGGAGCTTGACTGCCCTCCTGAGTAAAACCACCACAGCCCCCTATTTCCCACTCCCCTGCACTCATGGGGATGAGAAGGTAGAAGGAGGTGAGTGTGTGTGTGTGTTAGTTTGCTTTTAGTTCTCACTGTTCTAGTCTGTTGTTGACAGGCAATAAATTGCATTAATCTTCCCCAAACTGTGTTTGTTTTTCCTGTGAAAGTAATTGGTGAGTGACCTCCCTGTCCTTATCTCAACCCACAAGTTTTTTTCATCATATGTTCTCCCCCGTCCTTTATGAGAAGAGGGAGTGAGAGAGTGGCATGGTGGATCTCAGTTACCTGTCATTGTTAAACCACCACAACAGCTTATGTTGTTTCCCCTGTATTCTGTTGACTTGAGTGGTTGTTGCAGGTTGTTGTTTCCTTTTTCTCTCTCTTTTTTTTTTTTTTTTTCAGTGATTTCCTTTCAGATTTTAGAAAACAAAATACATCAAAGAAAATGTTTTCCAGTATTGATAGTAGCTTCACAATAGAACTTTTTGCAAAACTAATTGAGACAATTCTGTTTACATTTTGTCATTTTTTAATTAAAGAGAAAACAGAAAACAAAACAAAACAAAACAAAAAAAAATGTCAAGCATTAGACTTCAATAGAGTTAGCTAGGATCACAGTTCCTACAGAGCATCCCATCAGATCTCTGTACAGTACAGGAGTTAAATAACGGTTATTGTGTACTTTTCTCTCATTTCTAGCACTGGAGACTACTCTGACATTTTTCTTTTGACCCTGAAGACATCATCTCTGCTGTAGCTGTAGGGCCCTTTGTCTCTCAGGGGAGCACTTTGTCTCTCAGGGGAGCACTCACAGATACAGCCCTGGGATATCCACTCCATCCTTTTTCTTTCCCACAGATAGTCATGGTCTGTGGTACTCTGACCTCATCCTTGTCAATGTGCCCATATTGATATACGTGCTGAGTGGGAGATGTCTATAAGCAGAGAACTTCTTAAAGTGAGAAATATATGCACATCTCAATACGTTCTGTCTCACAAGTCCTGTAAGCCTCTTAGCGGAGTAATTTTAAAAAGTTTAGTTCAGATGCAGACAGGCAAAATTCTGTCAGTGTTTCATATTAATAAACACTTCAAGGAGTTGTCCCTTGTCCTAAAAATTAGATCAGAAACTGATGCATTATCCATTTAACTTTCAGCAGTTTATCTATATAGTTTTGTACTGTCTGTAGATTTATAAACTAAGAGTACCTGTCTTGAAATTCTACATGGGAAATCAGGGACTCTATATGATATTTCTATATTAGGCTTATACCAGAAAGAATCTTTTTGCAACCAAAAGCAACAAAATGTATAAATATTTTAATTAGATATCTAAGTTTAGGATAGCTATCCTGACAGTACAGATGTATGACTGAGTCACTTCAAAATCTAAGTTTTCACTGCAGTTAAATCTATACACTCATTCCTACTTTCATAGCTAATCAAGCTGACATTTCATATTTGAGTGCTATGCAGATCTGAAGTCTAGCTGCTGACTCCTTCAAAAGTGTAAAAACTGTATGATAAAATATTACAGTGGGCTAAAATGCTGTATACCATGTTATCAAAAATGATATGAACGGTCATTTAGCAAGCAGCAGGAATAAAATGTCAAATTGCAGATTTTTTTTTTTTTTTTGAAATAAAACTTTTCAGTTTTATTGTATTAGTAATTATTATATTAACAGTTCAGATATAATAAAACTGCAGCTTCATTAGCACCGCACAGATTTGGTTTCATTTGTACTGAACCAGCGCAGAGTCATGAAACAAAATAATGCCTGGTAAAAGAGTTTGATAGATCTTTTGTGTTTAATGCAATTTTGAATCTTAAAGGTTCTATATAATCTGTATATCCAGGCCATGTCTACTTTTAATCCTCTGTGTTTTAATCCAAAGAAAAGGGAAGATCCCTACCTGTACTACATTTTTTCCATCTCAAAATTGAAGTAATATATATATATATATATATTCTTTTTTCAGGTGTAAAATGATATTAAGAGTTCTGTGTCTTGGATGACTATATTCTGAAGATGAACCAAATGGACCAGTCCCTTAACTTGATAATAGTTTACCTAAAAGACCCTCTACTGAAGCACAGATGCAACACCAAAGAGCTGCTTTGGTTGCAGTTGATGTCTAGTTCCAAATGGTTGTTTCTGAGCTCGAGGCTGTAAATTTCATGGACTATCATGTGCATGCACACTGGGCATAAATAAATCTGATTATTGTAAAACAAAAGGCTTTTTTGTTAACTGAACAATTGTAAAAAATTTAGCAAACTTGTTTGAATTTCAATAAATAATATATATGTTCTAATAAATAAAAGATAAGTAAAAGATACATATTTTTATACTAGAAAACTAAAAAAATAAAACCAGTCAGAAGCATTTGCTTGAAGTTTTGATGAATGAAAACTTTTGATTTTTTTATTGAATTTAGATTCTAATGAACTTAGAGAAGTCTTAATTACTTTTTTTTTTTTTTTTTTTTTTTTTCCACCAAAAATACTGCAGATACTTTAAGCAGAATATTTCAAATAAGCTATCTAAAAATGCCTTGTATTCAACCTGGTATCATTCTTGGTGCCCAAGGCACAGAATTATCTTTGGCACTAGATGAAACAGAAGATGATGACATGGTAAAAATTGTCTGAACAACTCTATGTACAGACTGTGGCAATTTAATACTGGCTTCATTCAAACCTATGAAGATGCCAACTTCACCTGGCTCCTTCAGTTCAGTCTCATGTAAGGCATGTTACCCTACAAATACATGAAGATGAACATTTTTTATTTTTTTCTGGTACAGTCAAAGCTGCCATGTGTATGAAATATTATGAAAAATAGCAACACAAACCTCATTTTTCTATTTGTTGTTATGAAAAGACAGATGGCAAGGTGGCACCGGGCTGGGAAATAGTATACTAACGATGAGATGGAGTGAATGACAGATGAAAGAAATCCAAAATATGTATCCTTTTAGCCCTCTAAACATATTGGCGGTAAGAGGTCACCAGCTTTACACTGACTTTGAAAGGCTTACCAGAACTGAGGTTTACCAGATTTTCTCTGGGATTATCTTGACCTGGGTGGAAATTTCTTTTAGCACGTCCATGTACAACTGCAGTTCTTATTAATATTTTTTTTTCCTACACTTACTGTTACATTTTACAAATCTTCAAATAGTATAACCTTATTTTTATATATTTAATAATTACAAATAGTTATATTGTGTAGGATGGAATATTTATGACTAGCAGAACAATTTAATGTAGAGTACTGTAGAATTAGGATGATAGTAGTGCCGTGCAAGTGGGTGACACAGGATGTAGTTGGAAGGATATACAGGATACTCAGGCATGGGATGTAAAGAGAGAGGTAGAGGCTGGCACAGGAATCTTCAGTCTTCTGAATAGCAGGAGGCAGGTAAAGAAATAGAGGCTTGATGGCTGGGCAAAACAAATTCTATAGGTAACAAAAGGAACAAAAGCAAGTGTCAAAATAAACAGACAAACAAACAAAAACAAATAAATATATCAGACACTGTATAGACATTAAATTTGGATCTACTGTGGAGCTGCAAATCAATGAAGTAAAGAAATGGTGTAAGAGAATCAGAAAATGTAAAAAAATAGTCTCAGCTTAATCCTAGAGTGAGGAAAAGAAATCCATCCACATCATATTCCTCCTTACAAATAAACCTTATCAGTAAAATCACACTTCTGTCTGAGAACTGATGATGCTGACAGCTGAGTGTAACCGTCTTCTCAGAAGTGAAGCCTTCAACATTAGGACCCAAACAGACAATGGAAGGGTGAGCAAAACATCAAAGGAAAGGGGATTCACTAGGATGTGTGCATAACAATTCTAACTATTACTTTTTTCGGCCACACTATTATTTTATTTTTCTCTCTCTCTTTTTTTTTTTTTTTCATCTGTGATAATTAAATCTGAATTATCAGTAATTTATTGATTTGAAACATAAGATTTCCATTATGCTAACAGTAAATTGTTGGCTTGTCTTTCTGTTGCTTCTTTTTTGCATATTTTAAACTTTCAGTGTAGCAAATACAATGAATACATCATATACATCATCATACATCATATATTATGTGGTCTGGGATGGATTCTACCTGCCTGCGTCACCCTATTATGGTGTAGATGAAGTGAGCTGAGATACATAATCATCTGTCTCATACAAGAATGTGAATGGTACATATGCTTCATGGTACTAATCTTTACGTAGTCTGCAAATGTGAAAAAAAATAATCCATATTACAATATCCCCAACCTACTACAAGAAGCTGTTCTGTGAACACAACCTTTCCAAGTGCCTCATACATTGACATGTAATGTCAATATTCAACTGTACTTCTTTTAATGTCACCTCTTGCACAGAAAGAATAGTTCGTCTTTCATCTTTGATATATAATTTGATCCTTAGACTTGTATGACACAAATTTATCACCAAAGTTTCAGACTATTTAAGGAAAGTTCATTCATAGAATGGAGTTAGTCATCCTGTAGTAACCACAGCCCTTATCCTCATCTCATCTCCCCTTTTGCTAGTACTGTCTAAGAACACTTTCATGCCACCCACTTCCACAAACAGCTGTTGTAGTTTGTGGAATATTCTGAAAGAAAATATGCCAGATGGCAATCATAGCAGGTAGTACAGCTGCCAAAGAGTGTAAAACACGAGCAAGTCCAGGAGGTTCATGAAGCACCTAGATGATAACTTCTTGGTGCAGGTGCTAATGGAGCCAACTAGGAAAGGTGCCCTCCTAGACCTATTGCTAGAAAACAGAGAGGGCCTGGTGGGAGATGTGGTGATTGGTGGCCGCCTCGGTCATAGCGACCATGAAGTGGTTGAGTTCAAAATTTACGGCGACAGAAGGAAAAGTGCCACCAAAACCTTATCCCTAGATATGGGGAAGGCGGACTTCAGGCTGCTCAGGGAACTAGTCAGCAAGGTCCCCTGGGAAGCTGCTCTTGAAGGCCTCGATGTCCACCAGTGCTGGTCATTCTTTAAGCGATGCCTCCTAGAAGCACAAGAACAGGCAGTTCCTAAATATCGCAAGTCAGGCAGGCGGGGCAGGAGGCTGGCGTGGCTGACCAGGAACATTCTAATGGAGATTAGGTGGAAACAGAGAGTCTTTCGCTACTGGAAGGAGGGCCAGGTGACATGGAAAGAATACAGGGATGCTGTTCGTGTTTGTAGGAAGAAAATTCGTGTGGCTAAAGCACACCTAGAGTTGAAGCTGGCTGTGTCTGTGAGAGATAATAAAAAGGGTTTTTTTAGATATGTGAATGGAAAAAGGAGAACTAAAGAATACATAGGGCCGCTCCTTGGTAGGGAAGGTCTCCTCACAGACAATGACATAGGCAAAGCAGAGACGCTTAATGCCGCCTTTGCCTCTGTCTTCAATGCCGATGATGGGCTTCGGGACCCAGGGTGCCCTGAGCTGGAGGACCGGGACGGTGGGGATGACAAACTCCCAACCAACCCTGAACGTGTGCGGGATTTGCTACTCCACCTGGATCCCTACAAGTCCATGGGTCCGGATGGGATTCATCCCCGGGTGCTGAAGGAGCTGGCGGACGTCATCGCGGAACCTCTCTCAATTATTTTTCAACTATCCTGGGAGTCTGGAGAGGTCCCGGTAGACTGGAAGCTGGCAAATGTTGTGCCGATTTTCAAGAAGGGTCAGAAAGAAGACCCTAGCAATTACAGGCCTGTCAGTCTCACGTCAGTGCCTGGTAAAATCATGGAGAAGATGGTTCTCGAACTTATTGAGGCGCACCTGGGGGACAAAGCAGTCATTGGTCCCAGCCAGCATGGGTTTGTGAAGGGTAGGTCCTGCCTAACTAACCTGATTTCCTTTTATGATAAGATCACCCGTATGGTGGACCAAGGGAAACCAGCTGATGTGATTTTTTTGGACTTCAGCAAGGCATTTGACACGGTTTCCCATAGGATCCTACTGGACAAAATGTCCACCATACAGCTAAATAAAAACATCATCCGATGGGTGAGCAATTGGCTAACGGGCAGGGCCCAAAGGGTTATGGTGAATGGGGCTGCGTCAGGCTGGTGGGCGGTCACCAGTGGGGTCCCTCAAGGCTCCATTTTAGGGCCGGTACTTTTCAATATTTTTATAAACGATCTGGATGTAGGAATAGAAGGTATTTTGAGCAAGTTTGCTGATGACACCAAACTTGGAGGAGTTGTGGACTCGGATGAGGGTGGAAAGGCCTTGCAGAGGGATCTGGATAGGTTGGAGAGCTGGGCGATTACCAACCGCATGAAGTTCAATAAGAGTAAGTGCCAGGTCCTGCACCTGGGACGGGGAAACCCTGGCTGCACGTACAGACTGGGCGATGAGACGCTGGAGAGCAGCCTAGAAGAGAGGGATCTGGGGGTCCTGGTAGACAGCAAGTTGAATATGAGCCAGCAGTGTGCCCTGGCAGCCAGGAGGGCCAACCGTGTCCTGGGGTGCATCAAGCACGGCATCGCTAGTAGGTCGAGGGAGGTGATTGTCCCGCTCTACTCTGCGCTGGTGCGACCTCACCTCGAGTACTGTGTGCAGTTCTGGGCACCACAGTATAAAAAGGACGTGAAACTGTTGGAGAGTGTCCAGAGGAGGGCTACGAAGATGGTGAAAGGCCTGGAGGGGAAGACGTACGAGGAACGGCTGAGGGCACTGGGCCTGTTCAGCCTGGAGAAGAGGAGGCTGAGGGGAGACCTCATCGCAGTCTACAACTTCCTCGTAAGAGGGTGTCGAGAGGCAGGAGACCTTTTCTCCATTAAAACCAGCGACAGGACCCGCGGGAACGGGGTTAAGCTGAGGCAGGGGAAGTTTAGGCTTGACATCAGGAGGGGGTTCTTCACAGAGAGAGTGGTTGCACACTGGAACAGACTCCCCAGGGAAGTGGTCACTGCACCGAGCCTGACTGAGTTTAAGAAGCGATTGGACTGTGCACTTAGTCACATGGTCTGAACTTCTGGGTAGACCTGTGCGGTGTCAAGAGTTGGACTTGATGATCCTTAAGGGTCCCTTCCAACTCAGGATATTCTATGATTCTATGATTCTATACAAAAATAAATAATTTTAAACTTCCCCCACCCCCCAATAGGGTTCTATTAAATATGAGAGAAAAATATGGGAAAAAAAAAGGAAAAAAAGAAAAAAAAAGAAAAGAAAAGTAGGAAAAGGATGTCATAAAATGGTGGCAGCATTCCGGATAAAAGTTGACTCTAGTACAATATGTGAACAATATATGTGCTAAATTGCACACCTCCACATGTACACATGTGCTCCCACATCCCCATGCACTGACACTTTGAAAGTTATTGAGATGTATTCATATCGCATCTAAGATGTACTCACTTTTTGGGGGGGAAGGTGGAAGGAATATATACAAAAGTGGGTAATATATAAAGGTACACATTTTAAAAAAAATGTGAACAGTAGTTTAAGTATGGTTTTAATTAGCTGTGATTATTTTTCCTTTCTAAGTCTCTTTCTCAAGGATAAGCTGCCTTTTAGGAGGTTACTCTTCTGCCTAATTTATTAATGTGTGTGTGTTTGCGTGTGTGAAATTAAGGAATTTTGAAAAGAGCATAGTACTTTTATCTCAAAGGTAGCCAGTGGTTATGTTCCTACAAACTTCTCAAAAATGGTTTCTGGACTTCCTCAACAGGAAGAATCAGATAATTACTACTGTTTTTGTCAGGTAAAACAAAAGCAACACACAAGCAAATTAAAACAGTTAATTAATTTGCCAGTTCCCATCAGTAGGCAGTTGTTCAGCCACTTCCAGGAAAGCAAGGCTCATTATGTGTAATGGTTTGTTGGAAAGACAAACAGCATCACTCCAAATTTCCTCCTCTTCCTCCTTCTTTAACCTAGTTTTTATTGTTGAATATGATGCCACATGATATGGAACATCTCTTTGGTCAGTCTGGGTGACCTGTCCTGGCTGTGTCCCCTCCCAGCTTCTTGTGCACCCCCAGCCTCCTCACCGACAGGACAGCACAATAAATAAAAGACGTCCTTGACTCTGTGAAAGCACTGCTTTGCAACAGATAAAATACTGTCTGTGTTATCACAACTATCTTAATCAAAAGTCCAAAAAACAGAATCATACAAGCCTCTACAAAAAAAAAAAAAAAAAATGCTCTTCCATCCAAAACCATGACACTTACAGATCTATTCTGGGTGATGTGGGTGCTAATGCATAAAAGTAATTATTTTCAAAGCTAAAAAAATATGGTAGACCATAGACATAACTTTTTTGTACCAACTGCTTCATACTTGATATGATTTTTACTGCCAATATCTACAGCTAACCATTATAGATAAGAGAGGTTGGGAATTACAGAGTCTAAAACAGATTTATCATAGTTTGAAGATTGGAAGGCAATAATTAATTTTTTAGGTTATTTTTTTAGGGTATTAGTCTGGACTGTTTGTCTCTTATAACTAGCAAAACACAGGATTATTCAGGAAAATGTTATGGCTTCTTATCAGAAGCTTATTGCTTCATGTCATTTCAGAAGAAACACACCAACAGAACAGAAACTTTCACTTTTTCCATCATATCACTTATTATTGTCTTTAAAAAGACAATATTTATACTAGAGAAATCAAATAGGTACATATACATAGCATGTTTGTAACACTAGTAATGACAATATTAGAAGAGATTTTTAAAAAGAAGTAAACATTTGACTATGGGAAAAAAAATATGGAAAATCCCACTATGGAAGACTATTTTTATACATTGATGGATCCCTCAAGTTCAAAGTTAGACATTGGCTTGCTTTTTACATGTCAAAGACAAGGAAATGTTCACACTGAGCTTAAGACTTTTTGTTACCTATTGCTATAATCCTTTAAATCCATAATCATTAAAAGAACCTGACAGAAGATAGATGGGGGAGGGGAGGCAGAAAAAAAAAAAAAGCCTACTTGCACATTGTAATTGAAAAGCTTCCTCTTCTGTCTGTAGTCTTTATTATTTCTAAGAGGTTTCATAGTGACCACCATATATTTCATGTGAATGTAACTGATGAGGACTGATTGACATTGACTGTTACAAAATTAACATTTCCATGGAAGCCAACATCAATTACCATCAACGATAGGATGCTCATCTAGCAGACTCTTATAAACATTGAAATATAAATCAAATCACTTTGGTTTACAGAAAATACAAAAAATAAAAATAAATAAACATATATAAAAATGGGACTGTCACTGCAAGCAGCATGTTTTTTGCCATAAACAAACAATCAAACAGAAAAAAAGGTATCACCAGGTCACCAGTACACAAAAATAAGATTTTTGTTTCTTTTTATTTTCACCAATATGTCTTGTAAATGACTTTTGTAAATGACAATTTACAATTATAATGAAATTTGTAAATGATAATTATGATAATTTTTATGTAATCAAAAATATCTTCCAGAAATGCAAGGAGTATGCTTTGCTTTTGCCTTTTTTTTTTTTTTTTTTTTTTTTTTAATAAGGAAAGTTTGATTATATATACATATTATTACTATCAAAACTTCTTATTATGAATTTCTACTAGGTCTGAGAAATTCAATAAACTTGAGTTTATTCAATACCTTCATATTCTTGAAAGATGGCTATATATTGCAAATAAATTTATACAAAACTTTGATTTAACAGCAATTTAAGATTTATTTATTTATTAACATTTTTTATGGCAAAGCCTGAGATTAAATTGTGTGATTTTAAAAAACATTTAATCATCACCCAGTTTGACTTAATAATTCAAAGAAACTTACTGGCTAAGTAAACTCTAAACAATTACTTAGTTAAAGTTTCAAGAATAGCAAGGTTCACATGAGACTTACCACAGGATACTGGGGCTTTCTAAACTCAGTCATAGAATCACAGAATTATAGAATCATTAAGGTTGGAAAAGACCTTCAAGATCATCTGGTCCAACCAGCCTCCTACTACCAATATCACCCACTAAACCATGTCCTTAAGCAACAACTCCATCTTTCCTTAAACACTCCCAGGGACGGTGACACCAGCACTTCCCTGGGCAACCCATTCCAATGCCTGACTACTCTTTCTGACAAGAAGTGTCTCCTGATTTCCAACTTAAACCTGTCCTGGTACACCTTGAGGCCATTCCCTTTAGTCCTCCAGTAGTTATCTGCATGAAGAGGCCAAACCCCAGTTCCCCACAACTTTCTTTCAGGTAGTTTTAGAGTGCAATAAGGTCTCCCCTGAGCCTCCTCTTCTCCAGACTCAACAACCTCAGTTCCTCAGGTGCTCCTCACAGGACTTGTGTTCCAGGCCCTTCACCAGCTTCATAGCTCTTCTCTGGGCATGCTCCAGGGTCTTGATGTCCTTCATGTAGTGAGGTTCCCAAAGCTGAACATAGCATTCAAAGTGCAGCCTCACCAGAGCAGAGTGCAAGGAAATGATCACCTCCCTGGCTACACTATTCCTGATACAAGCCAGGATGCCATTGTCCTTCTTGGCCACCTGGGCACACTGTTGGCTCATGTTCAGGTGAGAACCTGTCAGCACCTCCAGATCCTTTTCTTCTTCACAGCTTTCCAGCCACTCTGCCCCAAGCCTGTAGGTCTGCTTGGAGTTGTTGTGGCCAAAGTGCAGGACATGGCACTTAAACATGTGGAACCTCATCCCATTCACCTCTGCCCATCGATCCACCCTGTCCAGGTCCCTCTGCAAGGCCCTCCTACCCACCAGCATATCGACAATCTCCCCCATCTTGGTGTCGTCACATGCTTACAGTCTTCTGCACTTTTTGGTGAATTACTCACAATTCTCTTTCATCAATATGTATAGCAAATGATCTTTGAACCTCATCTACCTTGAGAGGCATCACAACTCAGGGAGATACCCTGAGAGGTGTCCTAGCTTAGGTGGAGATCAAGGTTCACAGCCCGCTGTGATCCTTGGAGTGCTAAAGGGGCTCTTTGCTTAAGACTAACATTGACTGTTAGTTGGTACTTTTCCATCATGACTGTGTTTCAGATAAGACAATTTTGACGTTTTCCACCAATTGTACCATTCCAGTACATTGCAAAATGTACAGTCCTGGTACTTCCCAGACAGGGCTATGATCGAGGCCACAGGATCCAAGATGTGATCAGGGAGTGCCTGTTCATATTCATTTGTTATGCCTGTTGCCCATTCTCAATGGATGTAACATTAGTTAATCTTGACCTATAGCTGAGCTGTTAAAAGAACTACATCACCACACTATGTGAATAGATCTTTAAGGTGTTTTGTTTGTTTGGTTTTTTTGTTTGTTTGAACTTTTCTAACCTTCTGATATTCTGATATTCTGTAGACTTACAGTTAAGGCTTGGGTATCTGAATTTAGGAAAAGTCCTGAGATACTTTTTTTTTTCTTCAAATGAAAAACTGGGACTCCCGGATGAAAAGGTGTTGCAGCATACTCTACTGGATTTCCACCCAGACATAACTCTAGGATACCAACAGATGGCTACAGTTCATTTTAGGCACAACCTAAACAGGAAAGTTCAAACTCTTAACTAGCGCTAGTTGGAATGTTTGAGTATTCAAATAAATGTTTTAGGGAGGTGGAAAAAAAGTAAAAGGTTTTATTTTATTTTCAGCTACATTTCTTAAATTTATTTTATTCCTTTTTGTTGTTTATTTATTTATTTATCTATTTAATTATTTATTTATTTTACTTTTGAAAATTAGCTGAATACATGGTATCTGTTTAAATGTAACATACCTGCAGTAGACAAGGTCAAAAGAAGGATATATGCAAGTTGCGGTCAAGAATAACTGGAGTGTTTAAAATGGAAAATAAGGTTTGACAGGATTACTGAGAGTTTGAGCAGAAAGGCTGAAATCTTCCTTGTATAGCAAAGCTCATATTTATGTTTGTGTCTTACCAATAACTTCATGTGCTAAGATAATATTAGCTAGCATGCTTATTAGGATGAAATGTTTTTCCATTGTCCATTAATAAACCCATTTTATTACATTAGTTCCTTAGATGTTGACCTTCCTGAATTATTTTCAGTTTTTCAGGTAAATGTAAAGTAAGATTTTATTGGTTTAATATTGAAATATGAGATTTTATTTATTCTATCTTCCAGCCTTGAAGAAAGGCCTGAAATTAAGGGCTCTCTCCCTTGCTCAGCTGCTGTATCCTGTAGGGGTTGTATTCAATGCATAAACGTCAATCAAACTGTGAATAAAATGTTTTTCTCAACTTCGATTACAAGTTGAAATAAGACAGAATATTACTGATGTTGATAGTTTCTATTGTGCATGTTAAAAACAAGTAGTTTAAGTGGCACTGCATCATTCTATTATGCTGAACTTCAGAAGGGAATACAGTCATCACAGCAGAGTCTCTTTACCTAAACAAGTTCATAATGATACACATGCACATATTCCTTCAGTTGTGGAACTAGGGAAGAAATTAAAAATTATGTTGTATGGATCAAACCTTTGATTATCTTGTAAGTAGAAGCTTATCCTATTTTTTCTTTTCTTTTCACTAATGTAAATCCAGTAACAGACAGCTTCTCTTTCTACAGATGATATGAAGACTTTGCAGTGACAAGCCTTGGTTGTCATCTCTGATTTCACTGAAGAGCAAAGCAGAGATAAATATTTACTGACCAAATTTCCAATTTGGACAATTCATGTGCTGCATATATTGATGATTCTTAACGTGTTTGAATGAGATTCAAACTCTATTACATTCCCAAAAAATCAAAACTCTCTAGAGTGGTTCTACTTTGTATTGTTCCCCATGTTATGTCTTTATTGGAATAGAAGTACAATAAGGAGGGGGTCAGTGTAGGAAAGCTGATGTGTTCCTACCTACTTCTTATTTGAACTAATTGTTAACTTCATACATTTGCAGGATTAGCTACATGAAGATAGTCTTTTCTATAGCAAATTTGCTCTGGGCATAGCAATTTGGATGGTCCAAAATGGACCCAAAAACATGAGTAACATTTTAAGTTTAGACAGTTTAAACACTGTTTAAGAGAGTGGACAGTTGCAGTCAACTTTTCTAGCTCATTTACTGACTTTTTTTTTTTTTTTTTTTTTTTTTTTAAGGAATTTAAGTGTACCTTTTGTATCTAAGTAAAAAATGCAGGAATAGATAGCATCTTGCTAGCTAGAAAGTAAAACCTGGACAGACGTTAGTGGAATTGAAGTTATGTAGGCAAAGAATGTTAATTTACTTTAACAATAATCCATTGCCAATATATTTTAGTCCTAGAGAGATAATTTAGCTGTTTAAAGGCTGACTGGAAAAGCTGTGCAGGAATGTAGATATTATAACCCATCAACATAGCTGTACAGATGGGTGAACTTTTTTTTTCTGTACTATAAACTGTGAAATTCAAGTTCAGTAGTAGACATAGATGCCAGTATATGAAAGCTCACAAGAGAGCATTAGTCCTGAGGCAAAAGCTTTCAGATTTCATCCCATGTGTATATTTCCAATGTGACATACAAAGTGTGTTTTTGGGCTAACCTTTTTGGCAAGTCAGTCCAGTGAAGGTCTAAGAAAGAGCAGGGCAGCAATTGTACAAAATTATCTTCAGGCAAATTCCTGTTAACAGAAAATCGGAAAAAGTGGGTGGGTTGTGACAGAAGATAATTATTATATTCTTATGTATGAGCTGTAGATACATTTTCCCCCACACAGTATGCAATCACTGAAGATAACTGTGTGCAGTGTTAGGAAAACCATTTTTATGCATTTTCTATGTAAAATTGACCAAGTAATGAAATGAAAGCTGTTCTGAGTAACTCTTTGCTTTATTCTACAAGAACAACTAATTGCTTCCGGATATATTACAGTTTATTGGTATTGTACAGATGCATATAATCGCTGCCTTGCCCTGCTTGAATAGCAGCCATCTGTTTGTCTTTGGATGACAGCAGCATTTAATAAATACACTTTTGTCTCATCTGAAAAGCTGAGAAGTTTCTCTGCCAATATAAACAGAATGGAATGATATTTAATGCCATTCATCATTTAATGCCACTAAGGTATGCATGTATTGAAGTGTTTTAACTGACCACTGACCAGTAAAATATTTTTTGTAACAGCTACTATTATTCAGTTAGGTTAACTGTGTGAATAGATGTGTCAAATAGTTGAGGAATTTATAGCAATCACAGGTGGGTGGGTTTTTTGTTTGTGCTTTTTTGTTGTTGTTTTGTTTTTTGTTTTCCCCATTAATAATAGATAATTTCCTAGGAATTGCTTAGAAAATGGCTACATTATCACAGAATCACACAGAATTGCAAAATGGCCAAGGTTGGAAGGGACCTTTGACAATCATCTCATCCAACTGCCCTGCCAAGCAGGGTCACCTAAAGCACATTGCTCAGGATACCATCCAGGTGGATTTTGAGTATCTCCAGAGAAGGAGACTCCACAGCCTCTATTTGGGCAACGTGTTCTGGTGCTCTGTCTCCCTCAAAGCAATGTACCCTCACATATTCTGCAGGAACTTCCTGTGCTTCAGTTTGTGCCTGTTGCCTCTCATCCTGTCACTGGGCACAACTGAAAAGAGACCGGCTCCATCCTCTTGACACCCTCCCCTCAGATATTTATACACATTGATATTTATACACATCTCCCCTCAGCCTTCCCTTTTCCAGGCTAAATAGGCCCAGCTCTCAGCCTGACCTCATATAGCAGGTGCTCCAGTCCTCTAATCATCTTAGTAGCCCTCCTCTAGACTTGCTCCAGTAGAATCATAAAATCATTAATGTTGGAAAAGACCTCCAAGATCATCTCATTAAGCCATCTTGCCTACCACCAATATCACACACTAAACCATGTCCCTAAGCACCACGTCCATTGTGATTAGGGACGTGGTTCAATGGGTGATAGTGGTCTCCTAATATCTCCTAATTTCCAACATAAACCTCCTCTGGCACAACTTGAGGCCATTCCCTCTAGTCCTGTTGCTAGTTATCTGTGAGAAGTGGCAGATACCTTTCAAGTAGTTGTAGAGAGCAAGAAGGTTTTCCCCAAGCCTCCTCTTCTTCAGATTCAATAACCCCAGTTCCCTCAGGTGCTCCTCATAGGACTTGTATTACAGGCCCTTCACCAGCTTCATAGCCCTTCTCTGGACATGCTCCAGGGTCTTAATGTCCTTCTTGTAGTGAGGGGCCCAAAGCTGAACACAGTACTCGAGGTGCAGCCTCACCAGAGCAGAGTACAAGGGGACAATCACCTCCCTGGTCCTGACGGCTACACTTCCTGATACAAGCCAGGATGCCATTGTCCTTCTTAGCCACCTGGGCACACTGCTGGCTCACATTCAGGCGAGCATCAACCATCACCCCTGGATCCTTTTCCTCTGCACAGCTTTCCAGCCACTCTGCCCCAAGCCTTTAGCACTGCATGGGGTTATTGTGGCCAAAGTGCAAGACCCGGCACTTAGCCATGTGGAACCTCATCCCATTCACCTCTGCCCTTTGACCCACCCAGTCCAGGTCCCTCAGAAAGGCCTTCCTACCCTCTGGCAAATCACCCCCCCTCCCGCCCCTCCTCCCCTCCCAGTTTCATGTCCCTCTTGTACCGGGGAGCCCAGAACTGGACACAGTACTAGTGTACTCCAGGTGTGGCCTCACCAGGGCTGAGCAGAGGTGGACGATCACCTCCCTCAGCCTTCTGGCAACACTCTTCTGAATGCAATTATTCCTATGTTCTTATTATTTAGCTATATATATATATAAATTGAAACTTCTGAGTCTTTTCATTAATAAATGAACAGGTACCTTGGAAGCCAAAAAGTTATGTTGGCCAGATGTAAGTATTAGTATTCAAAGAGTGTGCTATTATTCTTGCTGAGAGACTGTATTTTAATGTTGAATAACACTTCATAAATTTGAGTGAAGTATAACCTCGAAGATCTGTAAATAAATTAAATAGCAGTTCTTTAATCTTTAGCTATTTCTTATGATGAGAGTTGAGTATATGGGAACCTTCATGGTGCCTCTAATATTCCAGGTACAGCCATTGAGAAGCATAAATCATAAGAGATACCAAACAACTACTATTAAAATGTTGATGGTCAACAAGGGAACAATGGAAGAAGATTTCATTTAGGTTAATTTTG
Source organism: Heteronetta atricapilla (assembly GCA_011075105.1). Classification (NCBI taxonomy): domain Eukaryota; kingdom Metazoa; phylum Chordata; class Aves; order Anseriformes; family Anatidae; genus Heteronetta; species Heteronetta atricapilla. The sequence continues at coordinate 158,888,752 of CM021731.1, forward strand.
AAATGTGGAGTAAGTTGCAATAAACATCTCTAATCTTCTTTTCATTCCATGAATAGTTACAGTTAAGCAGAGAAACTCCTTTTAACATTTTTGAAGTCATTTGAACAAGCCGTAAAAGAATCAGCATGTACATGATAAAATATGATGGACAGTAAACTGCTTTATGGTTGATACTTTCACATAGTTGTTCTTAATTTCAGAATTGCTCATTGTTATTATGAACTACTGAATCAAACTCTTCTGAGCATCCTGTAGTTCTTAATAATGAACAAATCAAGAAAAAGGCAATTTTCTGTGGCAGAAAGAGTTTTCATTCTTTGAGGCCTGTCTTTTTCAAAACTAAAAAATAATAATAATAATAATAATAAAAAAGAGCAACACTTAATTCCAAATTAGACAGCACTGCATAGATACATACAGATATCTACACAGTCTATTGTTAAAGGGTCCTGAGAGTACTCTGTCCCTGGCCATCCCCAGAGGTTACGTTCTAGAAGCTGTAGAACAAACTAGAGCCTGTGCAGCCAACGTCATGGTGAGAGGTCTCAGGAAGTTCTGGAGGACTGTTACAACCAGGGCTCACTTCTAGCTCTCAAGTGTTGTCTTCAGATGAGGGCTCTCTTGGCTTTGCATGAAATACAGGTCCTGCTGTGGTGCAACCCTGTCCTGCCCTTCCCAGCCTTGATAGGCCAGGCAGGCCCCACCAGTGAACAGACCTCCCAAGCCTAGCCTCTGTCAATCCCTATGACATCCCTATTGCCTGACCATCCCAGGGATGTGTCTGACCCTCAGCTGGTCTGATCCAGACCCTAACCTTCAGGCTGATCCATGTCTTCTAGCTCCCAAGCCCCAGGGATCTTTTGCTATCTCTGACAACCTGCAAATTGGGAAGTGCATTCTTCTGTCCTCCAATGTCAGTGCAAACCAAAATTAGGAAGTATGCACAGTTTTTCAAACACTGAAGACTGTATGTTCAGAAATGTCTAAACCTTTTGGACTGGTTAGCTGGTCCTGTCTTTATTTTTCTTTATTTATTTTTTCCCTGCCCTTGATCATGATTTTTTTATCATTTTGACCAACATTTTGACTTTTTATCACCTACAAAGGTGATAAAAGCTGAAATACTGTTTAGCCTTTTTTACATGAAACCTAGTAATAAATACATCTTACCTAACTTAAAGCACTTCGCTTTCCAATATAATGGAGGAGGATAGGTTATTTCAGGGAACAATCTGACCATTCTGAAGAAGAAAATTCCTATTCTGAGGTGGCTATTTTGCAACATGAACTGTCTGTTCTGAATAAGGCAGTGTCCTAAATTAGACATCTTAGTGCCAAGAGATATATCTAAGCCTTTCCTATAAGTATAACATGGACTTTCTGAGAATTTGCAAGTGATTATGAGCTGAAAGAAATCAAAATGCAAATCCGTCAGGAAATATAGGTCTTATAAATTTTCTGTTTCTTAAAGACAATATATTTTAAAGAACACAGTCCTAAATTTTATGCATATTGAAAATTCATTAAATCATTAATCTTTTTTACATGTTATAAATGAACAACTGTGATTTTTATGTTTTTTTGTTTGTTTGTTTGTTTGTTTGTTTGTTTGTTTTTTAAGTGAGGTTATTAATTACTATATCTAGTATCTAGATTATATATCTAATAATCATAATTGGATTTCCAGACAAAATAAAACAATAAACCTCACAAATCCAAACTGTGATCAGGATGAAAGCTGATTTAAGGAAGAAAACCCTCATAAATTTAAAAGGATAATGTAATTAACCATTAGAAAATTCAGGGTTAGATAGGACCTAAAGAGTATGTCATTAAACATAAATAATGATATCATATGAAACAATGATTATTAAAGTACATAGTGTTTGTAGTCTCAAATCAAATTATTCCTAAAAAAAAAAAATCTGGTGGATGCATTTTTATTTTTTTTAGAATCCTTCTTAAAAATAAACACATAGAAGTATGAAATTTCAGTGGTTTTTTTTTTTTTTTTTTTTTTTTTTGAGTTATGTGATAACTGCAACCATATATATTTACATTCATTAACTAACTGATGAATATCCTCAACACAATTTAATCTTAAAGAACTTTAGGTTTGGGAATTGAGTATTTCATTTAACTATGTAGGCATTCTGAGGAGTACAAATTCTTCCAGAGTTTCTAAATATAAGAAAATCCTATGTAAAATCAGTTTATTGGTAGACTACACATTCCACTGCATGACTGGAAAGTTATGCATATTACCTGTTCTCCTCTACCCTTCTGGCTGTTAGTCCTATTTTTAAGGAAAAAGTTTATTTTTATTTATTTATTTTTTGTCTTTTGAACACATCAGTCACCAGAGATCAATCATAAACTTCACTTTATCTGTTTTTTAATTCAGACTTATAAAATTGAATGGAATGGTGCATTGAAGGACAGAAAAATTCCACAGCAGAGATGGCTGGAAACTTGTAATGAATGTGAGAATTAGTTTAATCTGGAGGAAAGGCTGCTTTTAATAATTATGATAGTTGATATTGATTTATTCCCATTCAAAGTTTTGTTGCTTTATTTAATATGTCATGAGCCTGAAAGGAATGGAGAATCCAAATCTTGTTGGTAACACAGAATAAACAACAATAATTGATAGATAGAAATAAGAATGTAAACTGTGTGTGTGAGCAGAATACCCAACACTTCCTGTTCTGAGATAGTGATTGCCCCTGAAGTTATAAATCTACAAAGAAATGAACAAGCACAAAATTTGATTAAGATGACATTTTCATAATTGTGGAGTGGGACCTTGTGGGAAAGCAGTAAAAGAGTGGCAGACATATCTCATTGGGAACTGCCAGTAGTCTCATCATAGAATCATGGCTACATCTAGGCTGGATGGAACATCCTCCACTGTGAGCAGCCTGTGTTTCTGTGTGAGATACTACAAGTAGGTATACACATCTTGTATGTGTATATGTGTCATCATGGGGGGCTTTCTCACCAACTTGCTCATTATTGTATTGTTCACAGTCACAAGGGCAAACATAAAATTTGTTTGTAAATACAGATGCATATAAATGGGAGCAGCAGCAAAGTTTATTTAAACATATAAATTTCAGAATAACACTAAATGTTGTAACTATTAAGACATACTTCATGTTTCCTGAAACTGTACTTGGTGGAACTTTTAATAAAAGTTATGGGGTTTATTTAAAAAACAAAAAAAAAATTGAAAAAAAAAAAAAAGTTTAATATATGTTTACATATCTGCAATTTTAAGGTAGGCCAGATAAATAAATAGAATACAAGAAGTAAAGTTTCTGGATACATCTCCACTGATAAAGAGGGACAGTGAGCTTTGATCCTTTAACAGGATTATTTTTTGGCTGTTACCTGTGCTGGCTAACACCAGGTATTTTGCTCCAAGACATCACCAGACATAGTTCTGAGGCAAATTAATTACAGGAAACACTTCCAGAAAACAATATGAATGAAACTGCCTCAGGTTGGGCTCCATGAATCCTACAGTCTGTCACCATCACCCACCACTTACCTGTATTTGTCACAATTTTTAAACATAATTACTTATTCACTGATGAAGTGAAAAATATAAATTCAAAATTAATTTCTATATGACAATTGCACACACTCAACAATGCTGGACCTAAAGAAATATTTTTTAAAATGTTTCTTTTGGGAATGATAGCATGCTATTTTCAATACCATAAATTCAATACATTGAGTGAGGCACAGTGTTTTCAGTCTGATGGAAGATAAAGGGATAATTATTCAAGTGTTTGTTTTAAAGATTTTAATTTGCTAGATTTTTTTTAATAATTAAGGATTGATATATGTTTTCAAAACAGAAAGTGTTATATCAACATTAGTCTCATTCTAAATCCAAAACATAGCACCCTACCAGCTACTGGGAGGAAAATTAACTCTATCCTAACTAAAACCAGGACAGCTTCTAAAACAAAGAAGAGAGAATAGGGGTGTGAACCCTAGGAAAAGATGGATAAAGTATGCTATGTTCTTAATTTTTTTAAATTGATGGACAGAGGAAGGTCCGTGCAGGAGAAAAGGCGACAGACAGATATAGGAGACAGATCTGGGAGAAACTCAGTTAACGGAAGAGCACAAGTCATGGTAAAATAAATAAATAATTAAATAAAAATTAAAAAATTACAGCACAAGTTATTAGGAAGGGCCCTACATTCTGATAACTTGGGGGCAGAGGTTGTGCTTGTGTTTTAACAGAAGTCAGTCCTAGATGGGTATCAGCACCAGGAGTCCGTCCAGCTGTCTCATCATCTGCGTTAACATGATCACAGCACCCTCCTCTGCGGTTTGGACTCCAGCTCAAACAAGAAACAATGTCTAGGAGGGTCCGGCTGGCATATGCAGGACCCACAGACAAGGACTCCAGGAGCTGGAGGGGCAGCCAGAGCCCCCCCCCCCCGCTGGGCAGCACTCAGTACCTGCCTCTCCCAGGGATGTGGTTACAAAGTTTGTTAAAGATAGAATTAGTGTGCCTGGAAGTTTTTCACTGTGTTTTAGTTTGTGTTAATCGGGCTTTCTTAATTTCTGTTAATTGCACTTTTTTATGTTAAAGAAGGGGGAGATGTGGGAGTGTGGCTGTGGGGGTCGACAAGCCCCATGGTTGGTGATAACATCAGGAATGTAAAGAATTTAGGGGTGATTCAGGAGACGCCTTGCTACCTCAGGTTGCTCGTTCTCTGGCTGTTGGGGCATGGAATGGTGGTAAAAATGATATTAGAACACTTAATACCTAGATATGGGATAATCCAGTACACTGATTCTGATCAGGGCACACACTTTACTTCTAAAATAATAAAATTATTATGTCAATCATTAGGTATGCAGTGGGAATACCACACTCCATGGCACCCACAAGGCTCAGGGAAAGTAGAAAGAATGAATCAAATAATAAAACAATTGGTTAAGTTAATGATCGAAACACAAATGCCCTGAATGAAATGCTTACCATTGGCACTTTTAAACATTAGAATTAAACCACACACTGAGACTGGATTATCACCATATGAAATGTTATATGACAAGCCTTATTCTCAAGAGATGCCCCTAAGGAACAATGTAGTTGAGGATTGTAGTATCCAGAAATATATAATTACCATTGATAGAAGATTAAAAGAGCTAAAACAAACTGGAATGATGGCTCAGACACCATCTTTAGGATTGCAATTCACCAGTTAAAACCAGGAGATGGGGTTCTAATAAAAACATGGGAAGAAGAAAACTTATCTCCCCTCTAGGAAGGACCCTTTCTTGCTTTATTAACAAGAAAACAGCTGATATTTATTAACTGTCATCTATTAGTTGTTGTCTATTAACAAGGAAACAGCTGTGAGAACTGCTGAAAAAGGATGGACATGTGTCACAAGTAAAAGGTCCAGTGGAAGAGTGGAAAGTAACATTGGAACCAGGAGAAACTAAACTAACTATCAGATGGACTTGAAGAAGCCTTCATCAAAGAGTATAAGCTAAGTTGCTGTGGGAATTTTATTGTAATTACTCAAAATTTATTGTAATTACTCCTGTAAAATTAGTAAACAGATAAACTCTTGAATAGATACCTATTAAGGGAAGAGATTTATCAATAAGAGGGATCAGTTAAGCATTATGCCCTGAAGGTAACAGTAGGCTATCTGCAGTATATACCCCTTTAAGATTAGGGAAGAAGGCAAGACCAGATAGGGAACTGGTGCTGTGGCTGGGAAGGTCTGCCAAGGGCTGCAACCCGTTCGGGCTGTGACCGCCGATCACCATGGCCCTTACCGGGCCTCTTCTAGTCCTACTTGGGGTGAGTTCTTGGCCCAAGCTACGGCCAACAACTGCAGTCAATGTATAGTAACTACTAGAAAAGGATGGTTAGGCTCCCAAACATTGGTGTATTATAATGTCTATGACTGTAAAGGCCAGAAAATAGGAAGCTGCATTTTTAACCTAGCTCAGTATGCTCTGTGCAGAGAAGGTGACAGGACCGTATGTATGATCCAAAAGAACTCCCTTATCAATACTGGGTAGAAATGAAGACAGATTCAAAAGTAGGCAAATTAATTGGAACAAGTGAAGTTGTAACCACCCCGAATACCTCAGTGTCGATAACCTTTGATGCCTGTGTTATTATAGATGAAGACCCATATACTGATTGTGGAAACCTGAGTTGGAGGAGATACAGTAACCAGCCCAAGTACATTTGTCCTACCTAGAAAGGGTGGAACAGTGGCTTCTACGTGTTACACTGATTGGATAAGAGATTATCTGTGGGACAGGAGTTATCATTACTGTGGACCCTCAAATTGGGATTGTGCTTGTTGGAGTACAGATCTTGGGGCTATAGGACCCCAATGTATATATGCTTAATAGAATAATCAGGTTGCAAGCTGTAGTAGAAATAGTTGTGAATAAAACTGGAGATGCACTTGGATTAATTGCAAAAAAAAAAAAAAAAAAAAAAAAAAAAAACAATATGAGAACTGCTTTGTGTCAAAATCGCTTAGCTTTAGATTATTTGGTAGCACAAGAAGAAGTCTGTGGAAAATTTAACCTTAGTAATTGCTGTTTAGAGATTGATGATGAAGGAAAAGCTGTGAATGAACTTGTAAAAAGAAATGAAGAAAATTGCACATGTCCCAGTTCAAACTTGGAATGAAATCAATTTTAAAGAAGTATGGAGGGACTTTATGTGTGGTGGCTGTCTTACTATAATCAGTATAGTTGTATTGGGAATATGTGGAGGATTGTTAATAATTCCATGTTTAATACCCTGTTTTACAAGATTAATACAGTTGGTTATACAAGGAATGCAAATATTTGTGGTATCTGTTGACCCAGAACCAGTGTAAGGGAAAATCCATTCCCTGATGATAATAAAAACAAAAGATCCAAAATTGGTACCAATTCGACAAGTGTTGACTCAACTGAAAACAAACAAACAAACAAAAAAAAATGAATCAATACCATGAAAAAAGGAAATGGGGGATTTTGAAATGTGTTCATTTGATTCGTGTCAGTATGGAAAAATGTTAGGGCCGCATGATGAAATATAACCTTCTATTTAAGAAAAACAGAGCGATTAGTGTACACAGTTCTTGTATCATGCAAAGGAACGGTCCAGCAATTTGTGTAAATAGAGGGTTTGAAGGGCGAACATTGAGACTCTAGTCTGGGAGATAAGAGGACCAAGGAGTTTTTTTTTTTAGGAAAATGCTGACTTTTGCATGGGACGCTTCCTAAGCCTCTGATATCCAGCAAAAAGATCCACCAAATAACTAGAAAGGGGGAGTTGAAGGATGACCGAAGGACAAAGCCTGGGAGGATGACTACGAGCTTTCAGCACAAGAGACCCCCGGAAAGACAACCAGAGACCGATACGCATGCATCTGGAGAGGGTTTGCATTCTGGGAACTAATTATAATAACCCTGTCTTTTCTAGGAATAGTGATGAATATGTATTAGTCTAGGAGCATAAAAATCAGCCTCCTGATGTAACAGGTGTTTGTCTTGGTGGAGCAGAGACTCCCGGTGCACCCACCGCTGTTTGCTTGCCTCTATTCGCTTAATAAATTACAAACTTTAATTATAATCCTATTTGGGACTCAGTCATTTATCACAGTTTTCTGGAATGAGTGCATAAAGTTTTTTGTTGTTGTTGTTGTTTTTGTTTGTTTGTTTTGTTTTGTATTGGTTTTTTTTTGTTTTGTTTTTTTTTTCCTGAATTAAAAAAGCAGCAATTACCATTAGCCTTGTATATGGGAAATTGCCAGATGTAGGCACTATAAAAATAGAATTCAGAAATATTCTACAGTGCTTCTAGAAACTTTTGCAACCAGGCATAAATGTGAGAAAATACAGAAAATGATGAGATGAATGCACCAAAGCTACTACTAATATATTTATTAGATTATGTGACTGACAGCAGGTAATCTTCTTTCTTTTACTGCCTTGCTTGTGCACTTCTGTATGGCAAGATCTTTATGTGCAAATACAAAAATGATGTCTTTATTTTGGGAAAGCAGTTAAACAGATAAAATTAATTTTTATTTTTTCTGTATGATTACTTAGGCCTCATGCTATACACTAAAATATGTCTGTTAATTTACTGCTACACAAGAAGAAGTAGGTATATGTGCTTGACTGACTACTTGGAAGAAAAAGTGGAAGTATATTATGACTATTGAAACACGTAAAAAAATGTACAGGCAAATTGTGTGAACTTCAGCATTTTAAAACCACTGTAACAAATAATGCTACTCACAGCTTTGGGGGAAGTCACTGACTTGCAGAAAACGGACTACACAATCTGTAAGATTGTAAAGTAGATATGTTTATTCAGCACTGGGAAGCATGGGGGGTAGTCCCACCAAAATCATGCACACCTGACGTGGCAACTTGCCATGGTTATATGCAGCAAAGGGTAACATATGCATGAAATTTCACAATATGCCTATACATATTCATAACCTGTCCCTGCTTCATATTAAATTTAGTTCCAAGGAGTCATTTCCATAAATTCTGCACTTGCGCAGTGTCTCCTGGTGGTGGTCGTCAGGGGTTGAAGGTTGGTGACTCTTCTTCGTCACTGCTAGTTGACCTCTTGCCTTTGCGCAGACTCAGTTGCTCCTTGGCTCTTGTCCATAAGCAGGAGTGGTTCCTGTCACTTTCTTAAGATAGTCTCACACTCTTAATAAGAGACTGACCTTGGAAAGGGGCCCAAGGCATTTAGTTAGTTAGTCACTTTAGTTAATTTGCACAATGCACCATAGTTAGCAAAGACACTAAGTAGCATCCTAGTTTAATGCTGTCAGCTCTCTGTCTCTACTGGATAAGATTCTCCTAGCTCCCTCTCTCATCATTTAATCTAATATGAAAGAAAAGTGAGATTTAAACTTTACTTAGTAAAGATGTATTGCAATAAACAGAAACTGCTGAGTTCTGCTTCAACTACAAGATAATATCAACATCTTTTATACCTTTTTCTCACCTTGCAAAGTTAGAATTTACTTTGCATCAGTTAAAACAGATACATCACCGTGATCAAAACAGATTTTTTTTGGATGTTAGACATTACTTTTGTACAGTAGGTAATTATGTACATTAGGTAAGTAAATGTTAGTTATAATGATTTTTAAGTGATAATAAAAAGAAAATTAAAGTTTCTGAATATTTAATTCACATTTAAAATACTAGAATTCACATTAGAAAATAAGTTTTCCCTCACAAATGCAAGGCTTTTTCACAAAGAGGGTGGCAGATAGAAGCCAAATTGAAAAAAAAAAAAAAAAAAAAAAAAACATATTGAAATTTAATGTATGTTATTTTAAAACTATTACAAGCATCTTGAGAGAAAGAGAAAGAGAGAGAGAAAGAGAGAAAGAGAGAAAGAAAAAGAAAAAGAAAGAATTTCCAGGGCGCTATTCCTTGTTCCTCAAAAAACCCTTCTCCTTTAGGAAATGCAACTCAGTGGCATAACATATTTAAAATTTCTGTTAAAGGTATTGCTTTCATTTTATTTTTGCATGTGTTTTTTATTTTATTTTATTTTATTTTATTTCATACTATCTTAACTCTTCACACTGTTTCTTCTGGCATAAGAAGAGATCCTCATTTAAATATTAATGAAGCTTGAAAGTCATTATCTTTAATTGCCTTTAAATTGGAGAGAACAATGTGTGGGGCTTTTTTTGTTTTTGTTTTCAGATATGCACCAGAAACATCACAATACTGTAGTGCTGGACATTAAATTTAACAATTGTGGTTCAAATATAAATCATTGCTAACAAGGTTTGTCCACACATAAGGTCAGGAAATGCACTTGGGAAGGATATAAGAGAGGGCAGAAAATGAGTTAAGTAGTCATACATCTTCTGGAAAATTATTTCCCTGTCTTGAGCAGATGGGAATAGGCAATAAATATAGTGTTAGCTCATCATTCTATACATTTTATTAAACTTTCAGAGCATCATTCCTAAAATCCTAATGCATTAAATATGATAAAATAACTGGAAGTTCACTAATAATAAATATCAGTAGTTAATATATGCAACTATATATATTTTTAACACAATATTCACTTTATATTTTTAAGTTTTATTTTTGCCTTTGTTGCATATTTCATGCAATTTCTATAAAGGAGATGGTATTTCACCCCATGCACCAATAAATACTTGGGAGACAACTGTCTGGAATACAGCTAGGGGTCCATGGTGGACATCAAACTGAATCTGAGTCAGCTGTGTTCCCTGCTGGCAAAGAAAGTCAATGATAGCCTGAGCTGCATTAATCAAAGCATTGCAGGCAGGTGGATCTTCCCCTCTTCAAAGGGAGGTATCTTCCCCTCTTCAGCACTGGTGAGGCCAATGGCTGGATTATTTGGTTTAGTTCTGGGCTCCTCCATATGAGGCAGACGTGGACATACTGGAAGAAGTTCAGAATAAAGCCACAGAGATTATTAAGGTATTGAAGCACCTCTCCTATGAGGAAAAACTGAGAAATCTGAGACCTGGAAAAGGTTCAGGGAAGATCTTACCAATGTGTATAAACACCTGAAGGGAAAGTACAAAGAGGATAGAGCCAGTCTCTTTTCAGTGCTGCCCAGTAATAGAACAAGAAGCAGTGGACACAAACTGAAACATGAAGTTCCCTCTTAAAAGCATGAAACACTTTATTGTGAAGGTGACTGAGCTGCTCAGGTTGCCCAGAGAGGGTGTGGTGTCTCCCTCCTTGGAGATATTGAGAAGCCATTTGAACACAGTCATCGCTCAATCATTGAATGTTTGGGGTTGGAAGGGGCCTTAAAGATCATCTAATTCCATCCCCTCTGCCATGGGTAGGGATATCTTTCACTAGATCAGGCTGTTAAAAGCTCCAGCCAACCTAGCCTTGGACATTGACAAGGATGGGGTATTCACAACTTTTATGGGCACTTTTATAGGTGGCTGTGCTTGAGGGGTGATGGATAAGCTGACATCCAGATGTTCATTCCAACCTCAGCAGTTTTTGTTTCTGTGGTTATGTCACTGCTGAGGGAAGTTGCTAAGGTTCATCAATATTTGAAATGAAAATGTCTTAATGTCAATTAGATAATCTTTTCCTATTTTATCAATAAATATAATGAAACAAAAACAAAAATAAAAGCAATAATAGAAAGAAATGGGTATTGTGCGCCTAACATACTCCCTATCTTACATACATACTTTTATTTATTTATTTATCTATTTATTTATTTTTTAATAAATAAAGGAATTTTATTCCTCTTTAAGGAATAAACTAGAGTCACAGGTCTTCAAAAGCAAATTAAAATGTAAATATCCAAGTTCAGTAGAGAATGGTAGAGCTGCAGCCACTCAAGCTCAGTATCTATTCAGAGGTATAAACACCTTCAAATGGAAATAAGCTTACTCATATTGGGCACTGTCTCTCCAATGACCATGTAATAATCATTTATATTTTAAAACCTAAATATTTCTAGCAAAATAGATTCTGTTTATGTATACCAATTGTTGCAGGATTATAGCCCAATGGAGAACAGTCATGTCTTTTTAAAAGAGAGCTTCCACTGAAACAAGAAGAAAAGGACCTCAGGCTAGGTTCCCTTACTATGTAATGTTACAACTCAACTGAATGAAAAATAAAGTGAAATAAAGCTAATTTCATAAATGGGATTCTTACATCTCATCACAGCATCACTCTCTCCCAGGTGAATGTCAAAACTGCTAAAATCAGATTATCTTTTCTGCTTTCTGCTTCTTCTACTCTTGGCTGACTTCAATACAGTGTCAAAAGGAGGGACATGGTGATTTTGGCAGTGGGAACCCCTGCCTTAGGGACTATATGAGAGCCACAGTATGTGCCTGTGCTGGTGAATGCTTCTTGTTTGCATAAGTGGGGAGTCTGGGTTTGCTTCTGGAGTGGGTGTAGCCTGCAGCTAGAACAAGAAAAAGTAACATTCAGAAAGATTCTTCTGAGCATTTTAAAGTTTTAGGAGAGATCCGCTCCACTGGAAAAAAAAAAAAAAAAAAAAAAAAAAAAAAAAAAAGCTGACCCTAGATGACTAAAGGAGAACTAGGGAAAATGTGGGCTTTCTCCTGAAGGAAGTGAGAGACCTGGTTACCCTGGACATGGAGAAGGCTGACCATCCATGAAACCAGAAAACCAGACCATCCTTAGATGTCCTAGGTTACCTCAGGTATCTGTACATGACAAGTAAAAATGACATACGACTTATAGGAATCATTCCAGAATCTGGAAGCCAGAAAGAATATCCCACAACCTTTAAAATGATCTTGTATATTTTGTATGATTGTCACTTAGGTAACTGGATGAAACTTTGGTAGTTGAATCTATTGAGAGTTGTGGAATTTTAGACGCCCACCACAAATATAGCTAAATAAATTCGGGTGAATTGCACTGGAACTCAATCCCATATGTAGGTTTTCTTGGGAAATAGTAACCAATGTCAGATGTGACAATATCTCACAAGACTTCAGAGCTTACTCTATACTAGTAAAGTCATGAGAGCTGCCACATTGGAGGAAATAGAAATAACTTCTTTATCAAATATGTAGAAGAGAGAAACATCATATATGTAAAAGAGAGAGAGAAGTGAGAGGGGAGATCTATAAAGCAACTAAAGCTTACCATCCCTTTTGTCTCCTAGCTATGAGACAGTGAAAAGGGAATGTTTGAATCCACCAGGCACCTTAAACAGGGATGATAGAAGACAAGTGTCCACACAGCTTTCTGTTCCTTTTTAAGAATGTGTGTACCTTTGCCATGTCCTGACTTTGGGTTGGTTGTACTCCATGAATCCCACATTGATATTCCCCTCTAAGCATCCAGACCAGGTCATCTATTGCAGATATTGTGACCTCTTCTTAACCAGCATTGGGTTTATTTATTTATTTATTTATTTATTCAGATGGATGGAAGAATCCAGATCTTGTCCTAGTGTGAGGTCAAGAATTAGCTAAGCACCTAACAAATAGGGAATTACATCCCTTGCCTTGCTGCACAGAATCAACCACTATGAAACAGATTTGGCATTTAAAAAGATAATGCATACCTTGTTGGCATTTCTACCATTCTTCCACCATAACTAACAGAAAGATTGCAATTTATTCCCGTTTAAAAAATATATGTTAATTTTTTGAATGCAGAAGGGAGAAACTTTTCACCTAATATGTGCATAGATGTGAAAACAGAGATAAAAAGATGATTTAAAAAAAGATTATTATTATTATTATTATTATTATTATTATTATTATTATTATTATTACACTGAGCTTCATTCTATAGCCCTGAGGAATCTGGTGCTTCTTTAATGAGTGCTGATACTTAACCATCTTAATCCTGCTTGATGAGAAGTATAGGTCCAGAGAGAGCAGTTCAAAGATAAGTGTTTGAAAGATAGGTTGCATTCAAAATATTTTTTCCCTCAGCTTCCCCAGTCTGTCTGCATCACATTTTTTTCTTCTGTCTTCCAGTGTTCTTGAATATGAACTGTGGGAAAAACTTGAAATTAGCGGTAACATTATGCACATTATGCAATATTTCTTGGCCAATATTTTCAAAGAAATATAATTCCCTGAATTTCTCTGTCCATATTTAATGTCTCTCTTCCATTAGTTCTTGCCTCCTGCCACATTACCTGCTAGTTTCCCTTCAGTGACTACTAGCCACTTATATTTTTATTACCTATACAGTTTAGATCTTCAAACCTAGAAAATGGTTCCCCATTCACTTTACCCTCCATTTTGTACACAACAGAACTGTGTTTTCATAGGATCTGTAGTCAACAGGTACTCCAGATACTCTATGGGAATGTGAAAGACCAATTCAGTTACAACTTCTTTTACAGCTTCCTTAGTTATTATATGTTTTGTATCCCTGTATGAGAGTTACACAGATACATACAATAACATGCATAAATATATGCATTTATGAATTCAAAGTATTTTAAAAATGAAGAAAATATGTCAACTTACAACTTTACAAAAATGCAAATAATTTTAAAGAGCCCATAGCCAAATACACCCAAGACAGAAACCCAAGAATATATCTAATTAGAAAATATTTATGAACTCTCCCCTAACAGAAATTTGGATAGTTAATTTGACAACTACAGATTTCAAGATATATTGCTTGTACATTGCTTTTAAGGCCAAGACTTCTTGTTTTGTTTTGTTTCAGGAGAAATCTGGTGCTAAGGTTACATGCTAAATTCTCATTCATCCAATGCCATTAATTAACCATAGAATATCAAGACATATATTGACCCACAGGTATAGTGGTAATTTCATTACTTGGGGGTTTTTCTACATGAGGGAGAAATGCTGTACCTTTCTTTAACAATTCCTCTAAGTAATACTTTCAATATACAGTAGCTCTGCAAATGGCTTTGTTGTTGTTGTTGAAAATGCTGATTTGCTAGGTTCTATAAAAACAGTCTCAAAAGTACTGCCTTAAAAAAGCAGTATTTCTGGGAACAGCTATTTAATCACAGGACTTCAAATGGTAGCATGAATAGGAACTTGAATTACAAAAAGGTTAGCTCTTTTAAGAAGTTTTAAATCTACCACAAAATGACATTCACCTAGTTTTATCTTCTATAATAATAACAGTAAACTTCTATAAAATACTGATATGCAATATTTTATATTTTCATTACATGTTAATGTAATGTAATCTTTTAAAATCAATAGTCTACTATGCCATCTTAAATCATTTTATTGTATTTATTCTGACTTAAGATAATTGCATATATTAAGAAGCAGTGTGTTGTAAGCCTGCCTTTTATTTACCAAGATCTTGTAGTGATGATGTTACCAAGACCAAGACACTTGTGCTTAACGCCAGGTTTCTAAGTTATGAAATGTGTCAGACTACAGAATATCACATTTGGTATCCACACTACTACAGCTGCAAGTCTGTCCATCTCCCAGAATAAGGAGGTTTGCATGTAGATCTATTTCCTGTGACACAAGAGACCTTGCTCACAATCAGTGAAGAACTGCAGAAATCTGATCCCCTCTATGAAGACCTTTAATAATTTCAAACCAATCTTTAACTGTGACAAAAGTCCATGTTATGGAAAATTAGAAAAAGGAAAACCTACAAACATAGATATTACAGTATACAACTTGCGTTTGTATCTGACACTGATACTGTAGCTGGCTGCATTGCTTTCTTGGATTTGCTTTTATGCAAATACAGCATATATTATATGACATAAGCATATATGTCCTTTAGCTATGGTCAAAGGCAAATAAAGAGATCTAAGGGAGATAAAAAGCATTTGCTGGGACCTTGGAGAGTGTGGGAAGAGTACACTTGCTACAGATTGCTCACAAGAAAGGCAGGACAGATAGAGTAAGTTCTTCCAGGGTTGAGAAGTCGAAATAAAGTCTGACTGTCTCCCAGTCTAACTAGGAGAAAACATAGACTGAAGACAAGAGAATATTCTGCCTTTTTTTTTTTTTTTTTTTTTTTTTTCCCTTGGAAAAAGGAGAATCAGAGAATCTAGCAATGAATCTGAGAAATGAATCTGCACTGAAGTACATAAATTGTGACTACTGGCAGTGCATCTAGCTTTGGACAGTTAGGTATGGATCTGAGATCATCGATGGCAAATCCTGGCCATTTTCTTGGTGGATATAGTATAGAGATCCCACAGATATCATCAGAGACAAAGGACAGAGACAAAACTAACATCACTGCAGCAGCTGGCTTAAAGGACCTCACAACCTTTATTGAAGACTGTACAGCAATGCTGGTGATGCACCACTACATGGCATTGTCTCCTACACCAGCTGGAGCTGTATCTATATCAGAGGACTTGTACTCAGCTCTGGTGAGGCCGTACCTTGAATACTGTGTTCAGTTTTGGGCCCCTCACAGCAAGAAAGACTTGCAGGCACTGGAGCATGTCCAGAGAGGGGCTACAAAGATGGTGAAGGGCTTGGAACACAAGTCCTATTAAGAGTGTTTGAGGGAACTGGGGCTGTTTAATCTGGAGAAGAGGAGGCTCAGGGGAGACCTTCTTGCTCTATACAGCTATGTGAAAGGAGGCTGTCGGGAGCTGGGAGTTGGCCTCTTCTCATAGATAACTAGTGATAGAACTAGAAGGAATAGCCTCAAGTTGTGCTAGGGAAAGTTTAGGTTAGAAATTAGGAGAAATTTCTTCTCAGAAAGAGTAGTTGGGCATTGGAACAGGTTGCCCAGGGAAGTGGTAGAGTCACCATCCCTGGGGGTGTTTAAGGAAAGGTTGGACGTGGTGCTTAGGGACATGGTTTAGTGGGTGATATTGGTGGTAGGGGAATGGTTGGACCAGATGATCTTGGAGATCTTTTCCAACCTTAATGATTCCATGATTCTATGATTCTTGACAGTGGATGAGCCAGAAAAGGTGGCTCACAGATGGATCTGTTATTCATTAACAAGAGAAAACTGGTGACATGATAATCAGTAGAAGTCTTGGATGTGGTAACCTATGAAATAGTGAAGAGACCTGGACTTGTTCAGTCCACACAAGAGACAGCTGCAGGGGGACCTAACAGCAGCCCCCAGTGCCTACCTATACAGATGTGATAGGAGGGGCAAGGCTTTTCACAGTGTTATGTCATGGGAGGACAAGAAAAAATGGGCAGAAGTTAAGATAGACTTGTACTGGATATAAGGAGAAAATACTCTCAGTGTGGAAAATCTTTCAGTGGAACAGGTTACACAGAGAGGATGGGCTATCTCAGTCCTTGCAAGTTTTCAAGACCCAGCTGAATATAACCTCAGCAAACTGATCTGCCCTCACAGTTGACAATGTTTTCAGCAGGAGGTTAGACTAAAGACTCCCTAAACTCCGCCCTTCTAAACTACATTTTTATACGGTTCTATGATTTTATGATAGTGAAACCTTGCTCTGAGAAGGCATGCTAGACAGCTAATAGAAAAATGTTTACACATTTTTATTTATTTTTATTTTTTACCAACTAGCTTTCCATTGCCATGCTTGTTAATGTGAAGTTTAAGTGATGATCATGCTTTTTAGAACTGAAGACTGCTGGAGACAAGGCATACAAAATACAAGAGTGCTTGCATGACCAGCCATAATTATGTAATTTTCTGAACTATAATCATAGGCTATAGTATATGATCCCCATTTGGATACAGGGATAGGTGACTCTCATAATGAATGTCCAATCTGACAAACAGAGAGAGAAGACTCCAGACACAAAGAAAGTAGTCATCAAAATAATTAGTGCTGCCTATATTTAGCATACCACTTGACTTCTAACAGAAGGTCAGAGTTCTATGACCATGTGGGCTAAATTAGTGTCTTAGTTCCTCAAAGTCACTTTGGTATGATCACTGTTAAGGTTCATCTGAAAAGTAGCTCAGGCTTCCTATCCACATCTCCACATCACCAGATCTCCTCTAACAAGACGAAACATTGAATCTGTTTCTAGTGATTTAGGCACCTTTTGAAAGCACAACAGAAACATTTTGTTTGAAAAAAAAAAAAAAAAAAAAAAAAAAGTTAAAAATGGATGCCCCTAAGGCTACATTAATTCAAAGCTATAAATATGCAAGACTCTGAGTCTGCAAATGATTTGGTTGTCTCCCATTAAATTCAGTGAGACTTTTATTTTATATTTTATTTTATTTATTATTTTATTTTATTTATTATTTTATTTTATTTATTATTTTATTTTATTTTAATTTAATTATTTCACTTTGACTTCAATTACAGAAACATCCAGCACAGAACTGGATGAAGGATGATTGTAGGTTTCTAATCTGAAGCTCTAGACCTAGACATTGCTTGAATCCTTTATGTTTGAAAATGGATCTTCCTGGTTTGTTTTATTGAAGACAGGTTTTAAAGGTAATTATTGAATCCATCTATTCTCAACAGAGAGTCTTTACAAATCCATCATGTGATAAGCACAGTGCAGGAGGAAGGGGAGCACAGCACAGGAGAGGCGAGAGCGGTTCCACCAGTAGCTGAGAAACAAAACAGACTTTGAGATGTTTCATACTTATCAGGAAATTAGTCAGAAGGGAGAGATGCTCATGCCCTGCTTCAATTCAAACAACTAGGGAACATCACTGACCAAGAGCACAATAAGTAGGACATGCATACAGATACAAGGCACTTAGTATTTCAGATGGCATAAAGGGAAGTTCATAGGGAATCTGTAGGTGCTGCTAAATTGTGTAAAAGTTGTCAGGGAAGTAGTGGTAACCACGGGCTATGGAATTCAGTGTTGCTGTGACTGCCTCTGTCATGTCAAAGGCCTTAACCCATGAAGAAGTCCTAGAGAAGGACACAACTTTCCAGTTGCAGGCCATAGGCACTGCCTGGTGCCAGGACTTGGGATGATGACTATTTCCCCTTTAGGATGTGCACTTTGTTTGAGAAAGTTACCAGCTAATGGAGGTGAGTGATGAGGTAGAAAGGCTGTACAGCAAAAGATGAAGGGTAGATTGACAGGATTTTTTTTGTGTGTGTGTGGAGACTGCAGGGACAAGAACCCAAATGTAATCTTGTGTAGGAGGTAGGACAGCCAAATCTTATGCTTAGGCAGGAGATGACAGGCTGTTACCACCCTCTGCTTTATCAGGTTGTTCAGGCACCTTTAACTGATCACAGACTTTGAAAGCAGCATACACAGCTTATGAGTAAAAACTAATACTTTACTGGATATCACACACAAAATATAGCTAGGAATTAATGAGCAGTGAAGCTGAGAATCAGTATCATTCAACACGTTGATGGGGCTCTCTGAGAACTTTTGCTAGCTGGACAGGGAGAGAACAGGTTGTCCACTACACATCCCTGCACCTACTGCTGACATGATGATGCTGAACTGTTTCTTGTCTATACTTAAAGACTTTTATACCTTTTCCACGTATGTTTTCCCACTTGAACCTCTGAGCTATTAATGATGCTGTTTCAGGAACTGTATGTCTGTTTGTCAATTTACCTTTCACAGAATCATGGAATCATAAAGTTGTAGAATCATATAATGCAACATATTTACTAAAATCTATATTACTATATACTGATTTACTATTTATAAAACATATTCAGTTATTGTATCAACCTTTTAAATTAATTCTCAGAAATCTAACACGGAGTAGGATATAAAACAGCAGTATCTCTATGCTGACCAGATCTGACAAAATATTCAATTAATCAGTATTTTTTTAGAGGGGAAACAAAAAGAAAACCAGACAAACACACAACAACAACAACAAAATATTTTTATTACTTTTCCTACTAGAATTATCAAGCCAGTCCAAGACTTATAACTTTTTTTTTTTTTTTTTTTTTTTTATGTTAAAGGCCAACAAGTGGAGCACTTACATTTTTACCTATATTACCTCATAAAAGTTAGGGTTTAGGTAAAGGCTAGTTTCTATTGTATATGTATATAAGCATAAACAAAGAATGAAGTGGAGAAAAAAGTTACTGTATATCATATTCTGGCTTTTGCATACAGTCGGTTTCTAACATTCACAAATATAGGTGCAGTTTTATTTACCCATCTTACAGGAATTCACTATTTTCTAGTTATAAGTTTGTATTATCACATATAGAGAAAATCTGTATGGTATGGATATCATTCTAATTTTCTGATAGAAATGTATTTCATTGTTAATTTGAAAGATACCATGATTCGCATAGCTATGCCTGACTACACTTACTTGTAGCTTGGAGGTTAATTATTTTCAAGAATCGCTTGGAATTGTACCAAAATTTTATGCAGAACATCTATTCAAAGACTTCAGTGAAGACAAATGATAACACTTTTCTGCTTAGCTGTGCAAGGTTTACCACTGTTACAGGGGCTGCTCAAGCATATTAATATTCAACCCTCATTAAGCTGCAATCTCACATTCTCCTGGCAAATTGTGTTTTATCAGTATGTGCCAAAAAATAATAATAAAAAAAAAATCACATGCATGAAAATTGGAAAGCATGATGCACAATCATAACTACTAGCAGTTTCACAGCATTTATTTTGTTCAATCTATTATGTGCTGTGAGAAAGTACGGAGCTTGGGGAGCTTAAGCAGAACTATAGGACCACCTGCTGTTGAAGCATTTGTAGTGTGCAATCAGAAGGATACAGTAAGATATATGAGATCATTATCTGTAGGCTGTTACCATAAATATGTTGGTACATGTCTGCCATTGTGTTCTTTGCCATGAGGAAAAGAAGAAAGATACAATGTTTTGCATTTAGGCATAGATTGATTAGTGCTTTAATAATATTATGTTTAAATTCCAAATTAAAAACGAGTGATACTCTGAAAGGTCCTAATTTCTTCTTTTCTAACAAACAAATTAATAAAAACACACACACAAAAAGAACAAAAACAAAAACAACAACAACAAAAACACTTCTTTTTCTCCCAGTAAAGTAAAGGATAGTTGCCAATACCGAGAATTATTCCAACAGACCTGCAAGCTTGACTGGCAGCCTGTGTCTAGCTGTTTTCAGGTGTAAATGTTTTTGCAGACAGTTTTATTGTGTTGAACTGCCAGTTGAAGAACATCTTTTCTGAGACTTAAGTGCAAAAAACATGATGTCAGCTTGAACTGTGCTTCAGAGATCACCTAAATTAAGCCAGTAACAAATAAGGTGTACAATACTGTTAAATGACGAAATTTCTATTATCATAGAAGTATAGAATCTTTAAGGTTGGAAAAGACCTCAAAGGTCATCTGGTCCAACTGTCCCCCTTCCACTAATATTACCCACTAAACCATGTCCCTAAGTACCACATCTAATCTTAAACATCACTAGGGACCGTCACTCCACCACTTCCCTGGGTAAACAGTTCCAATGATTAATCACACTTACTGAGAATAAATTTCTCCTAATTTCCAATCTGAGTTATTGTTTCAACTTCCTGACCTCCTGGATTGATTAAAGCCTCATAAATTGTGTGTAAGGAAATTCAGCACCAGAATCAGAGACAATTCCATGGCAATTTATTGATATCCAACCTCTGTCTACTTGTACTGGGTCTGGCTGGGATGTTAGCTTTCCCTGCAGCAGCTCATACAGTGCTGTGCTCTGCACTTGTAGCTAGAACAGCAGTGATATCACACTAGTGTTGTGTCTGCTGCTGAGAAGTGCTGGTACAGCATCAGGACTTTCTCTAACCCTCCTAGGGGTTTTGCCCACCCCCTGGTGGGCAAAAAAGTGAGAAACATCACCAGGGCAGCTGACCTAAACCAACCAATGGGATATTCCATACCATATGATGTCACACTCAGCAATAAAAAGTGGAAAAAGGAAGAAGAGGGGACAGGTGGGCTGTCATTGTGAAAATGTCTGTCCTCCTCCCGAACACTGGCTATGTGCGATGAGGCCCTGCTTTAAGGACATGGTCAAGCATTGCGCATTTGTGGGAAGTAGAGAGTAATTTCTTTCCTCTGCACTTCCACATAGCCTCTACTTGTTTAGTTTTATTATTCTCTTTCCCCCTCCCTTTTTTTTTTTTTTTTTTCCCTTTAGTTGAATTGTTTAATTAATATTTCCTTAATAAATCTTTCTCTTTAATTAAATTATTCTTATCTCAACCTGTGAGTTCTTTCCTTTACTTCTTCCCATCCTCATCTGAGGGGGGTGAGTGAGAGAGCGGTTGTGGTGTTCAGCTGCCTAGCATGGTAAAACCACCACATATAGGTTCTCCCAAATGAGGATGCATATTATGACTTTCTGACTTTCACACAAAGTATTTTTTTTCCTTTTTCTTTGCAAACTCTTTCAGAATATCAAAATGCCCACCAAAATATTATAATAAAGAAAAATCTAGTGAAAAAATGGTGTGGTGGGAGGGGTGGGAGAAGGAATATTCTGGTGGAAAGAGGACTCTGGAGAGGACTGTGGTAACTGGGCAGCAGACAGGCAAACACAGAGTATCAAGGATATCAATATTGATATAATTTAGTGGCTGATGTTCATGGCTTAACTTGTTTCTCTAGTCTATCAAACCAGTAAATATATCACTGCCATTATATTTGCCAGCCAAAGACTTAGTTTTGAGTTTGGAAGGCCTCAGGGCTGACTTGTCAAGTTTTTTCTGAGCTTTTCTTGACTTACCTGGAGCTTTGTTTTTACTTGATTTAGCTGTAACAACATATTTTCTAAAGACCAAGTGGTCATGCTAAATTTGTTATAAACATAATTTTTATGTAGATATTAGTAGCAAGTTATTCTGTGTAGAACACGGTATTTGTGACTCTGACATATACTGAACTAGCACAGAGAAATAAATGACACGACAGCAAGGACCTTGAAGTCTTGAGTGTGGTCTTATATTTTCGGTAATGATTTTTCACAGACGTAGTGAGGTGAGAGCAGTCAGGTGCTAACGACAGAAATTTGAGAATTATCATAAATATGGAAAGAATTTATATTATTATATGGAAAGACTTTGATGACTATGAAGATCAGAATATCAGAATAAGGATGAATTTTATTTGAAAAAAAAAAAAATCTGAAAATAACTTTGAGTGACGAATATATCACAATCTACAGCTTCCTCACAAGGGGGAGTTGAAGACGAGGTGCTGACCTCTTCTGCCTGGTGATCAGTGATATGGTATGAAGCTGCACTGAGGGAAGTTCAGACTGGATATTAGGAAAAGATTCTTCACCGAGAGGGTGATCAAACACTGGAACAGGCTCCTTAAGGAAGTGGTCATGGAACCAAACCTTCCAGAGTTCAAGAACTGTTTGGACAGTACTCTGAGAAATAAGGATTAATTTTTAGGTAGTTCTGTGTGGAGCCAGGAGTAGAACTCATTGATCTCTCTGGGTCCTTTTTAACTCTGGTTATTCTATGATTCTATGAAAATAGCAGATTGTGAACTGTCCTGGTTTCAGTTAGGACAGAGTTATTTTTTCCTCCTAGTAGCTGGTAGAGTGCTATGTTTTGGATTAGGATGAGAAGAGTGCTGATAACATGCTAATGTTTTAATTGCTGCAGAGCAGTGCTTACACTAAGCCAAGGACTTTTCAGCTCCTCGCTCTGTCCTGCCAGCGGGCAGGCTGGGGGGGCAGCAAGAGCTGGGAGGGGACAGCCCCAGGACAGCTGACCCAAACTGGCCAAAGGGGTATTCCATACCATCTGACATCATGCTGAACAATATACAGGGGTGGCTAGCCGGGGTGGGGGGCCGGCTGTCGGGGTTGGGCTGGGCATCGGTCAGCGGGTGGTGAGCAATTGCATTGTGCATCACTTGTTTGTACATATTATTGTTATTATTATTATTATTATTATTATTTTCTATCTTAATAAACTGTCTTTATCTCAACCCACAGGCTTCACTTTCCCGTTTCTCTCCCCCATCCCAGAGAGGGAGGGGGGAGGGTGAGCGAACGGCTGTGTGGTGTTTAGCTGCCGGCTGGGTTAAACCACAACATGAACAATGAATCAATATGAGAAGGGATTTTTTTTTTTTTTTCTTTATAAATGATAAAGTGGAAGTAGAATGGTCTGTCACAAAGTGATTCTGAGTAACTAAAGTAAAACAGTTTGAAGACAACAACTGTTTCCAAGAACAGAGTTGTCATTAATGTATTAGTGTAATCACAAAAAAGCTTGTGAAACAGTATCTGAATAATCATATAATTCTGGTAATTTCCTTGATCAGGAAAATAACCAAAACACTGCTATGAAGGACTTCAGAGAATATGTGTTATTGTCATGGTTTTGGCTGGGATAGAATTAATTTTCTTCCTAGCAGCTGGTATTGTTATCTTTAGGTTTGTGCCCAGTGCACCCTGCCAATAAGCACACAGAGTCAGAATCCACACAAAGGCGTTTAATGAAATAATTAATTATTATGACTCTGCAGAGTCAGGTGCTTGGTGATCTTTTGCAAAGAAGGCACACCTCTGGCTCGAATCACTGTTATTTATGCACAGCAAACTTTTGAAACTATTTCTCTGTCTACTTTTAATTGGCTGTTTCAGCTCACCTAACTTATTTCTACTGAGTTTACATTTTACAGAGGACCAGCAGGAGGGGGGATGGGGTTGGAGGGGGTGGCGGGGAGGAGATGACGGGGAGACAGGGAAAAAAACCCACAGTAGCATACAGTAGCATTTTGAAGGGTATGTTTTTTAATATTTTAATGACCAAAATGACCAAATGCTTAATGAGCAAAAGGTTACTATGGGTCAGTCTGGATTCTTCCTTCAGCTGTTTTTTCTCATTTTTGTTGTTGTTGTTTTTGTTTTTTGTTAATTTTCATCCCGTACCTCCCTTGCTTCTGCTACTTCAAGATATGAGTCTCCCTGTTTTATTTGAGGTTTCCTTGTTTCCCCAGCTTCATATTACAGTGTGGTGCTGTTCTGGATTTAGGATGAGAAGAATGCTGATAACACACGGATGTTTTAGTTGTTGCAGAGCAGTGCTTAGTTGTTGCAGAGCAGTGTTTACACTAAGCCAAGGCCTTTTCAGCTTCTCATGTTGAAGAAGGTGAGATGGGACACAACCAGGACAGCTGACCTGAACTGGCCAAAGAGATATTCCATACCACATGCTGTCTTGCTCAACTAAACTATAAAAGTGGGGGGAGTTGGCCAGGGTTGGGCAGGCAGCTCCTACTCAGGGACTAACTTGGCTTTTGTCAGCAGGTGTTAAGCAATTGCACTGTGTATAACTTCCTTTGTATATTCTATTGTTGTTGTTAATATTATTACTATTATTATTAATTTTCCCTTCTTTTTCTGTGCTATTAAACTTTCTTCATCTTTACACAGAAATTTTTGTCTTTTTGTCTTTTTTAATTTTTACTTTTTTTTTTTTTTTTTTTTTAGCATGGACATTTATGTTGAAATGCATGGAGTATGTAATGATTATTTTATTTTTGAAAATAAATTATTCTAAGCAGTTTTCTGGTAATAATTGTTACTTTTATTTTTATAAGTTATTTTTATTTAATGACAATCCATTTCAGTGGAAAATACTCTAAAATCTTTTGCAACAGCACTTAACTGAATAAACTTTACATAACTGATGACTTTCATGGGAGTATAACCCACATTTCTAGAAAGGAAAAAAGGAATACCTGGGGAACTACAGGCCAGTCAGTCTTACCACTGAGCCTAGCAAGATCATGGAGCAGATACCCATGGAAAATATGCTAAGTGGCCCATGGAAAACAGGGAGGTAACTGATGACAGCAAACATGGCTTCATTAAGGGCAGATCATACTATACACAAATCTGGTGGCTTTCTATAACAGGGTTACAACATTTGTGAATAAGGGAAGAGCAACTGATATCATCTACATGAACTTCTGCAAAGCATTTGATGCTGTCCACATGACATCTTTGTCTCTAAATTGGAGAGACATGGATTTGATGTATGGACCACTCGATGGTGTGGTGGTTTGACCGTTGTTAGGCAACTGAACACCACAACCGCTCTCTCACTCCCCCTCCTCAGATGAGGAGGGGAAGAAGTAAAGGAGAAAAAACAACTCACAGATTGAGATAAGGATAATTTTAATAAAGAGAAAAATATATTATTAAGGAAATATTAATTAAACAATTCAACTAAAGGGAAAAAAGGGAAAGGGGAAGAGGGAGAGGGGGAAAAGGAATAACAAAACAAAACAAGTAAAGGCTATGTGGAAGTGCAGGGGGGAAAAAATTACTCTCTACTTCCCACAAATAAGTGATGATTGACCACATCCTTGAGGCAGGGCTTCAAAGCACGTAGGACAGATGTTTTCACAACGAGAGCCCACCCCTCCCCTCTTCTTCCTTTTTCCACCTTTTATTGCTGAGTGTGATATCATATGGTATGGAATATCCCTTTGGTTGGTTTGGGTCAGCTGCCCTGGTGATGTTTCTCACTTTTTTGCCCACCCCCTAGGAGGGCTAGAGAAAGTCCTGATGCTGTGCCAGCACTTCTCAGCAGCAGACACAACACTAGTGTGATACCACTGCTGTTCTAGCTACAAGTGCAGAGCATAGCACTGTATGGGCTGCTGCAGAGAAAGTTAACATCCAAGCCAGACCCAGTACAGATGGGTAAGGAACTGACTGGATGTTTGCACTCAAAGAGTTGTGGTCATGGCTCAGTGTCCAAGTGGAGACCAGTGATGAGTGGTGTTTCTCAGGGGTTAGTATTGGCACTAATGCTGTTTAACATTTGTGTTGGTGACATGGACAGTGGGACTGAGTGCACCTTCAGTGAGTTTGCTGATGACACCAAGCTGTGTGGCGTGGTCAACATGCTGGAGGGAAGGGATGCCATCCAGGAGGACCTGGACATGCTTGAGAGGTGGGCCTGTATGAAAGTCATGAAGTTCAACAAGGCCAAGTGCAAGGTTCTGCACCAGGGTCAAGGCAATCAATCCTAAGCACAAATACAGTCTGGGAGAAGAATAGGTTGAGAGCAACCCTGAGAAGAAGGACCTGGGGTCATTGGTTGTTAACAAGCTCAACACGAGCTGGCAGTGTTGAGCTTGCAGCTCAGAAAGCCAACTGTATCCTGGGCTGTATCAGAAGAAGCATAGCCAGGAAGGAGAGCGAGGTGATTCTTTCTTTCAACTCTGCTCTCGTGAGGGCCTACATGGAGTACTATTTTCAGTTCTTGGGCCCCCATCACAAGAAGGACATGGACCTATTAGAACAAGTCCAGAGGAGAGCTATGAGGACAATCAAAGGGCTGGAGCACCTCTGCTATGAAGACAGACTGCAGGATTTGGGGTTGTTATCCTGGAGAAGAAAAGACTCCAGGGAGACCTTACAGTGGCTTTCCAGTACAGAGGGCCTACAAGAAAGCTGGAGAGGGACTCTTTATCAGGGACTGTAGTGATAGAAGAAGAAGTAATGGTTTTAAACTTAAAACAGGGTAGATTTAGATTAGATATAAAGAATAAATTATTTCCAGTGAAGGTTGCAAGGCATTGCAAAAGATTGCCCAGAGAAGCTGTGGATGCCCAATCCTTGAAAGTATTCAAGGCCAGGTTGGACAGAACATTTTGCACTGGTGGAAAATCATCATTTTTCATTAGTATATTAAAAATAAAATAAAATAAAGTAAAATAAATGCAGTTGACTACAAAAATAAATATGGGATAGGGGAAATTAAAAAAAAATCACAAGTGAGAGAGATACTGTCAGTCAGGACACAAGGACCAGTTTCATTCAATGTCTAATTCACACTTAATCCCCCATGCAAATGGGGATCTGAAAGACAGAAAAGGAATTAATCTGATTTTTTCAGACAAAAGAAATAAACAAACAACAATATAGTATATTAAAATAAACAACATTACAATAAACAACAAGTATATTACAATAAACAGCAATCTAGTATAATAAAGATATTGATAGATCCATCTATAGTTAAGTGAGAAAAACAGGTATGTCCAGAGACCTATTCATCCTTGTCTAAGACATACAGGTTATAATCACCTATTGGAAATGGTTATTTTTTTTCTTTGATAATGAAAGAATTTTTTAGATGTAATCCTTCTACACTGAGTCACTTTGTTTCAACACCTTTGCTATGTGCTATTACTTTGCAAGCATAGTATATGCAGTTTAACAGTGTAAAGGGATTATTTAGTAGCTAACACACAAAAGACAGCTAGACTTCAAGGAACTATGAGGCAAAGTACTAATGTGGAAACCACTCTTAAGATATGGAAAGGGTCTTTGCTGATGAGGTAGGCATCAGCCATGCTGCCTGGAATGGATCATTCATGTTGTATATACGTTTTTCTTTGTGTGTGTGTGTGTGCTGCATTTTTTTTTTTTTTTTTTTTTTTAGTTTACAAATATTTTGCCAGCAATTGTCTTAGACTAAATACCTAATTTAATATTGGTAAAATTAGGTGAGATGAATCTTACTGCTTGGTTTGAGCATCCTTTGGAAATCAATTAATGCTAAAGATAAATTAGTATGAAATAGGCATCCCACTGCCAAAGTCCTCTGAAATATTTAACATTATCAGTGGCTCACAGACTAGGTTCATAGGTTCCAATTAAGACAGTTTAATATGTAAAGCAAAAGCTGCACACACAAGCAAAGTAAAACGTCCCATTGGCAAGCAGATGTTCTGCCATTTCCAGGAAAGTAAGGCTTCACCACACATAATGGTTACTTGGGAATTTAAATGCCATCACTCCAACTGTCAGCCTGTCCTCCTTCTTCTTCTTTCTCCCAGCTTTTATTGCTGAGCATGACATTGTTATGCAATATCCTTTTGGTCAGTCAGGGTCAGCTGCCCTGGCTGTGTCTTGTGTCAGGTTCTTATGTACTCCAAGCACCAGCAAGTACGGGTGGGGCAACACATGAGAAAATGAAAAGACTGGTTCCATTTGAAGTGAAAAGGTTTGTTACTGTTATTTCTATATTTTTATTATTATTGGTAGAATTGTGGTTCAGTCTTATGATGGAATTAATTAGTGCATTTAATTCTTCAGCTTGTAGAAAGAAAGACAGAGTTCAAGTGCCAAAGTCAAAGTTCATCCCACTCAGTCTTTATTGTCACAAGAATTTTTAAATGTAAAATGTCAGATTTATCGTAGAATCATAGAATCATAGAATATCCCGAGTTGGAAGGGACCTATAAGCATCAAGTCCAACTCCTCGCACCGCACAGGTCTACCCAAAAGTTTAGACCATGTGACTAAGTGCACAGTCCAATTGCTTCTTAAATTCAGACAGGCTTGGTGCAGTGACTAGTTCACTGGGGAGCCTGTCCCTCTCAGTGAAGAATCTCTTCCTGATGTCCAGACTAAACTTCCCCCTCTCAGCTAAACACCATTCCCGTGGGTCCTATCACAGGTGATTACGGAGAATAGGTCACCTGCCTCTCCACTCCCCCTCACGAGGAACTTGTAGACTGCATTGAGGTCCCCCTTCAGCCTCCTCTTCTCCAGGTTGAACAGGCCCAGTGACCTCAGCCGCTCCTCATATGTCTCCCCCTCTAGGTCCTTCATCATCTTTGTCACCCTCCTCTGGACACTCTCCAACAGTTTAATTTCCTTTTTGTACTGTGGTGCCCAGACTGCACACAATACTTGAGGTGAGGCCGCACCAGTGCTGAGTAGAGAGGGACAATCACTTCCCTCAACGAACTAGCAATGCTGTGCTTGATGCATCCCAGAATATGGTTGGCCCTCTTGGCTGCCAGGGCACACTGTTGGCTCATATTCAACTTGCTGTCAACCACGAACCCCAGATCCCTCTCTGCGGGGCTGCTCTTCAGCATCTCGTCGCCCAGTCTGTATGTATAGCCAGGGTTGCCCCTTCCCAGGTGCAGGACGTGGCATTTGCCTTTGTTAAACTTTATGTGGTTGGTGATTGCCAAGCTCTCCAGTCTGTCCAGATCTCTCTGCAAGGCCTTTCCACCCTCATCCGAGTTCACAACTCCTCCAAGTTTGGTGTCGTCGGCAAATTTGCTCAAAACACCTTCTAGTCCTACATCCAAATCATTTATAAAAACATTGAAGAAGACTGGCCCTAAAATGGAGCCTTGAGGGACCCAACTAGTGACTATCCGTCAGCCAGATGTGGCCCCATTCCAAGGGGAGGCTACAACATGAATTGGGAATTATTTCAGATGAAAATAATATGACATATTAATTCCAATTGGTCTGGTTATCTTGAATACATATTCACTTAAAGCTATCCAGATGAGGTATTATTATTATTATTATTATTATTTCCCAGCATTATTTCTTGTTCTAGGAGGAGAAAACCAATAAAAACAGCTGTGTTAGAGTAAAGGCTGATGACAGTCTTCACACTGATATCCCACAAACAGATGACATTCTGTGCAAGAAAGGATTTCAGGTCTGATGCTGTCCAGGTCTGGGATCAGTTTTTCGTTCATTGGTTTCCGACACTGGAGTGTTACAATATCCTGAAAATTAACAATGCTTACAACCTATTCATAAAAATCTGCCCACTTCATACCTAAAGTTCTACAGATTGTGTCTTCTGGACCTTGTCTCTCTAGAGTTGTTTCCTGTGGCTTCTAGTGTTACAAATATATGTCATGCCTGAGTAAAACTGAGGACAAAATAAAACTTATAGGAAAGGGCAAGACGGTAACCATCAGAATAAAAATTTACTACCAGTACCACCACTGGAAACTTTGATGCCCAGCTTTCCATTGCAATTAGTTCTCCTCTTACGTGATCCATTAAGTGTTTTAAGTTGGCCTGTCCCTGAAAATAAGCCAGTAAATTGGCCTGTGTCAGCCAAGACAGAATACCTTTATCCTATACAACGTTTTCAAATCTAATTCTAAATATTCACCACCGTAACTCCTCACAAATCTCAGCATGCCTGTAGTGGTTAAATGCAATTCATATCCTGACAATGAAAATTGGAAAAAAAAAAAAAAAAAAAAAAAAAATTAAACATACCAATTTTAGATTCGTAGCACTACCACAGAAATGTAAAGAAGAGAAAAAATTGCTGTTGCGTAGGGAAGAAAATAACTGTCATACATGTATTTTTTTCCTTCATATATTCTATACCTCTCATTACTACAGTTTACCTCTGTGCTTTTAATTTATTTAAATTTCCACAGGCTATTTAAACATTCTTCAAGTGCCAAGCAACACAATATACAGTGATGGATACTTACCCATTTAACACACAGTGACCTTAAATCTCAATGGCTCTTTGTTTTTAAACTCAAGCTGTATTTATATTCCAGTAAGTTCCTGTGCAGAAAGAGCTGCCTCTTTTCTTTTTCTCCAATAAATAATTATCAAGAAGAAGACTAGGTTGGAGAAACAGAAAAGGAGCAGCTCTTCCTGCACAGGAACTTGCTGGAGATTTTAGTTAGATAAATAGAACTACAGAATAAGTCTAGATGAATTGTTTTCTGTAAAGCAATACTTTATTCGGAAAGTGACAATTATTTGTGGTCTGGATTTCTGAAGATTTGAACGCATCTGCTCATAAACTAGAAAAAAGATAAAGGACAGAAGTGAGAGTTCTGCATATGGAAGAGGGTGGACCATGAGACAGAGATAAACTTTTTACAGAATCACAGAATTTCTAGGTTGGAAGAGACCTCAAGATCATCGAGTCCAACCTCTAACCTAACCCTAACAGTCCCCACTAAACCATATCCCTAAGCTCTACATATAAACATCTTTTAAAGACCTCCAGGGATGGTGACTCCACCACCTCCCTGGGTAGCCTGTTCCAGTGCCTAACAACCCTTTCAGTAAAGAAGTTCTTCCTAACGTCTAACCTAAAAATCCCCTGGCGCAACTTAAGCCCATTCCCCCTCGTCCTGTCACCAGGCACGTGGGAGAACAGGCCAACCCCCACCTCACTACAGCCTCCTTTAAGGTATCTGTAGAGAGCGGTAAGGTCGCCCCTGAGCCTCCTCTTCTCCAGGCTGAACAAGCCCAGCTCCTTCAGCCGCTCCTCGTAGGACTTGTTCTCCAGGCCCCTCACCAGCTTCGTCGCCCTTCTCTGGACCCGCTCAAGCACCTCCATGTCCTTCTTGTAGCGAAGGGCCCAAAACTGAACACAATACTTGAGGTGCACCCTCACCAGAGCCGAGTACAGGGGGATGATCACCTCCCTAGCCCTGCTGGTCACGCTGTTCCTGATACAAGCCAGGATGCCGTTGGCATTCTTGGCCACCTGAGCACACTGCTAGCTCATATTCAGCCGACTGTCCACCATCACTCCCAGGTCCTTCTCTGCCTGGCAGCTCTCCAACCACTCATCTCCCAGCCTGTAGCTCTGCTTAGGGTTATTGCACCCCAGGTGCAGGACCCGACACTTGGCCTTGTTGAACTTCATGTAGTTGACCTCAGCCCATCGGTGCAGCCTATCCAGATCCTCCTGCAGAGCCTTCCTACCCTCGAGCAGGTCGACACACGCACCTAACTTGGTGTCATCTGCAAACTTACTGAGGGTACACTCAATGCCCTCGTCCAGATCATTGATGAAGATATTAAAGAGGATCGGCCCCAGCACCGAGCCCTGGGGGACGCCACTAGTGACTGGCCTCCAACTGGACTTGACTCCATTTACCACGACTCTTTGGGCCCGGCTATGCAGCCAGTTTCTAACCCAACGAAGCGTGCACCAGTCTAAACCAGTTTCTTGAGGAGAATGCTGTGGGAGACGGTGTCAAAAGCCTTGCTGAAGTCAAGGTAGACCACATCCACAGCCTTTCCCTCATCCACCCAGCGCGTCACTCTGTCATAGAA
Source organism: Heteronetta atricapilla (assembly GCA_011075105.1). Lineage (NCBI taxonomy): Eukaryota > Metazoa > Chordata > Aves > Anseriformes > Anatidae > Heteronetta > Heteronetta atricapilla. Next base: position 158,921,037 of record CM021731.1, read on the forward strand.
GGAGATCAGGTTCGTCAGGTTCGTCAAGCAGGATCTGCCTTCCATAAACCCATGCTGACTGGGCCTGATTGCCTGCTTGCCCTGCAAGTGCCGCATGATGACTCTCAAGAGGATCTGCTCCATGAGCTTCCCTGGCACTGAGGTCAAACTGAAGGGCCTGTAGTTCCCCGGGTCTGCCCTCCAGCCCTTCTTGTAGATGGGCATCACGTTTGCTAGCCGCCAGTCAGCTGGGACCTCCCCCGATAGCCAGGACTGCTGATAAATGATGGATAGGGGCTTGGCCAGCTCCTCTGCCAGTTCTCTCAGTACCCTTGCGTGGATCCCATCCGGCCCCATCGACTTGCACACATCCAAGTGTCGTAGCAGGTCACCAACCAGTTCTTCATGGATGGTGAGGGCCACATCCTGCCCCCATCCCCTTCCACCAGCTCAGGGTACTGGGTATCCAGAGAACAACTGGTATTGCCGCTAAAGACTGAGGCAAAGAAGGCATTGAGCACCTCCGCCTTTTCCTCATCTCTTGTAACTAAGTTTCCCCAGGCATCCAGTAAAGGATGCGAGATTCTCCTTAGTCCTCCTTTCTGTGTTGATGTATTTCACAGAATCACAGAATTTTCCAGGTTGGAAGAGACCTCAAGGTCATCGAGTCCAACCTCCAAGCTAACGCTAACAGCCCACCACTAAACCATATCCCTAAGCTCTACATCTAAGCGTCTTTTGAAGACTTCCAGGGATGGTGACTCCACCACTTCCCTGGGCAGCCTGTTCCAGTGCCTCACAACCCTTTCAGTGAAGAAGTTCTTCCTAACATCTAACCTAAAACTCCCCTGGCTCAACTTAAACCCATTCCCCCTCGTCCTGTCACCAGGCACGTGGGAGAACAGGCCAACCCCCACCTCGCTACAGCCTCCCTTGAGGTACCTAAAAAGAGCGATAAGGTCACCCCTGAGCCTCCTCTTCTCCAGGCTGAACAAGCCCAGCTCCCTCAGCCGCTCCTCATAGGACTTGTTCTCCAGGCCCCTCACCAGCTTCGTCGCCCTTCTCTGCACCCGCTCAAGCACCTTGATGTCCTTCTTGTAGCGAGGGGCCCAAAACTGAACACAGTACTCGAGGTGCGGCCTCACCAGAGCTGAGTACAGGGGGACGATCACCTCCCTAGCCCTGCTGGTCACGCTGTTCCTGATACAAGCCAGGATGCCGTTGGCCTTCTTGGCCACCTGAGCACACTGCTGGCTCATATTCAGCCGACTATCCACCAGCACTCCCAGGTCCTTCTCTGCCTGGCAGCTTTCCAACCATTCCTCTCCCAGCCTGTAGCTCTGCTTGGGGTTATTGCGCCCCAGGTGCAGGACCCGACACTTGGCCTTGTTAAACTTCATGCAGTTGACCTCAGCCCATCGGTGCAGCCTATCCAGATCCTCCTGCAGAGCCTTCCTACCCTCAAGCAGATCGACACACGCACCTAACTTGGTGTCATCTGCAAACTTACTGAGGGTGCACTCAATGCCCTCGTCCAGATCATCGATGAAGATATTAAAGAGGACCGGCCCCAGCACCGAGCCCTGGGGGACGCCACTAGTGACTGGCCTCCAACTGGACTTGGCTCCATTCACCACGACTCTTTGGGCCCGGCTATGCAGCCAGTTTCTAACCCAACGAAGCGTGCGCCAGTCCAAGCCAAGAGCAGCCAGTTTCTTGAGGAGAATGCTGTGGGAGACGGTGTCAAAAGCCTTGCTGAAGTTAAGGTAGACCACATCCACAGCCTTTCCCTCATCCACCCAGCGCGTCACTCTGTCATAGAAGGAGATCAGGTTCGTCAGGCATGACCTGCCTTTCATAAACCCATGCTGACTGGGCCTGATCGCCTGCTTCCCCTGCAAGTGCTGCATGATGACTCTCAGGAGGATCTGCTCCATGAGCTTTCCTGGCACTGAGGTCAAACTGACAGGCCTGTAGTTTCCCGGGTCTGCCCTCCGGCCCTTCTTGTAGATGGGCCTCACGTTTGCTAGCCGCCAGTCGATTGGGACCTCCCCCGATAGCCAGGACTGCTGATAAATGATGGACAGTGGCTTGGCCAGCTCCTCTGCCAGTTCCCTCAGTACCCTTGGGTGGATCCCATCCGGCCCCATCGACTTGTGCACATCTAAGTGCCGTAGCAGGTCACCAACCTGTTCTTCATGGATAATGAGGGCCACATCCTGCTCCCCATCCCCTTCCACCAGCTCAGGGTACTGAGTATCCAGAGAACATCCGGTATTGCCGCTAAAGACTGAGGCAAAGAAGGCATTGAGCACCTCCGCCTTTTCCTCATCTCTTGTAACTAAGTTTCCCCCCGCATCCAGTAAAGGATGGAGATTCTCCTTAGTCCTCCTTTTTGTGTTGATGTATTTATAGAAACGTTTTTTGTTATCTTTAACGGCAGTAGCCAGATTTAGCTCCAGATGAGCTTTGGCCTTCCTAATTTTGTCCCTGCACAGCCTCGCTACTTCTTTAAAGTCCTCCTTAGTGGCCTGCCCACTTTTCCAAAGCTTATAAACCCTCTTTTTCCTCCTAAGATCAAGCCACAATTCTCTGTTGAGCCAGGCCGGTCTTCTTCCCCGCCAGCTCGTCTTTGGGCACGTGGGGACAGACTGTTCCTGCGCCATTAAGACTTCCCTCTTGAAGAGCGCCCAGCCTTCCTGGACCCCTCTGCCCTTCAGAACCACCTCCCAAGGGACTCCACCAACTAGTGTCCTGAGCAGCTCAAAGTCAGCCCTCCGAAAGTCCAATACAGCGGCTTTACTGGTCCCCTTCCTGGCCTCGCCAAGAATAGTGAACTCCACCATTTTGTGGTCACTCTGCCCAAGACAGCTCCCGACGATCACGTCCTCCACCAGTCCTTCTCTGTTTGTGAAGAGAAGGTCTAGCGGGGCACCACCCCTGGTAGGTTCACTAACCAGCTGCGTCAGGAAGCTATCTTCCACGCTCTCCAGAAACCTCCTAGACTGCTTTCTCAGGGCTGTGTTGTGCTTCCAGGATATGTCAGGGAAGTTGAAGTCCCCCACGAGTACAAGCACTGAGGATTTCGCAACTTCTGTCAGCTGCCTGTAGAACTCCTCATCCGTCTCCTCATCCTGGTTTGGCGGTCTATAGCAGACCCCGACCAGGACACTAGTCTTGTTGGCCCCGCCTATCCTAACCCAAAGGGACTCGACCTTGTCATTCCCAACCTCGAGTTCTACAACCTCGAAAGACTCTCTAATATAGAGAGCCACACCACCACCCCTTCTATGCTGCCTGTCCCTTCTATAGAGCTTATAGCCAGGCATTGCAGCACTCCAGTCATGAGACTGGTCCCACCACGTCTCCGTGATGGCAACCAAGTTGTAGCCTGCCTGCCGCACGATGGCTTCCAGCTCCTCCTGTTTGTTACCCATGCTGCGTGCATTGGTGTAGATGCACTTCAGCTGGGCCTTTACCTTATCCTCCGGCCTTGCCATTGTTCCCCCTGGCACAGCCCCAACAATCCTAGCCTCAGCCCCATCCCCCTTCCTACCTAGTTTAAAGCCCTCTCAATGAGCCCTGCCAGTTCCTGGCCCAGGATCCTTTTTCCCCTAAAAGATAGGGACCCGTCTGCAGCCATCAGGCCAGGTGCTGAGTAAAGTGCCCCATGATCAAAAAACCCAAGATTTCTGCGTTGGCACCAGCCCCGGAGCCACGTGTTTAACAGGTGGGCTTTCCGTGTCCTCTCTGAACCCCTCCCTGCCACCATAGGGATGGACGAAAACACCACCTGCACTCCCGCTCCATCCACTAACCGACCCAGTCCCCTAAAGTCCCTTTTGATAGCCTTGAGGCTTCTCTCTTCGATGTTATCACTGCCCGCCTGGACTATCAAAAGGGGGTAATAGTCAGAGGGGCGTACCAGGTTAGGAAGCTTCCTGGCAACGTCCCTGACCCTGGCCCCAGGGAGACAGCAGACTTCCCTACGGGTAGGGTCAGGCCGACAAATAGGGCCCTCTGTTCCCCTAAGAATCGAGTCACCAACAACAATAACCCTCCTGTCTTTCTTGGTGGAGGCAGTCCTGAGGCGCGGAGTCGACCTCCTCGCCCCAGGCATCCTCCTGGGAACATTTGCTACCTCTTCCTCACACACCGGCCTCTCAATCTCTAGGGCCTCAAACCTGTTGTGTAAGGGCACCTGGGAAGGTGGGGCCGGAAGGGGAGAGCATCGCCTGCGATGTCGAGCAGGGACCTGTTTCCATTCCTCCTCAGCTCCCAGATCCCCTCCCTCTGCCCGACAGGGACAGGGCAGGGGGTCCGCCCCCATTTGAGGAGTCTCACCTCGGCACCTCCCCTTGAGGTCCTGCAGGGAGTTACTCCAGAAGTCTATCTCCCGCTCACACTCCCTGATGGCCCTCAACCTCTCCACCTCCTCCTTGAGCTCCGCCACCATGCGGACCAGGTCATCCACCTGCTCGCACCTCACGCACGCAGTTTCTCTGCCTCCCGCCGATGGCAGCAACAGGCTCAGACACTCCTTGCATCCGGTGACCTGAACTGCGGCATTTTTTAACGGGTGGTCGGTCTGCGTGTGTACCGACTTTCTGGAGAGCGCGCCGTGCCTGGTGGCGACCATTATCGCCTAGTTACGGCTGTTGTTAACGAGGTGTTGTTTGTGTGTAGGGGGAGCGCTCTGCCCTGCCTGCGCGCCCTGCCTTCTGACGCGCCACGCCCTGTTTGCCCGTCCTGGTCGCCGCGCTCCTGGTCGCTCGCGCTCCCTAGGGGCTGCTTTTGAACGGCTGGGGAGGGGGCGCTGCTGGCTCCGCCTTCGCCTTGTCAGCCTCCCTCACGAGGGCTGCCGGGTCCTGGCGGCTCCCTCGAGTAGGCTCGATGCCGGAAAAAATTAGCCCTGCCTGGCCCGATCCCCCGCTCCGCTGCAGAACGCGTCTGCCCCGGAGCCGATCGCCTCGGCAAATAGCGAGTGTTTTAATGATAAAACAAAATTTTGTTTTATCATTAAAATAAAAATAGCAATGTGGATGTAAATAGGTAAAATACATTGTTTAGAATAAAAAGTTTATTCCCACTATAGTCATATATAAACTATATGTAGAATAAATTCCAAATTGGATAATGAAACATGTAGTAATAGTATCTCAGAAAAAAACTGTTTTACACTTTCGGGTTCAGGGATCACTAGTAGGGAAGAGTTTGAAAATATTTTCTAGGAGCTCAGAACTCTCTCAAATGAATATGTAATAAAGCTGATAGCTCAAGGCCAAGGGAATTTTTATGCCTCTGATACATGGCCTAAAAAAAACCCACAACACATCTGAATTTTTTCATTTCTACTCTGGAATTTTAATGGGTAATGACCTAGCTAATAATAACAATAATAATAATCACTAATCACCATGGGAAAATAAGCCAATGGGCTATTAAAATTGTTGATAATGTGTTTGGTACAGGAAAATGTGAGTTTCATCAGTCCTCCCCCAAAATAAAAGTATCCAATAGTTCCTAAATGTTTGGTAGTTTTGAGGTGCTACTGTTAGCAGAAAATTTGCAAATCCTTACTTAAACATTCCCACACTCACTGTGATGTTCCATCCTCTGAAGAGAGTTTTGAAACTCCAGATGCTGCCAGTTAACTTCCAGCTTCCATTTGGTATTTTCCAGATTGATGACTGTTCACATTCACAAATTATGACTATACAGTTGGTGAGGAATCATGAGAAGCTCTTTTTCAGTCTTAGTTCTTTCAAGCCCAGAAGGCAGAACAAAGGCATTTTTTCCCTATGCCCAAGTAATCTAACATTCTCACTGTATTTTATTTTGAGAAGCATAGTACTTAGATGCATAGGTGAACTGTTGTTAGTCCAATAATACCCTTTGTTCATATGACCTTTTTTTTCTTTTTTTTTCTTTTTTTTTTTTTTTTTTTTTCTTTCTTTTCTTTTTTATGAAACTGTCTTCTGTCACAGAGAGAGAAATTATGGCTGATGCCTTAAGCATCAGAAGACCAAAATATGTTTTGCTGAGTCTATAGAGTACTAGCAGGAGAATAGTGCCCATAGCCATTACTCCTTTCCATCTGGCCTGTCTTCTTGATATGCTTGTGCTTCATGTTGAAGTCTTAGAAGTGCTCGGTGTCTTCTGTCAGTTAAAAAAGGTGCTGTTTGCAGAACAGATGTTACATTTCTTTTTCACTGGAGGAGATTCAGCTAGCTGATCCTGTTAGTATGATCAAGTGCTATATCCTTCTGTTGAGACAGAAGTTAAAGGGGCAATCAAGTGGAAAACAAATAAAAATAAATGACCTTTCTATGATACACTAAAACTAAACTAATTGTAACAAGGATTGTTTATGTCTTTTACCAGAAAAGATTTGTGATTTTGTTCTTGTTGTTGTTGTTTGATTGTGGTTTTTGTCTGTTTTGATTTTGGTTTTGAGTCCAACTCTAATGTTGCTGGTTTTTCCCTTTCTCATATCAATATTTGAATCTACAGCTTCTGTAGAGTCTTAAATAAATAGCCTGCTTCTTACTATTGCTTCAAGTATCAAACAGTTCTGTTTCATTTAGAAATTGTATTTCTGTTTGCATTATATATACAGTTGGCGTGGAATTCTACTTTCTTCAATTAAACACCTATTTTACAAATTGAAAAAATCTCAATATAAATGCTTCTCAATGCATTTCTTTGCTTACAGTCAGGGCATCCATTTATTAATGTGATTTAAATATACACAGAGTTCCTTTGCTGAGACAACGCTATAAAAATACATTAATAGATATACATATTTTATATCATTCATTATCAATATTACTTACATACAACTAGTAAAAGAACATTTTTTTCTGACATTCATTCAGTCATTCAAAATTATTAAGAAGCTTATTAGAGAGAGATAACACTAGTCTTCTCCAAAGCCCTACTATAATTGCTTTATTTAATGATGTGTTATATTTATTTATTTATTTATTTTTACAGAATGACATTATTCTTCAGTTTTTTTTTTTTTTTTTTTTTTTTTTTCCCACAGGTATGATGTGGTACTTGAATGCTGTCAAACTTCTGGGCTTGAAGGCATTTTCTGATGGGGTTAAAGACTTTTTTGAATCAACATTGTTACACATATCTAAATAAGACTTTTAAGGTTTCAGGGGGATTGATTTGTAATGGTAAGCATACTTGTAAATGGTTAGAGTGTTGGATGTATTTCTTCTTAACTTCTATGCTTTCTGAGAATGCTTTCCCCTCTGGACATATTGCAAAAAGTGCATACTTGTAATATGTAAATACTTAAATATTGTCTTCAGTAGTGAAGACCAATGTAAACATTTTGTCTAAACTTCTTTTTAATGTTTATTCATTTTTGCCTTAAAATTTTGTCAGAAACATGACTTGCTCTGTATGACTTGCTTTGTATGAAAACTTTCAGCTTTCATACATAAAGTGGTACAAAGTGCTAACCATGACTATTGTTGAAGTATCCTGTTCTTTTACATCTCAGTTCAGCTTACTTAATCTTTTTAACTAGTCTGACAAGAACAGACCTATTCAATGAATCAATTATTTCTTAATATAGAAGTAAATATTTTAGCAACTTCCAGTTTATAAAGGATGTTTATTCACATCACATATGCCTTTTATTTCATATGAGCTGAGGTAATAACTATAAACCTTATTTTAAGTATCTATAGGCTAGAAGGCTACACTAGGTATGGAAGGTATGGAAGCTCCCATCATAGTACGCAAATGTAGCCAGCACAGCCTCAAACTTTATATCACTATTTAGCTGTCAGTTGTGTTTGGTCAAAGCCCAAGACATTTGTCTTGATACCAAACAAAATATCTGTAATTTTTAAATACATCCCAATGAAACCCCTGAAACTGTACTTATACATATTGGAAAAGGATGTGTTTGTATGAGAACTCTGTGTGATTTTATATTAATAAATAACATTAGTATAGATGCAAATAATCACTCAAACGTGTGTTTGTAACTTTACTAAAATTATACAATGCGGCTTTAGTAATTCAACAGCTGTTACATCTTATCAGTCATTAAAATCTAACTATATATTGCCTCGCCACATATGAATGAATCTTATATTACTGAAGGAAAAATACAAAACAATGACCTGTATTAACTGCTAGAACATGTCCAAGACAATGGACACAAAACTCTAATCACTGTTCAACCTGATACAGAAGAGATACACCATATCTTAGAAAAAGTGAAGAAGGATGGAGAACACCATTGGTAGGAAAATATTTTTTGGATGGTCACTGACAGCAACAGGAATTTTTAATTTCATGCTTCATCCAGTTCTGATTTTACTAGATGCATTAATGCATCTATTGCTTTTAATCATATTGTATATAAATGTACATGATCAAAAAACAGAACTCCAATCACACACAACACATGGAGAGCAATATCTCACTTGCTGTGGATCTGCAAGCACATAAATGATTAATGTATTATTTATGACAATGAAAAATCAAGAGGTGATCATACTACCACTTCTGAGAAATGTAAGATGAACTGACTGTAGTTATGCAGTGGAATATGACTGTGTATCCCTCCTCGCTCCACCTGTGGTTGTTGGCTTGCTCAAACACTGGCTGTTGCACACAAGGTCTGGCTCATGCAGATAGTCACTATGGTACTGGCTACACCTTTGGCCTTGCTCATGCAGACGGTGACCACAATATCATGTCAAACTGGGTGAGAAGATGCTGAAAGACAAACGTCCTGCTCAGCAGTTGAGGGCCAGTGGAGCACGTCAATCCAAAAACCTGTTAGTCCACCATCTATTACCCCATAAATGGTAAGCAGACCAAGAGCCCTTTGAGATCTTCAGCATGGCAGTTAGCTGTACAACAGGATCTCCTGTTGAGTACGGATGTCTCTCCAGGTCATGTCTGCTGCAGAGATCCCTTACTGCTTGTGAGAGATTCCTTGTTGCAAGAGATCCTCAGTGAATTCTTAATAGCTTGTTAAACTTTGTAAGTTTCACTAAGATTACATCTTAGATTGTTTGTGCAGATATAATCCTTGAACATAAACCATTGACCAAGTCTGGGACTAGGAGTGGATTCAGCTTCACCTATGTGCCTTACCTCAGTAGTTCAAAGAACTTAGAAAGCAAGGGACCCACTCTGAATCTCATGACTCAATTGGAAGGTCTTTCATCTGAAACATCTGTGCTAAATTTAGTTATCTACATTTGCATGCCTAGCATGTCTATTTTTGGCTAGATTCTCTAATATATGCTACCTGTCCTTCAGTGACCACTTAAGGGAGATACAAGACTCCAGTAGTCTTTTGAGCCTATCATTCTGTTCTCTCAGAGATCTTAAGTTGTTCATAGTTATCATAGATACCTATGGTTAGTCACCTGGAACACTTATAATATGGACATCTCCATATGAGCTGGGTTTCTATACTCTCCTTAAAATCAAAACTGTCATTTCCAGAGTACAAATTATATAAGTCTAACATTTAGAAGAACTCAGATAAATAAATCTCTTATTTTTTCTCTCTGACTGGAGAGACTCAATTTCTGTCCCAGAGACAGACGCCTATGTTTTGATGTAGTGTGTTTACATGACAAGGTTTTGATATCAAGGGCCTGCTAGGGTGGCTTCTGTGAGAAGAATCCAGAAGCATCCCCATATGAGGTATGGGCCAGTTTCAGCTGGCTCCAGGGGGACACACCACTCTCCAGATCTGAGCCAAAGTAATGTTGTTTGTGCCTCTGTGAGAGCATATTTAAGAAAGGGAAAAAAACTGTTGGGCAACAGCAGCTGGAAGAGTGAGGAGTGAGAGACAACCTTGCAGACCCCAAGGGTGCTGTAGAAGATGGGCAGGAGGTGCTCCAGGTACAAAGCAGAAGTTCCGCTGTGGCCCATGAAGATGTCCCTGGTGGAGCAGGCTGTCCCCCTGAGGCCCATGGGTCCCACATGGAGCAGATCTCCATGCTGCAGTCCATGGAGGAGCCCCCAGTGGAGCAGGTGGATATGGCCTGGAGGAGGCTGTAGCCCATGGAGAGCCCCCACAGTAGCAGACCTGGGCTGGAGCTGCAGCCCGTGGAGAGGAGCCCACACAGGAGCACGGTGTCTGGGGGGAGCTGCCGTCTATGGGGGATCCACATTGGAGCAGTTTGCTTCTGATGGATGGACCATGTGGAAAGGACCCATATTTGGGGCAGTTCTTGAAGAGCCTGTGGGAAACCCATGCAGGATTAGTTTGGGAAAGGATGGCATCCTGTGAGAGGGAACCCACATGGAACAGAGGCAGAGAGTGACTGTAAAGGAACAGCATTAGGGAGTGATTGCACCCCCCATTCCCCATTCCCCTGTGGCCCTCCGGGGAATCAAAACCGGGGGCGGGGGGGGGGGGGGGGACGGCGGCGGGGGGAGATGTTTTTAATTTATTTACTTTTCACTTCTCTAGCTTGTTAGTAATAGGCAATACATTTCTTTAATCTCCCTACACTGAATCTGTTTTGCCCATCAAAATAATTGTTATGTTCCTGTCCTTATCTCAACCTTTGAGCCTTTCTTATTGTATTTTCTACCCCTTTCCCTTTGAGGAGGGGGAGGGAGAGAGTGGCTGTGGTGGAGCTCAGTTGCTCACCTGAGTAAAACCACCACATTTGCCCATAGGATTTGGACTCCATGATCCTTGTGGGTCTCTCCCAGCTCAGAATATTCAATGATTCTGTAACTTCTGGTAGTTCTTCTCCACAGTCACATGAGAGACTTATACAATGCATGTCAGAGTAAGATTTGTGGTTGTCTTTCTACAGTTTATAATATGCAAGAAAAATATATCCTTTGAAATGTCTGTCATAGAAGCACAGTTATTCATAAATTGCAATAAGTTCTGGCTATCATTCCAAGTATCTTTCTGTTGGAATAAAATTTAAATAAGGAAGAAATAAGCTTTGTTTATCCAGCACTTGTGTCTGTAATTAATTAATTAATTCATTCTTTCTTTCTTTCATTCATTCTCATAATCATTCTGGTGGTTTTACTCAGGTGGGCAGCCGAGTTCTACCACAACTATCTCTCACTCCCCCTTCTCAAAGGGAAATGGGTAGAAAGTACTAAGTAAAGGGCTCAAGGGCTGAGATATGGACAGGGAGATCGCTCAACAATTATCATGACAGGGAAAACAGATTCAGAGTAGGGAGATCGTAAGATTTATTACTTATTACTAACAGGCTAGGGAAGTGAGAAACAAAGGAAAAAAAACCAAAAACACCATCTGTCCTCTTGTGTCCCCCATGGACAGCAGCTCCTGCCAGGTCACTTGCTCCTGCGTGGTCTCCTCTCCACAGGCCACAGCTCTGACCTGGAATCTGCTCCGGCAGTGGTCCTCCAGAGGCTGCAGCCTCCATTGGTGTAGGTCCACCTGCTCCACTGTGGTCTCCTCCATGGGCTGCAGTGTGGAACCCTGCTCCACTGTGGTACTCCATGGGCTACAGGGGGACAGACTGCTTTACCATTATCCTCACCGCAGGCCACAGGGGACTTCTGCTCTGGCACCTCGAGCACCTCTCCCCCTCCTTCTTCATTGACCTTGGCGCCTGCAAGACAGTTTCTCCGTCCCCTCTCTCTCCCAGCTGCTGTTCCACAGCAGTTTTTGTTTGTTTGTTTGTTTTCCCCTTTCTTAAATATGCTCTCACAGAGGTGCAAACAATATTGTTTATTGGCCCGTCTCTGGACAGTGGCAGGGCCCTTACCAAACATGAGGCATCTTATAGATTCTTCTCACAGAAGCCACTCCAATGGCCCCCTGCTCCCAAAACCTTGCTACGTAAACCCACTACAGTCATTTATTTTTACTTAAAGTAATAAGTAAGCAAACTTAATTTTTCGCACTGGAGAAGTACACCTTACTAAGTGTTCATCATTAAAATAAACACAGCATTAAGACCTCAGACTTCTTTTTGTTCTGACATATTTCATGCTTAAAAAGACTGCAAGAGACAGATTATAGCATAGAATTACTGACATTTTCTATGTGTTTTAGTGCAAATAGTTGACATGAACAATAAATAAGTTTGCATCAGTAAGGACTTTATACCTATAGAACATGGAGCCAAAGCCATGCTTTGCTGCAGTTTATGTCAGTTCCCTCTTATAGTGGCTTGACTACACATCATCATGGTCATAGTACTTCAGATATTGCTACAGTGATGTAGAACACAGTTCTGCATTCTCATGTTGAATTTCTCTCTGTTTTGTTCTGAATATTTTATAAATGGGATAAATTTATAACACTGCTCTAGATATATCCACATTATCACCAAGTGAACAGGTATGTCTATATGGCATGATGCCATGGCAGAGGAAATAGCTTTGTCTTGGGAGTCTTTTGCAACAAGATCAATTATCTCAGATGGGTTTATGTTTTGGCATTTCTACTTTTCTTTCTTTATTTTTTTTTCCCTAGGATTAAAAAAAATAATAATAATTAATTTGTGCAATTGTCCCTCATATGCTGTTGAGCAAAATGCATTAAATTAAATTTTACATTTTCTAATATGACTTGTAAATGAAATCTTACATGCTCATCATGTCCAGTGTATGCAAGAAAGAATATAATTCTTTGTTTTTACTAAGTTGTACATAATGCAAGAATATAAAAGAAATAGAAAATTATAAGAAAAAAAAATACCTTCCATTTTAATGGCTGTTAGAAGAATTCTGATGTGTCTTTGTTTTGTTCCCTTTTGTTAGCAGACAGATAAATAGTAAGGGCCTCAGTAAATGTAGCAGCTCTGGCAAGTTAGTGTCTCATAATTTTTCACGATGACAGGTTATAATGACATATACTCTTATGTTGGCAACTCTTATTAGTGTAAGCTGAAGAACAGTAGTCCTGTCATTTTCTTCAGCTGCCCTGTTTTTGTTATGGCATGGCATTACATCCTTGCTTTAAATCAAAAGTCTGTTCTTTACGCCTACAACCAAGCTGAATCATAGAATGGTTTGGGTTGGAAGGGACCTTAAAGTTCACCTAATACCAACCCTGCTGCCATGGGCAGGGACACCTTCCACTAGACCATGTTGCTCAAAGCCCCATCCAACCTAGACTTGAACATTTCCAAGGATGCGGTATCCACAGCTTCTCTGGGCAACCTGTTCCAGTGCCTCACCACCCTCACAGTAAAGAATTTCTTCCTTATATCTAATCTAAACCTACCCTCTTTTAGTTTAGAACCATTACTCCTTGTCCTGTCACTACATTTGCTGATAAAAACTCCCTCCCCATCTTTCCTGTAGGAAAGCTGGGGAGCAGTTTTTTCCTAGCAGTTTTTTTTTTTTTTTTTTTTTTTTTTTTTTTTCAGGGATTTGTTGGTTTTGTTTTGGTTTTGTTTTTTGATTGTTTGTTTGTTTTGAGATGAAATTGATAGTTAATCCCCTTGTTTCTAGACTATTGTCATCTGCATAGAAATACCAAGGATACTTTTCCTGTTCATGTATAGGTAAGAAGAATAGTAACTGAAGAAAAAAGAGCACCAACAAAACCTTCCAACATGGATAATATTGACTGTAATTAAAAACAAAACAAAACAACAACAACTAATATGGACCTTCTCTATATTAATAGCTTTTTTTAATAATAATTAATGTTTGGAGCAGATAAAATATATGAAAAGTTTGGGTTAAAATGTTGGTGGTGGTGTTTTTAAAGCAGTGGACTGTTTTTAAAATCATATTCGCATTTCAAAAGGATTTCCCTGAAAATAGTACAAGAAATATGATGTGCATTTTACATGCCTTCACAAAGGAAACAGTATTCTATGATTTATTTGACAATATGCAATCATGAAATTGTGCTTCTGGGTACAAAAAATGGAATGATATTGAACTTTTAGGAGGTTTAAGCAGTCAGAGATCTGTATAATGGAATCAATGTGAGTTCATTGGGAGTTATTATTTCATTCCAAATATAATCATGCCATATAGTTCTATACTCTATTTGCAGATTATTAGGGAAGGAGGAACTTGGGAGAAAGTTTTTAACAGGGAGGGGTTAGGTGGAGGAAGGAAAAAAAGAGAAGAGAGGAGAG
>CM021731.1:158948881-158979593 GCA_011075105.1 Heteronetta atricapilla
AAGGAAAAGGAAAAGGAAAAGGAAAAGGAAAAGGAAAAAGGGAAAGGAAAAGGAAAAGGCTAGGATTTGGGCATACAAGCCTTTCTTCAGGTTTAAAATAGAAACAACAGCCTTCAAGCTAAATACTGGTTAAGAACAATAGCTCTGGGTTTAAATTCATTATTTTAATCATTTAGAAATTTTGAAGAAAAGGTATCTAGCACTGATGAAGCTGAGAGAGATGTGGGTGAGATTCCTAGCTTCTATGTGAAAAGGAGAGGCTGTTAATTATTACTTTGGTGTAGCGAAGAGGAGGATGAAGGCTGAGCAGAATCATTGTGTTATCAAACTGGTTATCTTTACTGGGTCCACAAAATTTTGTTCCAAGTAGAGCTATATTTTTCAGTTCAGAGGCTTGTCTCTTGAGAATATTGTGTATGTTATCTTTGAATCTGGATTTAGAGAGCAGAAGGTGAGGTCTTCTGTCTGTAGGTGGTTGAAATTCCCCTGCTTGATTTCAACATAAGAGATTCCATGAAGGCATTTGGCATACTGGATTGTGACAAATAATATATATGTGGGATCTGTGGATTTCTTCTGTTTCTGTTGTAGGTGTATTGAAGGAGTAGGCAATAGGAAAGTGTGGGAGAAAACACCTCTTAAGAAAACATCAAGAATTAAAAACCCTAAGAGAAGGAAAAAAAAAAAATCCATTAATGATACTGGATCTTACAGATAGTCAGACCACTCCAGGAAGCTGTCTGTCTTGGGTCCATTTCTGAGGTTTAAGAATATGTGTTAAATAACAGCCAGAGGCTGTGTTTTTTATAGTCTAAATATAGTGTAGATTTTGATTCAAGTCCAAGGTTCGGCCTGTGATTTAATGTCTCTGGTAATCACAACAGAAGTTTTATAAACATCTAAATATTTATCATTATTGTCATTTCACTGTCATTTGGGTAGTCCCTCTTCTTCCATCACATCAAGTATAAACTAGTTCAGAAGCTTTTATTACCTCTTTCTCCCTTTAAACATTTGGTGGGTAGCTCTATTTGTTCCATTCTAGGTGATATTTTCTATTATCTCCATCTTCCACATTGACAAGTTAATATGTTTAGGTTTTTGTGCTGTCCTCTTCTGACGTTAAGGCTCAGTGAATGCTCGTGTATTTTTGCCACCATCAGCAAGCTCCCAAAAGTCTTCACTGGTTTTTCAGATCATTGTTATGCTGACTAAGCTGATGGTTAGGCTGTTTCCATATGCCAAATCTTAAACTGAGATTTTAAATAAATTTGGAAACTTGTTACACCTTTCTAAGTTCATACAATTCAGTTCTGGACATATATACTAAAATATTCTTTAATTATCAAGGTCAAATATTATGGGAAATAATTGTAATGATGCCATTACTGCAAGTTGCTGACATAAATCCTAGGAGAGTTTCTTCTGATTTGCTGTAGATTTTTGCCACTTACCATATTTTTGAGGATTTAACAATCAGTTTGGAAATATAGGTGTCATGGAAAACCCGCAAAAGATGAGGAGTAATATTAAAACTGTCATATCATCTCATCTGCTCATTTAAGTTTTCTAAAGTCTGTAGCTAGTGTCTAATGAGCAAATGCATCACAGTCTTAAATCCAGCATACACATAACAGTTGGTTTGATAGACTCATTTTGAAGCTGGTGAAGACAAGGAAAGGGAAGAAGCCCTGAATCTTGAAGAAAATGATGAGTGTTCTTATGTACTATGTTCCATCCAAAGGAAAGAATATGAAAACAAACTTATATGAAAAGTAAATAGCTGAACGCTTGATGGTACTTTAGGTTGTGATTATTTTTTTTCTTTAATTCTTAATGAGTAATTTCTAACACTTGATGTGAATATGAGTGAAGATTGCACAAGGCAGTCATCAGTACACTGTTTGAAAATGTTAGAAAATGATCTCATTGAGGTGATAATGTTTGTTATTGTTATTGGTTTAATAACTAACAAAATGAAACTGATTTAAAAAAAAAAAAGAAATGAATAAGTGGATTTAGAAAGAGACAGTGAAATGGTGAATATCATTTGTTTGCCACTTGAAATTATTCTATGGCATGTAAGAACTAGTGAATCACAATAAGCAAATGAATATTCTTAATTATTTAATATTAATTGTGGAATTACACAAAGATTGGGAATACTATTATTATATTCCTCTGAATAAAGCCAAGAAAAAAATGACTGTCTTCATTAGTATCTCAGTCATATGCTGTTTGCTGGTAACAAACACACAAAAAAAGGAATAAAATGCTGCCAGATTTCTTTAATTTCCATCTTCTCTGCAAATAAGCACCATACATTTTTGCCTTACTGAAAGAAATAGTGACAATTAGTCTAGTTACACAAAACTATTTAACACAGTTGATTTGGTATTGTACTGCTGAAAATTACATAAAAAATAACAGCATTCACCTGTTTCAAAAGCATGAGACCACTCCATCAACTTTTGATGTAGCCTTTTGTTCTGTTGCACTTACTGAAAGAGAAAAAAATATCTTGGAAATATGTTGAATAAATCTAAACAATTTAGATAGCTGAAAATTAGAAAGCATCCAGATCATCCAGATAACAAGTAAAGCTTTCAATACTTTTATTTTATTATTATTATTATTATTATTATTATTATTATTATTATTATTATTCCTTCTATAGGCAAATTCTGTAAGGATGTGGTGGGTAGCTGCTGATGTTGTCAGATCTGGAAGAAGCAACTACCATCATGATATCGATAGCAACTATCTATGCACCCATTTATATACACACAAAATGCCCTATTAAATCCCCTTCCACTTCTGGAAGATGATTTGATGCCTGGAGTACAATAAGAACAAGAGATCTGTTGTTTGATTTATTAGGCTGCAGCTTGCAGTGGTCAAGCTTGCTGGGGTAACTCAGCACGAACTCACAAACAGGTCTGTCACCTGATTTGTATATCCTATTTTACTGTGTGTTCTGTTGCTTGTGTGTTCTGTTGCTTGGCTATTTTTTTTTTTTCTTTTGCCTTGGTACCTCCCCTCAAGTTTCCTTCAAATAAGCAATCTGCCCCTAGCTAAGTTTTTCCCATTGGTTTTAGTTTAGCTGTATCTGTACCAAGACTTGGTAGTTCTTATACCATTACCTGGATCATCACTTCCTCTCATGATACCAGAGATAGGGTTACAGAGGCATTGCCAGCCCTACAGGACTCTGCTCCTGCAAAAGTCCCAGTGCTACCCTTTCAGCTGCCTGGAACATTTGCCTGTTTCTCACACACTTCTCCCTTAGCCACCTATGCATTCTCCCAAAGTTCCTTGCTCTGTTACTTGTCATGACCAGCAATTTCTTATGTCATATCTAGTAGCTTTTCTGTAGTGCTTAAAGTGAATGGAGAACAAGTGATTTGTAAATTAGCAAGTCATTCACATTGTTAACTCATAACAATGAAAGTTGTGTGTCCTTAACTGAGCTTTAAAATTACTCATGTATTTTGAGATAGTTAACATAAAAACAAAACTAAATTAATAACATTGTTATGACACTTCATAACAATGAAGTGATTTACATGGTTGAAGTCACTCTTTTTTCTCTAATTCCTGCAGCTATCATCATTCCACCAAAGCACCAAGCATTTTCCAAAGTGTAACTGAGATAGTTATCAGCCAGAAACTGTTGCTGGTATGTGTTTTTTTAACTGTTGTGAATAAAGAAACTGTCAGCTGCCACAGAATAATGACAGAATAATGTTTTGTTGTTGTTGTTGTTTTCTTCTATTATTACTTAATATTTCAGTTTCTGATGTGGCCTTCTTTCTATAATCCTGCAGATGGATGAGTTACCATGCTTTATTGTCATATGACATTCCTGAACACTGTTTGAAATCACATGAGAAACACTATTGTCATCTGCAATCTAGAAAAACTAGATAGGAAAAATGAGTGGTACGAAATGGAAATACTGTGAAAGTTATTATTAGAAATAATAAGCCACTTATATAAAATTTCTTGTAATGTGTTACAGAAAGTCAAGAAAATATTTGTGAAGTTTCTTCTTACTGTATTCAATCATTTTGCTAAGGTTTCCTACAGGATTTAGCCCAAAGAATACGTATTCAGGACAGAGTTGCCAGCATATTGCCAGTTTTATTGTCAATATAGCAGTGAGATACTTAATATTAACTCTGTCAATAATTAAAAAAACAATTAAATGCTTTGTTCTGGTGTCCAGAGGTTAGAAATATTGATTACCCTTTTTTCTTTGAGTCTTTATGCCTCACAAAGATAATTCATATGAAGTGCTTCAAAACCTTTCCAAATAAAAATGTCTTTTTTTTTTTTTTTTTGTAATGTTTTTAGGAATGCATAATGTTTGTCTTATATAATGTGTAGGGTTTTCCAGGTTTCAGATGTAAAAAAGTGATGATGAAGTGTCCATATTTTCTGAGAATAAAATATCCTATTGGAATATGATGCTTAGTTACAAAATCCCTAGATTCCTATAATACAGGTATTACAGATCTGTAATATAGAAAAGATAATGCTAAAACAGACTGTAGAAAAAGGAAACTTTTAGTCTGTTTTGTCTTCTTTGTTCAGAAAGAAGTGAAGACTGTAGGAAAACTTCTAAAAGTTGACAATTATATATTCTGATCCTCCATTAACAACAAAAATAGAATGATCTCATACCTAGTTTACTAATATCCAAACCTATAGCTTTTTTCTGTATCTTTGAAAACATTACATTCTGTACCAATTTAAGAAAGAAAAAAAAAAAATGAAAGTGATATAAACTTACCTGGAATTAACAATAGCTGGAGTGTATTGTAAAGAGATAGAAGTACAGAAGCAGAAGGAGGATATGGAATTTTTATTTTAAGTTATTTATTTTAAGTTATATAAATCTGAGTATCAGATGAGAGTGGAAGCTGGCAGACATCAAGATATATCTACATTTTATGCTATTTGGCCTTTTAAACACAAAATGAAACTGGAAGTTTCATCTTTAGATTTATGCACAGGCATACCTGAGGGATCTATTTACACAAGTTTTTATTGCCTGTGAGACTGTGTACAGATCAGACTAGAATATACCATCTGAGTGATGCTGCTTAGTAGCAGCAGAGCAAAAACATCAGCCTTGCATAAAAGCAATGAAATATTACTGAGCAACAGGCTGAGACTGTGCTGGCAAAAAGGGCACCAAACCCACTATGCCTTAGAAGTCATTATCTGGAGGATGAAAACAGGCATCCAAAAGACTGAATATTTTTCTACTGCTGTCTTCAAAAGTGGATGAGAGTGGAGCTATTAAGCACAGTAACCTTAATAGATGTTCTTATTATAGAAATTTAAATTTCTCTGTATGCAGTAGGAGCTAAAAATCATATGGACAATACAAATATATAAAGAATGAAGCAAATTACTATGCCTAACCTAAGGCACAGCTTCCACGCTGTTTTTTTTTTTTAATTATTATTATTATTTATTTATTTTAAAGTATGGTTATATCTTATAGAGCAACTACAAGAGAGTGCTTATCCTCATGAATGAATCAATATAGTGCTTAAGAGAGTTACAGCAAAAGATTCATAATTATGAGGTTGTAAAAATCATTCTGCAGCCTCACCTCTCTTCAAGTATAATTTGATGAAATAATCAAGTGGCTTAAGTAATCAGGGAGCTGATTACTAAAACCAATTAAAATACTGCTTAATTTTATTCTTAGCAGCTATTCGTGGCTTTAGATTTCAGTTAATATTTTCTTTTCATTCCTTTTCTGTTAGTGTAAGAAGCATTGGCAGAGGACATAGCTTATTTTATTTGTCTTTCTGATGCTTTAACAAAGCCTTGTGTTCTAGCATGGCAGCAGATTTCAACTGGTGAAATAAAGACATACCTTGCACCATCATTAAAGCTTTTCCTGGATATTGAATGGAGTGTCTCCGGGGCTGTCTCTGCATCAGTCTTCAGATTCCCCAAAGGAACTATCTGTTCTCTGGTATGTCCCAAATGTACAGAATAACACAAAGCCAAAAATTTGGAACAAACAAATATCATTATACTTCTGCTGCTTTATTTCAATTCTATACATTCAGCTGTCTGAAAAACTAAGCAGCTTACTGCAGTTGTACATTAACAAAAAAGGAAGCAGAACACATCAAGACATGAATACCTGTTTTCTGCAAAAAGTGTAAGAAACACGATTAACAGATGAATTATGAAAGACATGAACAGTAGGAAGTAAAAATGGATATGGCAAAGCTAAGAGGAGCAATTTGGTTGCAAACAGCAAAGCTTAGGACCTATAGTTCCTATTTTGTATTAGGGAAACAGTACACTCTCAAACCCTTTGAAAAATAGTCCTATTCAGTTCAGAAATCTGAATTCATATTGTTTATTTCCAGAGTCATTGGAGAATCTAGGTGCAAGCTATATTGGTATCATGAGTTCCTATCACTGCATCTTTACACAAGAACCATTAATATCTAGTCCAAAGCTGACTCAAAACAAGATTCACAATCAGGCTGAATTGTAACAATCCATATTAAAAGACTGTGGATCATTACAAAAGATCTGCAAGACACAGCTCTCACTCACAAATTCTCCTAGTTACTGCTCATGATCACTGAAAAAATCACAGCAGTTTAATGATATAAGTTTTCAAATGTATTGCAGATGCATTTTTCAGCTCATTTTTAGTATGAGTTAGTACCATGACACAACCTAGAGATACTTATTTGGTTAAGAAAGAGATGAAACATATCTAGTTCAGGTATTACTGCATTAAGAAAAACTGAATGGTTTGCTTATCTGAAACAAAACTAATAAATAGCTTAGTGTTTAAATTAACCCAAGAAATTATGTCAAGTAATTAATACATACTCCCCAGTAGAGAAACAATCTAATCTTCATTTGCCTCAGAAATATTTGAATATGCAGGATCTGTGCATGTGTGACATATACTGAGTAGTTTTTCATGTGGACAATACTTGGTAAATGATTATTGATGTTGTTGCAGGGAAAAGCTAGTACATTCAAGTGTTTTAAACCTAGTAAGTATCAAAGCAATTCATGGATTTATGTATGTCATGTAATTAATTGCAAATAAGTGACCTGCATATTCAGAATCAATATCAACAACACAAGAGATAAACCGTGACATTAGACAATTACAAAATTTTAAATAAAGAACAAGAAATTTTAACAACTTTCTGTAGTCCCAAAACATCTTAACTCCTGTCTCACTCACTCCCCAACATGCACACATACACCCTTAAGCACACATACAGGTTCCCTCAGCCATGGGGACTTCTGCACCCAATACCCTGTCAACATACCTGATAGGAGATTCCCCTGCACACTGTGGCAGGGTCCTTGTGTGCTGTCCTTGCACTGTCATCCCACTGCTGTGTGCAGGCTTTTCCTGGAGCCCTGGGGAGTTGGGGAGGATGCTGCAGTGCATTGCCTGGCCTGGCCTGGGCAATGCCAGACTCCCATGATGGTATTTGCTTCCACTTCTTTCTCTGTTGTTACAAATGTTCTTACACCCCCTCTCCCCCCTTATACTTCTCTTCAGACTGTCATCTGAATTTATCAGAACTGATAATCTGATTGCTGTTTAATTTGTCTGATTGTCTTCTTAAGCAAACTGTCATATTGCTATTTGACATTGCAGATAACACTGTGCTGTTATCAAATTTGGGCCGGGAACCACCTCAAGACCAACCAGTTTCAGATATTCTGCTCACACCCATCATTTACACTCAGCATATCAACCTGTGAAACATTGCATTAAGAGGCATTGGCTCTGTGATTTCTGCCATGGTATGCTCTAACGTCATTGACCATCAACAGCAAAGATAAGCATTTATTTTCTTAGGCTTATAATTTCTTCCTTGGCTTTCATTAAAGCCCGTGGGAGAAAAACAAAACAACATTTCTGGGCCTGACTTAGTGTATTTAAATATAGAATTCTAAACAAGATATGTGCCGTAAGATGAGCTGGAGGTAAAGAAGACAATTTTATCTGTACACAGAACATTTTCTGAATCTCCAAGAGAAAAGGAGAGTTTATGCCTAATGAAAGAAGGGACAAGCAACTCAGGGACAGTACAAGGAAGTTGCTAACATATGCAGGGAAAAAATCAGAAAGGTTAAAACACAGCATGAGCTCAATCTGGCCACTGTCATAAAAGATAATGAAAAATGTTTTTACAAATGTAATAGTGAGAGGAGGGCCAAGGAGCATCTCTATCCTTTACTATACACAGTGCAGGAACATGACTGCTAAGGATAAGGAAAAGGCTGAGATTCTCAATGCCTTCTTTACATCTGTCAGACCAGTTATCCTCAGGGTGCTCAGCTTCCCAACCTGGAAGTCTGGGATGGGGAGCAAAATAACCCCCCCACAATTCAGGTGGAAACAACAAGAGACCTACTGTTCCACCTGCACTGCTTGTCACAAGCCCATTGGCCAGATGGGATCCTCCCAAGGGTGCTAAGGGAGTTGGCAGATATGATTGCTGGGCTGCTTTCCATCATCAATCAGCATAGTCATCTGGAGAGGTCATGAGTAGTGATCTCCAGGTGTAAGTGTTGGGGCCCAATATTTTTAATATCTTTGTCTGAATGAGGGAATTGAGTGCACCCTCAGTAAGTATGCAGAGGACGCTAAGTTTCGGGGAGGTGTTGATCTGCCGTAGGGTAGGAAGGCCCTACAGAAGGACCTGGACAGGAGGGGTCAAAGGGCAGAGGCCAATGGGATGAGGTGTTGAACCTAAGTGCTGGGTTCTGCACTTTGGCCACAATAACACAGGCATGGGGCAGAGTGTCTCGAAAGCTGAGCAGGGGAAAAGGATCACAGAATCACAGAATCACAAAATTGTAGAGGTTGGAAGGGACCTCGAAAGTCCAACCGCCCTGCCAAAGCAGGTTCCTCAGAGTAGGCTGCCCAGGTAGGCATCCTGATGGGCCTTCAATATGTCCAGAGAAGGAGACTCCACAACCTCCTTGGGCAGCCTGTTCCAGTGCTCTTACACCTTCACCATGAAGAAGTTCTTTCGCATGTTGGTGTGGAACTTCCTGTGATCTGTTTTGTGGCCATTTCCCCTTGTCCTATCCCCACAAACCACTGAGAGGAGGTTGGCTACATCCTTCTGTCTCTCACACTTAAGATATTTGTAAACAGTGATAAGATCCCCTCTCAGCCTTCTTTTCTCCAGGCTGAACAGACACAGGTCTCTCAGCCTTTCTTTATAGGGAAGATGCTTCAGGACCGGTATCATCTTTGTGGCCTTCCCCTGGACTCTTTCCAGGAGATCCCTATCCTTTTTGTACTGGGGAACCCAGAACTGGATACAGTACTACTCCAGGTGAGGCCTGGCCAGGGCAGATTAGAGGGGGAGGATCACCTCCCTTGACCTGCTGGCCACACTCCTTTTAATACATGCCAGGATCCCAAAGGCCTTCTTGGCCATTAGGGCATACTGCTGGCTCATGGGCAACCTGTCATCCACCAGGACCCCCAGGTCCTTCTCTGCAGAGCTCCTCTCCAGCAGGTCGTCCCCCAGCCTGTACTGATACATGCGGTTGTTCCTTCCCAGGTGCAGGACTCTACACTTGCTCTTATTAAACTGCATCTGTTTTCTTCCTGCCCATCTCTCCAGCCTGTCCAGGTCTCACTGAATGGCAGCACAGCCTTCTGGTGTGTCAGCCACTCCTCCCAGCTTTGTGTCGTCGGCGTACTTGCTGAGGGTAGACACTATTCCCTTATCAAGGTCATTGATGAAGATGTTGAACAAGACCGGACCAAGCACCAATCCCTGGGGAACACCACTAGTCACAGGTCTCCAGCCAGACTCTACGCCGCTGATCACCACCTTCTGAGCTCAGCCAGTCAGCCAGTTCTCAACCCACATTGTTGTCCACTCATCTATCCCACACTTTCGCAGCTTTGCTAGCAGGATGTTGTGGGAGACACTATCAAAAGCCTTGCTAAAGTCAAGGTAGATGATATCCACTGCTCTCCCCCCATCTACCCAGCTGGTGATGCCATCATAGAAGGCAACGAGGTTGGTTGAGCACAACTTCCCCTTGGTGAATCCAGGATCCCCTTGGTGAATCCAGGATCTGGGGTTGTTGGTCAGTGCCCATCTAAACACAAGCTGTCAGTATGCCCAGGTGGCCAAGAAGGCCAACTGCATCCTGCTTTATGCCAGGAATTGTGTAGCCATCAGGACCAGGGAGATGATCATCCCCCTGTACTCAACTCTGGTGAGGCCACACCTTGAATACTGTGTTCAGTTATGAGTCCCTCACTACAAGAAGGAGAACAAGGCTCTAGAACGTGTCCAGAGAAGGGCTACAAAACTGCTGAAGGGTCTGGAGATTGTGAAGAGAACTGGGATTGTTGAGTTTGGAGAAGACAAAACTCAGGGGAGACCTTCTTGCTCTCTACAGCTACCTGAAAGGTTGTATATATCAGTTCAAAACATATTTTTGTGTGCTGTGTTTTCCTGTGGCTTCAGATATCAAAGATGATTTTGACCAACCTGGTTGGCTTGGTATACAGACATTAGAGCACGATAATGCCTGCAATACTGATTTAAATAGCGTGATATGTAAGTATTATTTTTGCCAGCCTGGAATAATGTGGTGATTAGAAAAATTCTTTGTGATGTGGCAGAGCCATCCTTTGGTCTGCAATCAACCAACTATTTCTATTTGAAGGAATCTATTTCAATCTACTAAACCTATTTTCAAGACAGTAACATTTTCCAAAATATATTGGGTGGAAATCAGCTCATATAAAGACATTTAAATGGAGATTTCTAAATACATCTGCTTAAATCAAGCTAGATATTTGACTGAATTTTCTCGTGTAATGGGTCTGGCTGGGATGTTAACTTTCCCTGCAGCAGCTCATACAGTGCTGTGCTCTGCACTTGTAGCTAGAACAGCAGTGATATCACACTAGTGTTGTGTCTGCTGCTGAGAAGTGCTCGCACAGCATCAGGACTTTCTCTAACCCTCCTAGGGGGTGGGCAAAAAAGTGAGAAAAAAACATCACCAGGGCAGCTGACCTAAACCAACCAATGGGATATTCCATACCATATGATGTCACACTCAGTAATAAAAGGTGGAAAAGGAAGAAGAGGGGAGGGGTGGGCTCTCATTGTGAAAACATCTGTCCTCCTCCCGAACACTGGCTATGTGCGTTGAGGCCCTTCTTCAAGGACGTGGTCAAGCATCGCTCATTTGTGGGAAGTAGAGAGTAATTTCTTTCCTCTGCACTTCCACATAGCCTCTATTTGTTTTGTTTTGTTTTGGTTTGGTTTGGTTTCCCCCTCCCTCTTCCCCTTTCCTTTTTTTTTTTTTCCCTTTAGTTGAATTGTTTAATTAATAATAATATTTCCTTAATATTTTTTTCTCTTTAATTGAATTATCCTTATCTCAACCCGTGAGTTGTTCTTTCCTTTACTTCTTCCGCTCCTCATCTGAGGGGGGTGAGTGAGAGAGAGGTTGTGGTCAGCTGCCTAGCACGGTAAAACCACCACACCTCGACACAGATGTCCACTGCGGTTTGAAATGTTGTGTTTTATTCAATAAATCCACTGAAGGCTGACAGACATAACTGATCCAGTGGTAGAACTGTGCACTTCCAGAACAAAAGTGGAAGCTCAGAAGATACTCTAGACAGTTCAAATGAAGCTGAAGAGCTAGCTATGTTAGATACCTGAATCATGTATGAATTGCTATAGCATTCTCTGCACCATCACCTGTAGTAGTCTGTTCAGTTTTAACAGAACTGAACCCTACTAGACATCTTTGCTTTACTGGAGAAGATTATACATCTGTGGAAAAAAAAAAAAAAAAAAAAAAAAAAAAAAAACAAAAAAAACCACCACCAAACTTCTGAATAGCTACAATTAGATGTGATTTTTAACCCACCTGCCTTGAAAAATAGGCAGTCTTTCCTGGTGCACTTTGAATCTTTCTGTGTTCATCTCCAGACAGATATGTGGGAAATATAACTGTATTTCAGATTATCATGCTTGTTGCATTCTAAGTATTTACTTTTTTCTTGTATTCCTTCTTTGAAAACAAAAAAAAACCAACAACAACAACAAAGAAATTATAATTAGGTAATAACTTCTCGACTTCAAATAGTAATAAAGAGGTAATCTTCCAGATTATTCAGAGACTGCAGTATCTAAAATATAATCTATTGATTAATTACATACAAAATAATATTCCAAATATTTACTAGAAAAATATGCTGTACAATATTAGTAAATGTAACTAGATTGATGTGCATGTCCTATTTCTTTATATCATTTTATAAAATAAGAGCAAAACCAAGATGCTGCATTGAAAACATTTTAAATAATTTATCTGATTTTCCCATTACTTTAGCAATAACAGTTATGGAAATGAAAAATGATGTTGGAAATTTATTTTAGAAAAAAAAAAAAAAAAAAAAAAAAAACCTCTTGCAAGCTAGCACCCAATTTATGAAATTTTGACCTTATCTTTTTGTTATTTGTATGGGAATTACTGAATCAATGCAAAACCGTCTTCCTACTGTAGGAAATAATATAATACTTCTGTAGCAGGCAATGCATTTTAAAGAGTTCTCAAAAAGTTCATCCATTTTAAAGGGCAGCATATTCATAACCTGAACCAAAGGTATTCTATTCTGTCTGAAGGTTATCTGTTCAGGAAATCTAAAGTTCTCCAGTCAGGCACATATTGTTTATTTTCCTGTAATTTCATTTTATTATTATTTTGTTCCCTCTTCCTTAGGATTGGTTAAGATGTAGGCTGTTGCAAGTCAGAGACATAAATAAAAGTCGAAAGAGGCTAAAGATAACCTCCATAAGGCTAACTTGATTTATTCCATATAGACATTTTTCCATATGGTATTCTATGTTTGCTCTTTTCTTGTACTTGTTTTCCATATGGCAGTCCCTCCTCCCAAAACCTGTTCTCCTGTCTCAGTAATATCCTAGGTTTTGAAAAATGAATGAAAAATGTGGGTCTACAGTTTGTAATTACAGATATTTGTAATTATGAGTTTGTGAATATTAGAACTGATGAAACTACTTATTTCCCAGCCTAAATATTATGTTCACTCACGTGAACCTAAATATTAGGTTCATTCAAGTTACATTTGTTCCCATCAGATTACATGCTTCTTCATTCAAAGTGCTCAAGTCCAAAACTAGATAAAAATGAAGTTTAAAAAAATTCAATTGTGTGAGTAAATGGATCGCAAGGGCAAAGTAAACAAAACCATCTAGAAGTACATACCTGAATCCATTACCAAATCCATTTCACAATTTTCAACAGTTCTTTACTTATTCCCACAATTTCTGAAATGCCTGTCAGACTTTGTACTGCAGTTTCCTCATCTTGTATTTTTTTTGATCTTGCATCAAATTTTGATTCTACCTTAAAGACTACAAAATAGCATATATTTGCATTTATTTCATACTAACCATCTGAGATATTCCACATCATCACAAATATGCCTACAGTGTTTCTACTGTTCATCCCACTTTTCTTTCTTCTGCTTCTTATTTTGTTTGTTGACACCAAAGCTTATGTGGCTTTAATTTGTCATTGTTGTCTGTTACACAGTACATTTGCAGCTTTTATGTCCCTGTATTGTGTAATCAGATTTCTACTATGTTTTCTTTATGGGAAGAAAACAAACAAACAAACAAACAAACAAACAAAACCCACAATATTGAATTTCACTTTGTAATATTTTGTTTATTTATTTCTTAAAGTTGCTACAAAATACAACTTAAAATATTTAGGCTTGATTTAAAAAAATAAAATAAATGTTTAGATGAACAACACTGCATTCTTCATTGGCCAGGTGGCCAGCACTACATGACTGAATGTTATTTTAGTAAAGTTATTTTCACTACAGTAATTTTGTCCAAACTACACTTCTCTTGTTGATGTTGTTGTCATTGCTACTGTAGTTACTAAACTTTTTTTTTAGGTAAGTGATCAAATAGAATATTATTAAATTAATGATAATCCCTCAGAACACATTGATCATCTTTTGGGAATACAAATAATTTATTTTCTGTCTTCTCAACATAATTTAAAAATTACAGCTGTTTACAGTAAAATGTTTCACTCTAGTAATGGTTCATCTGTATATGAAGAACTAATTGTATAATGGCATTGTCTTTGTAAGACTATTACTTATGAAGTCTTAAACCAAACTAAATAGTCCTTGCAAGACACCATTTCTACATTGTCCTTCTACATCACTGACAGTATACATTTTTCCAGATAATATGAAAACAACAGTATATGGCATTTGAGTTCAACAGAAAACTTTGCCTTGAAAATCAGGCATGTTTTCATAACATTGTCTTTGGTAGTAAGCATTCTTTGTTTTCTCTTTCCCTTCCTCACAGTCCTCTCAGGTGTCATTTGTATTGTTTCTACTCAAATGCTAATTCTGTCTCTCAAGACTTACTGATATTTTGCAAGTGCCTCTTTCTTTTAACTGATCATTCAGTTTCTCAGAAGTGCAGTCACAGTTAAATCACTTCAGTGCTAATTAAGTGGAAATATGTTTAGACAGTATACCTTAAGAGATAAAAATGAGATTATCTTTTAAAAAATGTATATATATTTATATATATATATTTATATATATATATTGAAGTCATTTAAGATGCCAGGATGTCTACTGGTTCATCACCTGAACCTGAAAGGATAATTAAAAAAAAATAAAAAAATAAAATCCTTTAGGAAATACCATAACTACAGCATCTGAAAACAACAACAACAGAACATCTGACAGTTATCTCAGCAGAGGTAATTCCATACTTCCATACTGACAACAACTCTGCCAGGTAGAGAGTTTCTTACAATTACCAGCTGAAGCAACTTGTAGCTCTGGAAGAACTGCGGAACAGAAACAGGAAAAAAAAAATGGGGGTGGAGGGTAGCTAGAAAACAGCTAACCCCAAACTAGTTGTAAAAATGTATTTACTTGGAACTTACTTGGAAAAAAATAATGAGGATATTTTTGGGGCTTAATATAAATGACATTAATTCTATCCACAAGGTATTGTTTTATGCTTGTAATTGGTAGAAACAAAAGTCACATCAAGATGACAATACATCCTCTGTTTTTAAGGATGGAATTAATTACCTTGAAGGGCTTATTCACACTTATTTTACCCATTTAGTACAACTTAACCTAGACAAATGGCTTATATTATTTTCCTACTTGTTAATGACTAAAATTAGATAAGATGAATTCTACAAAATTCTACAACATGAATAAAATTCCAGAATTTCCTTAAGTATCACTGGATATCCAGTGATATCCAGTGATATCCAGTGATAGTATCCAGTGATACTTCATCCATTACTTTGCCATGAATGTGAATGATTTCAAACCATGAGCAACAGGCATAAAGGTGTCCTTTGTTTGCTGTACAAAATATTAAATATATACATATTATTTATTTATTTATGCATTAATTATTTCAGTATATTTTTATTGAGAGTGAGGATCATCTAATTTATTATCTTTATTTATTTTAATATGAATATGGGATCACTATTAAAATCTTAAATTTTATTCTTAGGTTACAGAATCAGAACTATTTTTCAGAATCTCTTCTTTTGTGTAAAAATAATGTAGAAACAGAGAGTATATGCTTGACATCTGAAATCTTAAGATGAAAACAACAGAGAAATAACTAATTGTAATTAACTGTATTAATGAAACAAACAAACAACAACAACAACAACAAATCTGTCTTTTGGATTGTAAGCCTTGTGTGAACTTAAAGGACTTTGCAGATACAACCAGAATTGCTAGGATACTACCTTTCAAAGATAAACACTGTAACCTGAAAATTCTCTCTACAAGCATATCCTTGGGGCAGCTGTGACTGCAAGGAAAAAGAGTTAAACAAAAAGAATTCAAAATAACTTGAGATTTTAATATTGTGAGACTGGCCACAGTAATAACTTTCTCCATCCTAGCAGGAAATTACATTAATGAAATAGTTTTGCATACTCTATTCCTTACAGTTTCAGAAGAGATAGAAGTTATGAGGCATATCTTTGGGATAAAATCAAAAGTCATTCCTATGCCAGCTAGATTTATTCCTCTGAATACAACAAATTCTTGTTCAGTCTTTTAATAAGCCACATGCTGTATGTTGAGAAGAATAATTATCTGAGTGACTTGCTAATTGATTAAGCTATTTGTTCAGGTATACAATTTGATTTAACATAGGATCAATCACATTGCTTGTATTCAGTAATTGCAGTATAGTTTTCCTTTGTAAAAAGAGTAATACTACTCAATTTATGGTCATCTTTAATTATTTAGACCTTAAGGCTAAATTATGTTATGCATTATTCTTGATGTAATATGGAGAAATAATTGACTGACACTGATATAATATAATGTCATCAATATTTTAATTTTAAATTGAATTATCCTTCAAATTGCATTCATCATTTGAAATACAGGAGAATAATTCTGAAATTAGTTTAAATAAAAATGAATCATGCTACGTTTCATGTAGAGGAGACAGAGACAGAGAGACAGAGACAATTCTAGATTACCTTTTTTTTTTTTTTTTTTTTTTTCTTTTCCTTCTCTCTCTACTTTTTTATACCTGGAAGTTTGAGAATTACTCATATGAGGAAATTTGAATATACATAAAACCTCTCACTCACTGACTCACTCACTCACTCCCTACACTATCATAACCAGTCATGACAGAAGCAGAAACAAGAACTTGCTTCGCTTAGCAAATCTCTGTTGATACACTGTCTTTTGAGAAGAGAGCTAATTAAAATGCTGATGAGGAAAATATTGGCACAAAAATGCTATCTGAGAATAGTAACTAACTCCCTGGTGAATCCCCACTTCTTTTGATCTTGGGTACCTGTTTTATAGTCGATAATGCAGGGGAATGATGTGCTACCTCTTACAGTGAAACTTCCTATTTTAACCTTGATGTTTAAGATCATAAATCTCTATAAGTTTGACAGTAGTCCCCGGATACTAATCAGTGATATTCCTGCCCTACATGAATACTGCAGAGTCTGAGCAAAGCATTTCAGCTTTTTACATACTTTTCTCTTTAGAGAGAGGGATTTTCTTAGGCTAACATGTGTTTTCTGGGGGTTTTATTTCTGCATTATGTTATTCATGCAGTCTTGTGACAGTCTTTGTTGCTTTTGAAGGATACCTGGATACTGACAAAGGAAAGGACAGGCAGATTTTGCTGTAAGTATGATAATACTTTTCTTTATTGATATGTTTAAGTTCCAAATAGAATTCTACTTAGTTTCTATGATGAAAATAAATTCAAACTACATGTGAAAGAGATCTGTTTTCTTCATTTCTTGGCTAAGCTTCTTCTATGCCTTGGGTGATTTATAAACTTCTGGTGAATCTGAAAGCAAAGAGAAATAATCTAAAATTACCTTGCTCAGATGTCAGATAGGAAAACAGAATTGTCTGTAATCATTTTATAAACTTGTCTTACAATAGTTTTTTAGTCTTCTTCTTATGTCTAGGTGATGTGGGAATTTTAACTGGATCAGGTATTTCTGAATATACTTTTGGTTTTGTATATATTGTTTTCTTGCCTGACTTATTACTGTTGTTGTTGTTGTTGTTAAAGATTATATCAGATTTACTTCATAAAATGCTTTCCACTATGTGGTGAGTTACTCTTGGTTACCAACCAAACTCCAACCCAGCAACTCATTTACTCTCTGTCGCTTCCTCTTTTGGTGTTTGCATGGATGTTTTTCACAGTTTTTTGTGTTCATTCTTTTCTTTTCCTATGTGGTGTTTTACCCATTCCTAAATCCACTTTTCCAGAGGCACCTGGAAGAGGGTGGCTGCTGTGCCCTGCAGTGAGAATGTTGGAAGTGGCTGGAACTGGCTGTGCCTGGCACAGCACAGCCAGTTAAGAACCATACATGTGAACCATTACGAAACACTGTTTATAGGCCACATATTCAATTAAAAACAAACAAACAAAAACCAGGAAACAAACAAACAAAAAAAATCTGCCTGTTTTCTCCACAGTCTTCAAAATAAATTTCTGTAGAATGTAAGTTGCAATACAAACACTACAATTACATTTGCTCAAAGATAGTTAACATTTTGGAAAATGTTAATTAAAAACAAACAAATCCAAAACAAAGACTTCTGTGTATCACAGAATCATAGTTGAGGTTGGAAGGGACCTCTGGAGATCATCTAGTCCATCCTCCCTGCTCAAACACCCGAGCAGTAGAGAAGTTTTTCCTCATGTTCAGATGGAACTTCATGTGTTGCAGTTTGCGCACACTGCCTCTTGACCTATTACTTGAAATCACTGAGAAGAGTCTGGCTTCATCCTCTCCCCCTCTCAGCCATCTCTTCTCCAGGCTGAACAAATCCGACTCCCTAACCCTTTCCTCATATGAGAGATGCTCCAGTCTCTTCAGCAGGAAACACTTCACTCTGGACTCACTCCGGTGGCTCAAAGTCTCTCTTGTACTGGAGAGCCTAGAACTGGACATAACACTCCAGGTGAGGCTTCACCAGGGCTAAGTAGAGGAGGAGGATCACCTCCCTTCACCTGCTGGCGATGTTCTTCCAAATGCACCCTAGGTACCTTTGGTCTTTGTGGCCAGAAGGGTACATTGCTGGCTCACGGTCAACTTGCTGCCCACCAGGACACACAGGTCCTTCTCCACAGAGCTACTTTTCAGGAGGTCAGTCCCCAGTCTATACTAGTGCATGGGGTTATTCTTCCCCAGGTGCAGGACCATTCACTTCCCTTTGTTGAATTTCAAGAGGTTCCTCTCTGCCCATCGCTCTAGCCTGGCAAGATAATTCTGAATGGCAACACAGCACTCTGGGAGAACAGACACTCTTACTTGTTTTCTTTCATCAGGAAACTTGAAGAGGAGACACTGTCCCTTCATCCAAGTCACTGGTGAACCACTAGCTACAGGTCTCCAGTAAGACTCTCTGTCACTGATCACAACCCTCTGCAACCTGCCATTCAGTCAGTTCTCAACCCACCTCATCATCCACTCAGTCAGCTTGCAATTCCTGAGCTTGCCTGTGAGGATATCATGGAAAACACTGCCAAAAGTCAAGGTAGACAACATCCACTGCTCTACCTTCATCTATCTAGCCAGTTGTCCCACCACAGAAAGCAATCAGGTTCCTTAAGTGTGATTACCCTTTGTTGTATTCATGCTGACTATTCCTGATCACCTTCTTGTCCTCCACATGGAGATGGTCTCCAGTTTGAGCTGTTCCATTACACAGGTGTTGTCCACCTGTCCTGTCTTTCCTAAAAAGCATGTAGCCAATCATAACATTCTTGTCATGTGAGCTATCCCACCATGTCTCTATAACTGCAATGACATCAAAACCCTGTGATGGCACATAGATCTCTAGTTTCTCCTGTCTATTCCCCATGCTACATACATTGTTGTACAGGCAGATGTAATGTCACATTCCTATTTCCCAGGAGGGGTGCAAGAGGATACCGTACAGTCAAGTCTTGTAGACACTTTCTTGACTGCACGTACTTGCTGGAGGTATCCTGACTTCAGTCTTATTTAGCTCTCTGAGTGGTCCCATTCCCTTCCTCCATCTTGACTAGTTTAAAGCTTTCCTTAACAGGTTGGCTGGCTAGTCTGTTGGCAAAGACGTGTGTGCCTCATTGAGTGAGGTGCATCCCATCTCTCCCCATTGGTTGTCAGTCGTCAGACAGGTCCCCATGGTTACAGAACCCAAAACCCTATTGCCAACACTAGAGACACAGACAGTTGTTTACTTGGAGAATCCATCTGCTACACTTCTTATCCTTTACCCTAACTAATAGGATTGAGGACAAAATGACCTAGGTCCACAGAAGCCTTCACCACCATCCCTAGAGCTCTGAAATCCTGTTCAATAGTTTCTGAGTTGTCCTTGGTATTATTGGTGTCCATGTGAAAGACCAGCAGGAAGTAATAGTTGGATGTGTGGATAAGTCTCAGCAATCTTTCCATGATATCTCTTATTAGAGCCCCAAGCAGACAACAATCCTCTCTATACAAATGGTCAGGTCAGCAGATGGGTGCCGCTGTCCCCAACAGCAGAGAGACACCCACAACAATCACTTGCTGCTAATTCTGGGCGATCGTTCATGGCACATATTCATTTGGGTCAGTTGCTTCATTTGAAGCCATGCCCAGCTTTTCTTTAGCTTGGAGGCCACTAAATCTGTTTGTCAACTGCAAGTCTTCAAGAGGAAAATAAGCTATTTCACCTTAAATGAGTAGTGACTCTTTCCAGCCTTCATATTTTATAGACTTGTGACTGCCTTATGTTTTATGTGGCACAGAGGCCATCTTCATCTCCACTGCAGTGTAGGGGTTGGGACTTCTGAAGCTGTAGGGTCTCCAAGAATGTCTTCTCTATCTCTTGCTCATCTTCACAGATGCTAAGCAGCTTTCTTAGCCTAGCCTCCCATAACTCCATGACCTGGTGACATAACACATCAACAACAACACACCTGCTGCAGAAGAGATGACTGTCAGCCCCAGCTTAGTGGAGAGGCTCTGGGCACTCCCTGCAACCTGAGACCCGAAGAACTACTTTTACTCTCAGAAGGTCTGTTTGAGTAGAAGCCTGTGACACAGAAACTCCAACAGCTACCAGGGAATGAGTTCTGCAGCATGTCAAAACCATACCTGAGGGAGCATACACTAATAAGACTGGAGATGAAGGATACTTCTTGCACCCTTGTGTACAAATTACTGCATGAACTACTGTATTTGTTCACTGCGTCTGTTAGCTGCACTCAGATGGTCACAGGACACTGTCCATTTGCTGGGTTATGGATGCTTCCAGTCTTCCACTTGGCCAAGCCGTTGTCCCTCCTTCAAAGCAGTGCACTCCTTGTGTTTTCTGCCCTGTGCAAACTGCCTGACTGACCCACCATACCCTTGTCACAGCACTCCTGGTCACCAGCACAGCTTAAGGCTGCTTTTTAGTGCAGTGCAGGGTGGTTGCTGTTGCTCCTGGCCCCACACGTGACTCTTTAACCAGAGAACTGCTAGCCCTGGTGTATCTCTGTGCTCTGCTAGGGCTTCCCTGGCTCAGGAAACCCCCCTGTATGCTGTGATCCTCTCCTCCACTGTGGTATGCACCTGCACGGAGATGATGCCTCAGTGATGTTAGAAGGATTTCATTTGACTTTGTAATTTTGACCCAGGCCTAATATGGTGATGGTGATTACTATTCACTTTTATTTAATTTCTAACATTTTTTTTCCTATTTCCTTTGGAGTCAATTAAATTAAATTAAATTAAATTAAATTAATCCTTTTTATTTTTAAGGTATTCTATGATTGATCATTCACTAATCAGCAACATGCAGCATTTTGAAGCCTGTCAGTTTTACTTTTTAAGCTCAAAAATGAATAGCATCTTCAATTCAAAATCATAAGCAACAATTTTAGTGGAAGATTTTGCCATTATCAGGTGATCTGTGGTTCTGACTGAGATGCTGCATGAGGTAGCAACTATTCTTTAATTGCATCTGAAGGCAGGCAGGAAGGAAGGCAGGAAGGAAGGCAAAAAGGAAGGAAGGAAGGAAGGAAGGCAAAAAGGAAGGAAGGAAGGAAAGAAGGAAGGAAGGAAGGAAGGAAGGAAGGAAGGAAGGAAGGAAGGAAGGAAGGAAGGAGGGAAGGAAGGAAGGAAGGAAAGAAGACATATTAAGCTGTTTCACAACCATGAGAAAGCAAAATAGCTTTTTCTGTTGTTGCAAGTTTAATTTTTTATATCGTCATTCCTCATATTGACTGAGATGTTCTAGTGGAGACAGGACACTGACACATGGGGCTGCTTGCAAGAAGCATTTTTCTAAGGCATTTTAGAAGAAAAAAAAAGTCAAGAAAGGAAGAATTCTGGCTTCATAAGATGAAAAGCTAACATTCTACAACTGTAAACTCTAAAAACTGATATCAGAGAATCAAGGATTTTTTTTGGAGAAGAACATTCCAACAAATACTACTATTTTAATTAGTTACAGTCAAATAGTCTTAATTTCTATATAAATATCTGTGAGATAGAATACCCACATTTACTGTAGTGTTATGTCTCTTTTCTTTTGTTAGCTGGAGTGTTAGCAGACCTCAGTTTGCAGTCTATCAGTTCATTCTTTAAGAATTTCATTTTTCCTATGTGTTAGATAAAAAAAAATGAGTTATGAAATAAAGGCAAAAACAGAGAATGAAGAAGATAGGAAAGGATGTTTCCTTTTATACTATATACATTTTCTCAGGACTTTCTTTATTAGAAGCTGATTAAGGATGTATAAGCATGAACATTAACTCTTTCATCTTGTTATTTTTATTGGTTTTGCATTTGGAAACTATTTCAAATGCAGTAGCTAGCTGTAGGATTTTTGTCACTTAAATGAAGTAGAATTAAGTTACAGCAACATATTAAATGACAGGAGATAGACTGTGGAAAAAAAAAAAAAAAAAAAGTCGTGCAATATTAAAAAACGAATTTCTTCATTAAGGCCAGAGTCTCCTGTGATCTTTTTTTTTTTTTTTTTTTTTTTTTTTTTTCCATTATGGGTTTGGTTTTACCATCCTCTTCCTTACTCTCATCTGACTGCTAAACACAGTCTGATCCTATTTTGACAGCTTTGACAGCTTGCTGATACGTTTAAGTATATATCTGGGAAAAAAATAAAAAATAAAAAATCTGGAAGCATGGAAGTCAGCTTTTTCACCAAAGAGCTTCAAGTAGTGCTGAACAAGCAATACAACCATTGTTGCACTCCTTTTTACCTGCACTTCCTCTAACTTGTTATTCCACTTTCTATTTTCATCACAAACTTGAAGGACAATGACTTAACACTACTGTCTTTTCTAGCATCCTTTCCATTTTGAACCAAATGCACTTGTTTAAAGTCTGAATTTACAACTTAATTAGAACTTGAAACACTTACCTCCAGTCATTCAGCTTGATTTGCTGCTTCCATTTCAGATTTGGAGAGGAACTTTTGTGCAGACAGCTGGTCCAGTTTTCCCATCTCTATCCATCTAATATATATATATACATATATATTTATCCTATATATGAGAGAAACATTTTCTCTCATGTAAACATTTTCTCTCTCAAGAGAGAAACATTTTCTCTCTCAAGAAAAAAAAAAAAAAAAAAAAAAAAAAAAAAAGCTAGATATCATCTTAGTTTTTGCCAATAGTAAATATTTAAGAAACAGATGAAAAAAAAAAAAAAAAAAAGCAAATTAGATATAATGGAAAAATGGAAATGAAGTCAATCATAAAATTGGGACTGATTCTAGTAGCCTAATTTAAACACTGCAGTTTATTGGGTGTTTCATCAACATACTACCTGATTAAAGTTATTTTCTCAACATGATAACAGGTCTTGAGCCTTTGATATTGGTGATTTTTGCCTCTATGTCTTCTTTATGTGTATGTGTGTGCATGCACCTGTACAACAACATAGAGTTTTCATCGTTTCCTAAAACTTAAAACTGCTCTGAATTTTATAATTACAATAATTACAATTTAAGTAGTCTACATTGTTGACTTTTACAACAGAAAGATTGTAAAAATCCAGATCTATTATCTATTTTCTTCTGAATTTTCATTCATTAATAAAGAGAAGTGATCAGAGATGTAGTAAGTTTCTCTGTAGAGCCAATGGAACATTAGCATTATGCTTGGGTCATTGTACTCCACAACTATAATAAACCTATTCAATCTATAGGCTGTTGTTCAATAATATTAAGATCCTTGTCTTCAGTTCTCTTTTAATCCTGTATTTCCTGGGTTAATTACCAATCTTTACTTTCCTGTTCAACTTTCATGTTATTGCAACATTTGTATGGGGAAAATGTATATCTCAAATACTTGCTAGAAAAATTGTTGTCTTTTTAGCAAAGCAATGAATAAAAGGGCTAATTTAAAACTTTCTCAGGTAATTTGTTTATTTAAAAGTAACCTGCAGACAAATACACAATACAGTTCTCACATTCACTCAGGTTATAAGTCTATTCAATAGGACAAGTAGAGACAAGAAGTGATTAATGCATATATTCTATTAAAAGAACTATGGCTACATGCAAAAATTCTCCATCCAATTTCTTCATTTTCTGCCTACAACATCCTTCCAAATGGAGAGATCTAATCTCAACAAAAAAAGAGTTTATCACAATAATACAAGGCAGCACAGCATTTCCTAACAAAACTTTCAAGCAGCAATAACTCCTAACAATAACATGCTAATGTTAGGTTTTGTATTTAAACATCACCTTCAACATCTAAATGAACACTTTTCTGCATATTTCTAAGCACTTTTCTGTATGTTTCTAAGGAACGCAACACATTTTACATGTCACCATAGAACATTTCCTCAATGGCACACCAACTAGAGTTAAATTTATTTATTTATTTATTTCCATCAAAGATTCCTAGTGATCTGTATAAATAGTCTGGTACATTATTCTGTCTTTAAATCATGTGACTAATATAAATAGTGTATATAATAAATTTTAGTCTACTAAATATTGTTATCAAAGTTAAATATAGATTCCGTCATTCTTGATTAAAGATGATAATAGATGAAACATATATTTATACTTATATATTTAAAAATTAATTCTTTATCTGAGAACTTACATATAATAATAATAATAATAATAATAATAATAGTAATAATAATACTAATAAAATTCCTGCAAGTGTGTATCCACCAAAATCTAAAATACTTATGTTTTCATTGTGAACAGACTAATTTTAACATATGACTTTGAAACATTCAAATTCTACTACTCACAAAATAATAAAAAGAAAACCACTTAACAAATCTTGGAAGAAACACTGTTATTTTTCAATAAAGAAATTTAGGTATTTTAGTGCTGTGCTCCCAGTCGTTGTAGAAATGTCACCCCAGATGGTGGTGCAGATGACATACATGGCAATAAAAAATAAATTATCAATTGATTATTTTTTTTTCAATCATACATTTTGTTTGTTTGTTTAAAAAAAAAAAAAAAACTTTGGAAGAGAAATAACACCTCATTGTTAAAATTGAGTGGTGTAAAAAAATACCTTAAAAAATGATTATGCTAGACCTTTATGTAATGATGTAATGAAACTATCTCCTGGTAGACTGCTTTCTTGTATAGGCCATAGGAAATATATTAGATGAAAAGGCTTTCTACAACGGTTAGAAAGAAGAGAAATACAGCAACATTACTACAAAGTGGCAACCAGTAGAGACGTTGGCTGAGTAAGATATTACAGTGTAATGGTCACGGTGAAAATGTAACAGCTGTGTTTTGCTTTGAATGGAGGAAGATCTCAAATGTAAATATATAAATATTACTCACTACATTTTTGTTAAACTCTAATGTGAATTATACAGGTGCCCTAGAGCCTTATAACCATCTGGGTACTATGCTAGTTTGACAGGCTATGGACAGAAACAACAGTCCTGCCAAGAAAAATAACTGAAAGCAATCTGTGTCTCACCAGCCTGAAAAATAGCGTAACTTATTTTTCAAGTAGAATCCTCAGTTCATTATAATATTTGGTTGCTTAAAAATATTCTCTGGCTATGTGTAAAGCAACCAATTAAAGTAACTAGTTAACAACCCTATGTACATCAGCTTCAGGCAGTAACTTGTCCTAGAAATTGGATAGAAACTGATATGTGCACAACTGTGTATTTTCCACTGATTATTCTTTCTTCTTGTCTTCACCTTTTTGAAAACATAAGGTGCTGCACAGTCACCATTTTTATTTCTCCTTTGACTCAAGTATGCCTCTTCTTAACTAGTTTCAATTTCAGGAATGGAATATATACTTTGAGGGTACCAGCTTAATTTTTCCCTGATATAAACTGCCATAGTTACACCAGTTTAGAGATTGTTCCTCTGTCTTTCTCTTGCCTTTCTGTATGTGATTATTTGCTACTTTGACCCTTCTGTCACTTCATTTCTGTTATGATGAAATTTAAGTGTCTCTATCTGAAGGGCATGTCCTTCTCTGAGAGCAACGAAAGCTCAAGTATTTTTGGGCCCTGCAATGAGGTACATCATTATTAATTACATTTTATTCAATCCTATGTCTCGATCCCCATTACAGTCAGGAAAATTTGGTCCCTGCCCAATTTTATTTATTATTTTTAGTATAAATCTTACAGATATTTCAGAAAAGAATATCTGTTTTAACAGAGTGGGCAGAGCCAGATAACTGACAAGATGATGAACAGGTATCTTTTAGAATCAGAGTTAATTCCGCCATTTAAAGATTAAAGGTATTTTATTATTTCATAGCCCTTGGGAACTGTTTAAATAAGAAATCTGAATCATGGAAATTTAACAGCAAATGTATATTTTCAGGGTTCCCTTTGACTATTTTTAATATTTTTCACTGCAAATGAGAATAAATAAATAAATGCCAAGCTTCAGTAGGATTTTTACTTCATACAGATTTCAGAATATTTCTGTATTATGTAGTGAAGCCCCCGTGGTCCTCCCAAATTAAGTCAATATGAATTATTCCAGTTCATTCCAGAGATCGAGCCCACGGCTCTGTTTACTCATGTTTCTGAAAATAAGATGTAATCCATAATAATGCCATTCTTTTTAGATTGTCGGAGTTCTTTTTTTATATTTATTGTATTCTTCCTGTATCTATTACACCATTCTCTTTTTCACACAGTTCACCTGGAGTGAAAAGCAGACCTGGAAAGAATGAAGCAAAGTTGTTCTGAGAACTGGAGCAGCACAGATGCAGGAAAAAGAAATTTTAGAGTCCATGTAATGCTGTTAATACATAATGAATACCATGACCACAAAGCATAGACCTACTCTAAAGCTTCCTTTACAGAGGCACATAGTGGCATTATTTTTTCGTATCTCAAATGGCGAAGGGGAAAGTACATTGATTTCACTGCTGGATGGATACAATGCATCTTCCAATTCTATCTTTTGCAGTTCATGTTCTAGCTATGGTTAAATGGATTCTATTTATCACTCCAGGTATTTTTCTCTATTTTCTCTGCCTTTGTATCTCTTGTCTGACATCACATTTCAAAAGTATCTACTACATTATCTTTTCTCCATACTGTTGTCAGCCTGTCATGCTTTATTCCTGTAGGATTTATTTGTTTTGTTGTCTTTATTTTTTCCACTTTTTTAATAGAAATAATGCTATTTTTCTTTTTTCTTTCCCTATGTCTGTGTACATTATATTTATTTTTACTATTTCCTGTTTGATGAGAGCCTGTAATCATCAAGATTCCAATTGCATTTGCTTGGGTTACTAAGTATATTTACAGCTGCCACTAGACAATGCAGATTATGTCAGGAAACAGTAGCTTTCTCAGATTTCCACTGAATCTGAATCTTTCTCATCTCTACTTATCTCAACATTTATACCTGCTTAGAAATTTTTATTAAAGCCCCATTTTGTTAAGACCATATAATTCATATAAGAATCATTTTTACATATTTTAGATATTCACAAAAGTGTAGAATAATAAATGTTATAACAAGTAATTTGACTACTCCTTTTTGTCACCCAATTTAGAAATAGAATTGCATTCAGTAGATTTGCTGTAAGTATTAGAACATGTCCATAACAGTGATGTCACTGTTTTGATCTGAGGATGAAACTTACTTTTTGAAATCACAATTAAATTGCAGTAGGTAATTGAGATAAGTCATAAATTGACACCCAAAATTACAATCATATATGTACAATTGACACCCAAAATTACAATCATATATGTACAATTCTGTAACTGAAAAACTGAATAAATGAATGCAGACAGATGGAATATTTCTAAATAGAATCAACCTTCAAAACAGTCAAATGTTTAAAGACATATAGAAAAAAGGTTATATTATCATCTTTTGTACTATCTGTCTACTAACCTCCTTGATTTTAAATAATTCTAGTCAGCTGCCTGAAACTGGTGTTTGAAAGCAATAAACATCTTTCCAGAAGGTTTATTGATTACTTATCTCTACTGACAATAGTATCTCTATGGACATTGCAGTACCATTCTCAGGTTCCATCTAAAATCACATTTGAACTAGATATTCTGTAAATAAATAGGGTGACACTTTCTCTTAAAGCTTTTAGAGCAATTCTTTTTTAAGTTACTAACTTCCCCAAGTTTAGCAGCCTGAGATATATTCCTTACCTTATAGTGATTCAAAGCAACTATTCCACTAGTTGCTCTGAATCAGTATTCTACACTGTATCACATGTTGAAACAACCTGTCTTCCTCTACGGGTTTTGAATAAAAACTTGACTGCCAAGAGAAAATCTGAATTTAGACGATGTTTACCCTGTCTCATTTGATGAGGTGCTTCTCTGGATAACAGGTTTGAAATATGCTAAAGATTCTTGTAAAACCATGAGAGTGTTTATGATATAGATTATGTGAATTTATGGAAAAGCAGTCTGTGCACATTAGCTCATAGAAAATCCACACAAAATCAAACACTCCAAGCTATATCAGCTCTTTTAGCCACTAAGCTCCATCATGTGTTCACGAGAACACAGTAGTGTCATACAAAACCTAATTACAGTGCTGTAGTTCATATTTAGATATGGTGATGCTTTAAATTAGATCAGGTTTGTCATGAGAAAACAATATACTGTGTTAGACAAACTTAATTGTTAAACGACGCATTTTCAGAT
Source organism: Heteronetta atricapilla (assembly GCA_011075105.1). NCBI lineage: Eukaryota > Metazoa > Chordata > Aves > Anseriformes > Anatidae > Heteronetta > Heteronetta atricapilla. Next base: position 158,977,658 of record CM021731.1, read on the forward strand.
ACACAAGATTTTTTTCAATTTGTAGTATTACTTCATGGTCTTAAGACAATCCGACTTTAATCAAAGCAATTTCCAGAGATTATAATATTTCAAAAAGACTGGGATTTGTAAAGAATCCCCTTCATTTAATCTACTGAGACATTAACTCAAGTGTCTAGGTGATTTACTTTCTGTGGGAAAGAAGCAGCATGTGGCAGGACAAAAGAAAGAAAGAAAGAAAAATACTAATAAAAACCACATTCATCAAATCAACAATTATTTAGACAGAACTTTCAAGGAGCTATAGAAAATGGTCACCCAGAAAGGTAAATCTATACAAATGCTGTGCTGGGTGTCTAAATAAATACAGGAAACCACTCAAGGCTTTAACACTTTTTTTTTTTTTTTTTTTTTTTTTTTGTCCTGAAATCATACAGTAGGCAGTGATAAAAGTAGGCAGCGTAAAAATACACTACAGAAGTATTGTATTCCATATAGGAAATTCTATGTAATGTAGAAACTTCTAGATTCTTCAATGTGTTCTGTTTACCCTTCCCACTCTGGCTCCCCATCGTCCCACCCCAATACTTGTAATAAATTTCTCTCTGAAAGTCATCTGAAGAAATGTCTCTACAAGTGTCTGTAAGATGGTGGAATAGTTTGGTTGTTTTTCACTGCAGTAAAATAAATTTTGAGATCAGGGAAAGACAACTCCCCAAAGATTTTATTTCTTACACTTACAACTGTCTTTCACTTATTTTTTCTCTTTTATCTCTGATCCAAATTATATCAAAATCTTATATTGTCCTCCTTCCTTGTCTGTGGATATGATCTTTATTTCAATGAAGTAGGGATTTTTTTATACTACATAAATTGATATTTATATTTCCTTATAGACACAGGTTCCATATTCTCTGCAGATTTTAAAGGAAATAGCTTAAACTGGTCATGAAAATTATACTTCTAAAAGAGTGTTTTTCAGCTCTTGGATCATAAATATGACAGCAGCAGATCACAAAAGATGATTAGATTTTGAAAATATTTCAAACAAACAACAACAACAGCAGCAAAAAAACTAAAAACCAACAAACATCTAAAGTAAACTAAAACAAACAAAAGGCAAAAAAAAAGTAATCTATAACCCTCTCTTTTTCCTTGAATTTTCTTCTTCAGGTTCAACTAGTCTTTGCCAACTTTTTGATATATATGGAAAATCAACTAAGCTTTTTAACAATATGTATATATATTTCATAGTAAGCATAGTTTAGTAGTTGTTTTATTCAACTTATATATCACTACATCAGAATTGTTGAGCAGCATTCAACTACAAAATCATCAGTAACCCTACAGAGTTGATCTGCGACATTTGTTTACATAGAGTGCATTTGTGCACCAACTTTATAATTTTGTGACAAATTATTCCATTTTAGCAACAGAAGTTGCTGGAATGCCTTTTAATAAAGACGCCAATTTTACTTTGGTTGTTGAGGTTAAGATCATAAGCAATATTAATGACTTCTCTTTTTAACCTTATTTTACATGTTTAAGGAAAACTATCATCTTGGAAATAACATCAGGTCTCAAGGTTAAAATGTGTTTTGAACTTATCTGAGTGATCTTTGCATATGTAGACATAACACTGTTTGCAGCTTTGCTTGCTTAGAATACACTATGGCTAACTGGGAGAAAACCTCTAAGAAACCATGAAAGATCCTTCCCCCATCACACAACACTTACGAGTGTGTTTATTTTTTCATTTTTTTGTTCATTTCAGAAACTGAGCATTTAAGCTGACCTCATTAAAGCATATAAAGCATATATGAATGTGGTTTGTGTCTGGAAAGCCCTTCCCTTCCCTTCCCTTCCCTTCCCTTCCCTTCCCTTCCCTTCCCTTCCCTTCCCTTCCCTTCCCTTCCCTTCCCTTCCCTTCCCTTCCCTTCCCTTCCCTTCCCTTCCC